>CM060959.1:83213570-83750477 GCA_030765055.1 Mantis religiosa
GTTCAAAAACTCTGAACTCTTTCTCCTACTTTAACACATGGGCATTCAAAAATTAGTAACAAAACTGCCCGCGTTTGGCGCTATCAGTGGTAAATCATGTAAGCTAAATAATAATGAAAAATAAGAGCATCTAATGTTTCTTAGCTGGGAGTTTGAAGACAAGACTTTTATTTAATAAGAGATTGTTAGTAAGTTTAATTGTAGGCTGTTATCTTAAGAGCTCTAAATATGTTTAGTAAATGCGAACAAAGATGCTTCATTAAAATTCAGGTTGCAAAGGTCGACAATGCCATACAGAATTATTGGAAGCTTGTAGTAGACAGATTTTACCACATCGTGTCGTGGCTAGATGGACAAACGCATTTCATAAAGAAGGAAAGATTTGCATCAAAAACGTGGAGCTGGCAGATCGCAATCATGAAGTGATGATGTGCATTTGAATGATGTTAGAGCACTGCTGGAAGAACATCGTTGTTGAACTTGTATCGAAAGAGCAAGGGAAGTTGGAGTTGCTCCTTGTACGATTCTCCATATGCTTAAAAAGCTAAAGATGAGGAAAATCTGCCCTCGATATGTTCCACGCAATCTTGCAAAGGAAGCAATGTGGAAGAAGATGGAGACAGCGAGATCACACTTACAACGCTAGAATGTGAAGGCAAGCGCTTTCTTCGACGTATCATAACATTGGATGAAACCTCGGTTCAATGCTACCAACCAAAATTAAAGAGACAGTGAAATGAGTGGAAGCACATTGATTCATCACGACCAAAAGTTATCGGCAAGAACAGGATCTACTTAAAGTGATGTTCATTGTTGGTTATGGTTTTGGCGGTGTTCTTATCATTCATTCAGTTTCTCAAGGAAATCGTGTGAACGGTGTATATTACGTCACTTCATATAACACTATTTACGACCATATAAGTTAAAAATTAAGAGAATAATAGTGCTAAATAAGCGCGTGTAGCCACTTTGGTAATGACTTGAAAGTTGTACTGGCGTGCAACAGAATAAAGTACTTTACGTACCTAACTGGAATCTAACAACGGACGAATTCCTTAAACGACTTCCACTTCCGAATTTTCCTTTGATAATTCCTGTGCCATGACAACATATCTTCACGCTCAACAATTATATTTTTTCTGTTTCTGTTCACAAATTCAAAACATACGTCGCGAAGAATGGTGTGGAAGCTCATGTCTCAGCTTTGTAGTAGGGATCATTGTTTACTGCTTGAAGCACTTTTGTAATTGCGACGGCCTGTTTATTTAAAAGAAGCTATGAACCTTGTGACGAATAGCACTTTTAAGAAATTCATCATATTCATCTTCCACAACTTCCTTCTTACATTTTCGATGTTTTCCTGGATTGGAAAGCCGGCTCGTTGTCACACCCTCAAGTGGCATTAATACTTGGCGCCGACACAACGTTTAATTCTGTTGACAAATTAACGGCCTCCAGTTAATGTCGAGTATTCTTCACACAACTTGCAAAATACGTTCAATATAATTTTTTTTCACCATTGTTTAACGGTTTCCCTCTGTGATGTTTACATTATGCACAGAAGCAGCCATGTTGTACAACTATTTCTCCCGCTTGCACTCCAATTACACTTGCATTTACCAAATAAAATACTAATTAATTACTGTTTGACTGTTGCACTTGTAATAGTGTGAAGTTGTTTATATATTTTGCTTTAGATGTGTAGCTGGATTTGTACGCAAAATTTGCCTGGGATGGTTAATGATTACCTAATTACTCTCGCCCTTGGTGATGATCTTGAAGAATCTGGTAGATTTATTCGAAATTTCACGGCTGCTCAGGGATTAAGATTATTATCTCCAGGGTGTAGTGACAGAGGAGAGAGGATACAAGATGATATGCAAATAAAACCACGACAATTCTGCTTTCCTCTTAAAATTATTTCATTTGTAGATAAATTATTTTTAAAACATCTTTTTTTTTTTTTTTTTTTTTAATGTTGAACAATGAAATACATTCATCAACGTTAACATTTCTTGTTCTTGCAACTTTGAAAGATGCTTTTACATTATACCATACAGCGCAATATTTCTGCAAACTTGCAGATGATATTACACACGTCCGAACTGTTCGGAATGTAACTGCAGAAGAAATTTCAAATCCTTTTTCACTTATTTCTGTAGACATCTTACTTCTACAATACCCAGACTTTTTCTAGTCTCAGCCCCTCTAGATACAATTGATTTTTCTCACTGTTTCCTTGGTAACCAACTATTTCATTGCATTTAAAGTCTGCATTGTCTACTATATGTTTATTTTCTTTCCTTTTTTTATACGCTGTTCAAATATTCTCATTTATCACAAATGTTTTAGCACGTTCACAATTTGATAACAATGTTCAATAAACAAATCACATAAAAAATCTTACAAAATCAATAATTAACCCTTTCCCTTCTGAGGCCCTTATATTTTCTTTTGCGTAAAGTTCATGGCCAGATATAATACTTTACAATTTTTTTATTAGTTCTAAGACCATTTCACACTTGAACTAAAATGTCTTTAGAATTTCTAATAACATTGTCGTTATTAAAATTATTACCAAAATTCAGTTCACTAAAGCCATAAATAATTTTGAATGAAGTATATAAAATAACTGTTTCAGGAGTCTTTAAAAATGACATGCGAATTATATTTTTCATAATCAGAGCAAGGCTGAACAGTCAATAATGTCGCACAAATGCAAGTGCTTTTGTTTACATCGCCATATAAACTACGGACGGCACCGGTACAGAGTAAGTACCAATTCTATCATTAATATCCGATAAATACACCACAAGTAAACCACACTCGACTTCGTGTATACTTAAATTCGTCCTCATCTCCAGTGATACCTGACTTGTGTTGCGGTACACTACTGAGTGCCCCGAAGTGGTTACCGAAGCGAGTAACACAGAGTTGGAGGTTGGTTCCGGAAGCGGAAATACAGAATTGATACATTTCGGTGAGCGAGCGAATGTCATTGTGCTATCTGCGCTGGTCAGCTCACACCGTGTATCTTTATGACTACATAGAAATTACCCTGCAATAACCATAAACTGACATGAAGAACCCTTTCATCGCAGGATGTGAGGAATTACAACTGTGCTATTGAAGACGTCAGGCGGTGCCAGACGGGCAAAATAACTCCATGCCGTGGCTGGAATTTGATTGTTTTATAAGCTGTCTCAGGCTAGAACAGTCCTGTTGTAAACATATGATAAGCGAGAAATAGAGACAGAGATACTCCCGAGGAACCCACACCTTTTCTATAAACCTCCGTATGTTTATAATAGTTTGAGATAGGTTATAGAAGGCTGGTTAGTAATAAGGGATAATCAGACTAGGACGAAACGAAATTAGACTGTCATAATTAACAAAACCCCATCCCTTATACATTCTGTTTACATCCAAGGATACACCAAATATACCAGAATACCATAGCATAGGTGAGGACTTTAATGAATTTATGTGGCCTGAGAAAGAACAAGAATGTATTATATGTATTAGGTTGTATTGTGGGTGAATCAGATAAATATTTTGAAAATCTTTTACAAAAGCCCTATTCGTCACGTAAATATGAAAGTTTTTACATTATATTGAAGCCTGGACGTTCTAGTTTATGTTAAATGCCAGTTTTTCTGATGAAGAATTTTCGTTTTAGTTCCGCATTCATTTTCAGTATGTGTCCACCTCTTGCACGATATACACTGAACCCAAGCCTCGTCTGTGATTTCTAAACAAATGATACACTGTTAGAACACTTCAATCGACACTGGTTTTGGTTCCAAAATTTAATTTTCTTTTACTCTTCAAAGGCTCTTCGCTATTTGCATTTTCTGTTGGCACAGAGTTAGAGCTAGGTTCTCTATTTATAGTTATATTAATGTTAGTCTTGCGTCTCTTTGCTATTGGTTTATGGTTTATTCTTCTGTTTTTGTGCCTTTTCCTACAACATCAACTTATACAGAGTCGATGTTAATGTTTCAGCAATATATATGAGCCTGGGAGTAGCTATATATATATATATATATATATATATATCAGGCTCATTCATGTTTCTATCACATTCTTTACTGCTTGATTCATATTTTCTTCTAACAATTTTCCTTTCTTTTTGGCCTCCATGTTGACAGGAATGCCTATAGACAAAAATTAATTTAATGCCAGTGCAAGTTCAGGGGATAAAAATATACCTTCGCGTACGGTACTGGCAAACTTGCTATCGTACGGTACTGAGCAACACACACGTACGTATATATAACGTCATAGCACGGCCCGAATCTTTTAAACCGACACTGTATTTTGTGTTTCTGTAGTCTACTTAATACCAAATAATATGAGTACAAATACTTAATTATAACTTCACCGAATAAGGCAGCAGCAATGTCAGCAACTTATTAACAGCACAGCTCCAGTTCACTACAGGATTTCTCTCAACAATAACTTCTGATTCAACGGTCAAAGAAGAGAGAGAACTTTCCGTTGGTGAGAAAGGTAGTTGTTTGTCTAAATACACACCATGAGCTTCTAAGGTTTATCGGCAATTACGAGATACTGACAGCGAGTGGTACTGGACGCATCTCTCCTACACAAATATTTAGCATCTATTCTTTTTATTTCTTGAAATTACGAATTTATTTTCCAGTAATCCAGTGTACTAGAAAGAGAAAGTGACAAATGGTCGTAGAGATATGCAGTAACTTCTTCTTGGGAACTGGCAGTGAATTTGACACACGATTATTTTCTTGTATAATGTTATTGTACAGGTATCACATTCCTGGCAATTTCCTTGGCTTTGCAATGTTCTACTTGCGGCGATAATACTTTGTGGTTTTAAAATAAAATATAAATTGCAGAATCACCACCGAAATATCGAAAACGTACCCATCGAATTTTCTGAAGCATCGTTCGATGTCGATATCATGCAAATATCCTAAGTATCGAGGACCCATCCCTTATTTTAAAAGTTATATTATAAATACTACAGAAGAGTGAATGGGGCGTTGACCTACAGTGACTTATAGGTGGCACATATGGACCTAAAGGGATTTGACAGCACGTACCTTGGAGTTTTCTATTCTTGCAAGCATTGTAGCACTTTTCCTGCCGTGCCATTATGCAAAGCTTCTACGCAAACACAAACAGCCACCTTGGCTGTCCATTCACCCTTAAGAATGGGGTTAGGCAGCGGGGTGTTTGTTTGAACGATTTCTGCCCTCGTGTGTGCTCAAAGGATTTCGAAATAGTTCGACGTTTGAGATTTAAAACCGCGCTTATAGGGCTACCCCTTACAACATGTTTTATTATCGTCACACCTCGCACAATGGCGTGTTATCTTAGCAAAAAGCACACAGTCATTTAACATGCTGCTGTTGCTACGTCTTATTTGCATAGTATGGAGACCTCTTAAATCCCGGCTTGGCAATGCATAAATTTAATACGCATGAGCTCACACAAGGGAACCACGGCTGCTATCACGTGATGTATCGCGGCTGGCAGTCACTGGTTACCATCACTTTTATAAGTGATTCCCATCTCGGCTCTCCCAGGAATCTGAAAATGAAGAAGCTGCTATTAAGATGAAGATAACACGTCAAACATTATCCATTTTATAGTCACTTACGTCACCAATGACGCGCTGCCATCAGTTAGCTCACTAAATAGTTAAATAGATGCAATGCATAAGTTCCACATCTTTAAATCATAGTGTAAGAACTGTGAGCCACAGGAAGTCATTAGCGAGGAAATCTATACGTTTAGGAAAATCTATTAGTTATAAGTTAAAATATTTGAAGGAATTAGGCGTTCCAAATAACTAGAAGAGCTTTCAGAAATTAAGATACAGTAGCACCTCGTTTCCCCGGATCGACTGGGACCATGGCCGATCCGAGTTAATGAAAATCTGGGTTATCCAGAGAATGACAGAAAACAATAATTACTTATACAACACCGAAATATTTTTAACGGAGTTTAGGAATTACTATCGGCATACTTTAACCTAAAACACATTCACTGTATTTACTGTAATAACCTATGTATTTGCACTGTACATAATATAGCTACAAACTACTCTGTAGTAAAAAAGACAGCCAGCTTCTGCTGTCTCAGTTTAGTGTATCGCTTACGAGCAGCGTGATCTCACATCCTCTTTAACATTAGAAGTTCATTTGGTAATGTTTCGTATTGACTTTTGAAATAAAGCATCAATTTCTCTATGTTTGCTATTACTTGTGCCTGGATCATAACGTTCGCGTCGGTAGCATAGATGGTAGCGTGTCTGTCTCACGTTCAAGAGGTCTCGAGTTCGAATCTCGGTCAACGTGAGTTACCCGGATAAGATTTTTACGGGGTTTCCCTTATTCCGAAAGACGAATGTCAGGTAACTCTAAGCTCTATGGACCCCGGTTTCATTTGAGCATCATTTCACCCAATTCATTCATCGTCCCATATGACTTGACTTTGGAGGACGTAAATTGAAAAAAAAAAAAAAAATGATCATAACCATAGTTGGTTCATGAGCACTGTGTCTCACTGCTCTTCATTTTCAGTAACACTGCATGATGCAATAATGTCTTCCTTTGTAATCGGTGTATAATGTCCATCATTGTGAATGTCTTTATCAACATCGGAACAGCGATTGATATTTTTAAAAATGTGTAAAAAATCTTCAACACTTATTTTTTCCCTCTGTTTCGATGTTGATTTCTGGAAAGTCACACCCACACACACCAGGCCATAACTTTTTGCATGACTTTATCAAAGTATCTCTTCCAACCTGGTCCCAAGCAGGTAGGGTGAGTGCAATGAATTCGCCCGCTAGCAAGAGAATTTGAGCAGTGTACCTACTGAGAATATGTCCTGCGCCGTGGCGTAGCGGGCAAAGGCAGAAAGCGGCCCAGGTTCGATTCCACACATGGTGTGCGGATTTTAGGTCCCGGGTATAGGACCGGTGCCCCCTCAGCATCGTGAGGAAAGTGAGAAGCTTGCGCTAGATAAGCGGCCCTGGTTACGAAAATCAACGTTCTGGCGGGGGATGACGACATGCTGACCACATCTCCTCCCCGTATCGATTGGATGATTATCCACCTCTACCTTGCGTAAGTGGGCGTGAGGCCGGCAGTCGGGTTGGTAGGCCTTGGCCCTCTTGGGGCTGTCGCGCCAGTGGTCCTACGCTGAACGTAATTCCTTTTTTTCCCTTCAAAACTGATCAGGGTTAGCGAGATTTCACTGTAATACCTTTTCGGGATTCAGGGACTTTAAAAATATATATTTTCAGTGGAACATCAAATCCAATTTTTGGATGGTGTTAAATATTTCCCATACAGTGCGTAGTTGAGAAAAGTGGTAAATGAAATTTCAAGTTCCTTGTGGAATCATTAGAAAAACAGGTCCCTACGATTTCCACTTGAAAATGTTATAGCTATTTGAAAATTAAAAGCATTAACAAAGTTAATCTTAGGAATGCTTAACTCTTCAAAAAATCGTTTAACACAATGATGTACTTTGCTTTTCTTTAAAAGTCGTTCACGGCATTGGCAAAGCATGCAAGAAGCGCTGCAAGTTCCGCTTGCTAAAGAATTTCAGGACAAAAAGAAGAAAAACAAGAAAATTCATGCCAAACAATATTTGATTTGCTCTGAAAATACTTTGAAAATTTATTCGCCAACAACGGCGATGCTGCGGAAAATTTGACAGCTCCTTAGATTGGAGTGATCAGTTGCGCGATCTCATTCAATACGGAATATTTCTGTATTCACGCATTCGTAATCTTGAATACCGAACTTCGTAGGTTTTCGGAGGCAATCGTTGCTCTTCAATAGTTAAGAAGCACGGACAGATTTTGTCACGTAAAGTCTCTGTAGCGTATGAAGAAAAGTTTATTTTTTATGTGGCACTTTTAAATACAACTATAAATATATTTAAATTGCATTAACAATAGTGTTTTACGTAGATTGATATATATTTAATGGTAACAAGGAGGACGTTATTGTGAAGTTTAAAGTTATTAGCAAAAATGTGTAAATTGCATACTTTGTCCAATTTGGGCTAACAGTTCACACAGTGTGGGCCAGCTGTAGGAAAAATTGGAACGTTTGAGTGGAGAGGGGAAGCAGGAATATTTCTGCTTGTAGTGTGAGCAGTCTTGCAATGTAAGAAGGGCTTACGTGTGATTGTACAATAGAAAGATTACTAAATAGTAGTTTTACTTCTTTGAGTTATTATTCTATATTATTTTAATGGCAATTGTATTTGGAGCTTCCCTCTCTTTGGAAGTCACATCTCGCCACAGTTGTCAGGACTTGACAGCCTATTCCCGACGGATCTGCAGTCCATGGTCTGAGGAACTACAGGTGTGTATTATCAAGAAGTAAAGCACAAACTTCTCGCGTGTTGTGTGGGGATCGTTTGTTTGAGCTAATTGGGCAGTGATGGGGCGTCGATTGTACTACACAACTCACGCAAATTAACCTACTTCCTTCTCTACCTCGCGGCGTTCAGATCATTAGTAGTGTGAAAGAGATGCCTACGGCTCCAACGATGACATTAAAGCGGCCCTTAATTCGTACGTTTGAAAATTGTATCCAGCTTGCGCTATCTCTTATTTGACGATCTGGCGTATCATCACTTGTGCCTACATGTTTTTAAATTTTACTAGACCTTTCTTTTCTCAAGTTTATCTACCACGTACATAATAGGCAGAGGTCATATTAGTGCACTGTTAACACTACAAATAAATTAACATTCCGAAAGAAAAACATTCTAACAAATAATTTTAAAAAAATCATGTAATAAGAATACATTGTATACCAAATTTTACCTTATTTTGTCATATAACTTGGTGTGTCTTTGAAAAAGTGTATAAATGTATTATATGAGCTTGTATATTTTATTGTCTGGTATAAATTGCTTGAAAACTTGTATCGCTGGCAGTTCTCAGATACGTGCTGGATGCTGCAAGTCCTGCATTGATCTCAGTTTCCTTTAGAGAGGATACAAGAGTGTGTAAGTTTCATGTGTCCAGTTTGGATTCTGGTTACGAGTATATGGTTTAGGAACATGAGTGAAAGGGCTTCTCTTGGGTCGTAAGCTTAGCAGACATTTTGTGTAAAGCTCAGATTACAAAACAGTAGCACACATTTTGTAAAGATATATTTAAAATAAAAGTATTGTGCTTTCAGTGACAAGATGTATGTTAAATGAAATAGTAAGTTTTAATTTATAAAACTGCTGATAAGTTCTTTTCATATTTAGAATTTCTACCTTTTAGTTTTTTCATAATGTTCAGTAAAAAGAAGAAAGTGAAAAAAAGGCTGACTTTCATATTCTTACGTTTAATAAGCAAGATGAATTTCATATTTTATTTAAATAAATAGAAAAATCCGCATCACCATTGCTCTTTCTTTTCTTACTTTTATTTTTCTATTTTAAGTGTTATACTTTATTAAAGTTCTATAAAAACACTTCCTATCGTCATGTAACCTGAATAAGAACAAGAAAGGGATGTTTGGGCGTTACTATGGGAGAAATATTGAAGAAGGAAAGAGACAGAAAACAAAGGCAAGATAAAAATAGATATACCCTGCCTATTATATCACCCTCTCAATATCTTTATTCTCTGCTTTCTATCTTCACTCTCTTTATATTTATCCATCCCTTTCTTTCCACACCCTCACTCTGTTCCTCTCTCTCTTTCTTTCTCTTTATTTTATCTATCTTTTAACGGAATATATGAAAAATTTGCAACAGAAGTTCTGTAATTTCAAAGTATGTCACAGGAAGGTTTTCAAGGAAATCACTCCATCACAAATTGACCTTTAAATGGATGATATTTTTAATTGTTTACTTTACCCCAAAAAGTTTGAAGAATTACGATTAATATTAGGGATGGTTCGATACCAGCTTTTCTTGATACTCGATTTTCAGTACTATACAACTAAAGCCATTTAAAACATTTAAAAACAAAAACAGTTCACTTTTATAATCTCTTGTTAAAAATATTAGCTTTTCACTTTTTCGGGGTAAAGTATACTGCTTTTTCTCACACATATGATTCCTACTGAACTAAATATTCTCTTAGAGAAAGTTGTTGCAGTTGTATTTTTTTCTTTTCCTTTCCCCCACCCCTTTAATTCTGGTGGACCTGTTTTTAAAAGGAAAGACAATAGAGAATCGCTGTGTGAAGAAACGTGAAGCATGTTAATGGCAGCTGCAATTGGTTATTTTGTAATATGTTTTAGTGTTGAAACTAGCAATAGACTTAGTCAACGTTCTTCATACGTGATGTATGCAAAGTGTTTAGCAAATGATAAGTATGATGGTACACTATCTTTGAGAAATTAAATCAAATACATCAATACAAGCGTCAAACATTTTCTGACAATTGGCCGATTCTTCTGCAATACAGTCCATTTAGGTTGTGAGCTTTAGTTTGACGGCCACAACTTACACCACGACGGAACACTGATGAAGCTGCTAAAGAAGCAACAAAACCACCGATATATCCTCCAATACCTATTCCACATAAAGATGTTATAAGGCATATCACAAAGAAAATAAATCAGGAAAGGAAACATCATTGGCTAGAAACCAATGCACATAGTTAACTCCGACAAGTGAAACTAAACACACTCCTATACTCAGTGTTTTTATAAACATACAAGTCGAAAACAACAAATATTACTCTCCGGACTTAGAACTGGACATACAAAGCTTACACATGATTATGTATTTTCCAGAGAGAGGTCTCTACACTGTGAACCATGCAACCAACCATTATCAGTAAATCATATTATAATTGAATGTACCCGCTACTCATCCTATAGGACTCTTCATAAAATTCCTACAGATCTTCATGTTCTTCTAAATGAACAATCACTGTATTTCTACAAGACTGTAAATTAAGTTTAAAATGAAAATCTACTCAGTGTTACCTGATTTCGGTGTATTCTATGAAGTGAGAATAACTATAATTAATAAGTAATACATAACAAGTATAAACATAGTGTTGTGCAATATCGATTCTTCATTTTTTTATGAAAGCATAGTTTATGTGAACTTACATGTTTGTACTGTACCATAACCTAATAGTTCCTCAAATGTTAATTTTACCAACTGTATACAAAATTTGTTTTATCATCTTATAGTTGTCGCCATTAGACCATTGCTCTTAGTCGACATTAAATAAATTTATCTTAAAAAATTAGATTCAATTTCTTGGGAATAGTGTAGGAGTAATTACAATTTATCAAATAAAATTGTGTAAAAAGTGCCTCTGTTATTTTCGCTTGTTTGACTGTAATTCAAACACTGGAGTTACAAATTATTCCTATTAAGAGACGCAGACGTTTTAAGCTGACCAAATGAAGATCTGTAATCTTTCTACAAATTATTTAACATAAAATTATTAGCTATTTATGAGTATTCCAAGAACTACTCTTAGTTCATAACAACGTCCTGTAAGGTGTTCCTGGCGCCAATGCTCGGTTGGTTTGCACGCTCTATGGATCATGGGTTCAATCTCGGTCGAGATAATAGTTCACTGCTCCTACTTCACTTTATTTCCTTGGAGTTGGTTAATAAGAATTAGAGTATTTTATCTCAATTATATCATCTTTCGATTAAAGTTCATTAGTAACAATAACTAAAGTCTTATTAACTTCTAAATGGATACATATTACTACTTTAAAACTGTTATCTTAAAATTAAATTTAGCTTTATCTGCTTCCAAGAAAATGGGTCATTTAATCCAAAATCTGCAGTTCAAAGCTATTAGTATGTATGCAGGAATTATATGAATTAGAGTAGAAGTTATCCACAAAATAGACGCTAAACATTTTAAAAGTATGGTTGTACAATAATAAAAGAAAATATTTTAGTGTAGGTATATAAAAAATTAAACATGAAATTACTTCAATTTACAAGACAACTCATATTTGGGAAATGTTCGATATCCAATCTATCTTTAACGTCATGTTAGTATTTATTTATTTATTTATTTTGCTAAACCAATACAATTGAATGTGCCTGGTGTTCATTCCTTACTCTGTACCAATCATACTCATTTTTACAGTAGGACCTTGTTTCTAAACAATTAAGTATATCAATGCAGATTCATTATTAGTTGTGTTAACTGTCCCTAACCACTTGTTAACTTTGCCCAAGAATTGCCTGATCTTCTTACTATCTTTAACAAACGTTTCAGCTATATTCCTATCTAACTTAAACTATTTCTTGTTAACAAACACTTTCCTTCAAATTTCTGTCCCTATGCACTGAAAAAATATGTTCTAAGTTCCCATTTCCTCCACATATAAGACACTAATTTTGTGGAATACCCTTCCTATACCTCTCAGTCGCCATACTCCTGCTCTCACCCATTCAATACCTTCTCTCTCCCCTTTATTCGTCACGTCTATGTACCTTCCCTTCCCCAAGCGCCCTTCATTGGCATATAAACAACTGAAGACTTCACAGCTAAAGTAAGACCTGAAGCTTTCCTGGCGATGAACATGCTCAATTTCTGCTCGGGCAGCAAGCTAGATTGACTTTTCGGGAGAGTGCATCTCTCCCATCATCAGGATATTTATAAAATGTTATAACCACAAATGAATCAGTGGATATAGCACAAATATAAACAAAGACAAAACACTATCAAAATTCACATTAAAAAACAAAAGACTGTTTTCAGTAAATTAAATGCCAGGACAGGAAATGGCGTGAGTATATAAATTTAAATTCAAATTATTATTTCATTATCAAGCAGTATAAATCTGTGCTTCTTAAGTAGACGGATTTCCATTTTTGAGGCCGGTTTCCAAGTGGAACTGAACTGAAAACCAGCATCACGATTAAACGTGCTCCTTTCGGAGGAAATGGGACCAAAGCCTCCTTAATTCTCTGCTCCCAGAAACTGTTACATTTTGCCAAGATGGCCGTCTGCCATAAGTTGGCTCTATGGTCGTTATCAAAACAATGTTCTGCCAGACCAGACTTCTCAGGCTGCATTAGACGAATTCTCCGTTCATGTTCGTTTATTCTGGCAGCGATGGTCCTTCCGGTTTTTCTTTTCACCTGGCTTGCTTCCCGAGAACTTGGGCTCTTCTCAGCTATTTCCTAAATATTTTCTGCACTTCTATGTCTTTGAATCTCGCTCTCTCTCTCTCTCTCTCTCTCTCTCTCTCTCTCTCTCTCTCTCTCTCTCTCTCTCTCTCTTTCTTATTTCCAGAAATTTTGTACATTACTTTCTCTTTTCCTCCACATTTGCCCTAATCCACTGCTCTCCAGTTTTTTTTCTAAGACATTCTACCCATCCCTTTTTCTCTTGATAAGTTAAACATTGTTTTAAGAAATTGCTTTCTTCCAGATTCAATATTCTGTACCAGAGTTTCAATTTCCTTTCCATAATCTTCCATTTACTGGCAACTCTACCCAACTATATTTGTGCTATCTGCCTAACAGTTGCATTTGGTAACCCAAGCATTTCTCTACAGTATCTCCTATGCACCTCACTTCTATTCCATACGACACTTTTGCCTCTACCACCATACTATAAACTTTTTCTAGCCATTTGATATTTATATCTGGTATTTTGTACTTGGAGCATCTGATGGCTGATAAAGCTCATTTTCCTTTTGTTAAGGTAAATTTCTTTTGTTTCTCTCAATTCCCTCTGCTGTCTACTTTAATGCCTAATTAAATGCAATATCTAACTAGCCTATACTCTTTCTTGTTTCCATTCGTCCATTTTTCATACTTAGTTTCTCTCCTTTTTAAACACTGATTTATGTCTTATCCTGGTTTACTTTTAAACTCCATTCTTTACAATAGTTATATACTCTTCCAACTGTAAAAGGTAATCCTGGGATCGGTATATCATGTTAGTAAGCATGTTTTTAGAGCATTTAAGAACTCAGTTGGTGAAATAGCCCTTCACAAATATTTCTCCTCACGATTATGTGAACTGAATTACATAAAGGGGGATTTTTATTGAAATTTCGGTCACCTTGCCTCCATTTCCTCAATCTCTTTGTTTATTATGCATATAGGTTCATTTTAGTGGAGTCATCCTTTACGTCGGTTATTTTGAGAAGTGACCATGTTCAGAAACATGCAATATTTTCTTTATTTCTGTTCCATCCAAACTTGGGAGATATATTCATTATTAGTATTTTTATAATTCATGTTTTATGAGGGTTTTATGAGTGTTGATTCTAAACACAGATTTACGACCAACACAGGGTAATTCAGGATAGCCTAATACAGTCTCCTGATGGATATCTATGTAAATGTGAAAGCGTTGATGAAAGTGTTGAACACTTAATATTTAGATGTGATCTTCATTCCAAAAAGAGATGTAATATTATTCAACAATCTTTCATATTGTAATACAGATCTTCAAACACCGTTGATTAGTGTAATATTTAAAAAACTGTAACACTTCAACCTTTGAGCACTTTATTGGCCCAATTTTTAAAACATTATTACTATTATGTTCAATTATTTTGATCTTTGTATTTATGTCTAACTAGAACCCTAACATATCTTACTGGTAAGGTAGGGTTACTTCATTTGGAGAACAAATAGTAATAATAATAACCATATAATCTCGGAATGATATAGCTTAGAAATGGTGCTTTGGCTTCGGCTACTCCGTTAAGCCAAATTTCCAAGAGAATTTCTGGGAACTGAGGCTCTCACTTCACAGTGGGTATTCTCCGGAAACAAATAAATACCGATAATTACTTCCTAACTGACCCTTTATGCACACACTAGCCTCAGCATGGTTCTCTGGGTACTAATGAACACAAGATCTGAGTTTCGACAATTTCTATATTCATTTAAATTACATGAATGTCTTGTATCAAAAAGTGTGGCGATTTGAATACCCTCTCTATACCTACAAATTCTTTATTTTTTGCATATTTTCTGTTATACACACCTATTTTCTAGTCAAATAGCTTTTGATTACGTATTTTAACATATGTATATTCACTTCATTATTTAAGAATGTTACAGGCCTTACGATATTCAATTTTTTATTTGTTTGCTCCATTTTGATGACCAGGATTTCCTCAATGTTGTCTTAAATTCCCATCTCTTAAGTTTCTGCTCACTCCAATTTTGTTATCCCATTGACTGAAGATCACCTGCAACTTTCCTTTCTTAGCTTATTTTGCTTCCTCGATATTTTTAATATTTATTCTGATTTCAACACTTCCCTATTATACTGTTGCTGCATTTTAACTCGTATTCTATTTGTTTACTTAAAATTCATCATTTAACTATTCATATTCGTTATACCACTGAATATTCTTTCTCTACACCTTATTTTCCTGTTCTTATATTTAATTGTTTTGATATTTTCTACTGGGGCAATGTTTCTACCTGAGAAAGTAGAGCGACTTGATACGATACCATCTTTGCCGTCTGCATTCCCTGAAATGGCTTGTCATCACCTTGGTACATAGGAGCCGCTATTTAAGTGAATGACCTCTTGATCTTGTTGATTTTTGATGATTGCCGAGGTGGGCACCAACAGAGATGATAGCAGCATGCCGACTGCTTCTTAATAACCCGAGTCGCCTGCATATCAAGATTGCTACATCATCAAGACGTTATCAATCAAGTTTTGATTCGTGAACACAAGGGCTTTCATCTCTCGGGGCTTTCTTTGCATTCAAGTACATTCCTGTGATGGTCGACGGGGAGGGGGGTAGCTTCAAAACAGCGAGTTCTATGAAGTATGCTACTGCATTTTCATCTCAGCTACTTATGAAGTGTGCTTCAAAACCATTGTTAGCACAGTGAAAAGATTTGAATAGAATTGTGTTATGTCGTATTTACTTTCCCCATTTGGCAACCAAAGTATCGCATTTCATCCCAAAATTTCTACCCGGGATTTAGTTTTACGTCCCTTGAATTAAAAACAAGTACAGAAAGAGTCGTATGCTTGAATATATTTTTGAAGGATAACTAAAAATTGAAATGTCACATAAATCCAAACTTTTAAGGTGAGAAGGTCTGCCTATCTTCACAATGTTCTTTCCATAATTTTTGGGTGCACATTACTAAGAAATTACTATTGATATGTACGAGGATGGGTAAAAAAGAATGCTCCTATATTTTTTTCCTTAAATAAGTAAGTTGTGTGAAAACTTTGAATTTGGCGCAATTACTCAAACCTTCTTCTCCAATCCCCTGAAGTAGTAACTTCCTAAGTCAATAGGTAGCAGCACTACATCCTCTTGCAAAATGGCACACACCGACATTCGTATTAGATAGCGTTCTGTGATTGAATTTTTGACTGCGGAAGGTGAAACGCCAATTCGCATTCACGAAAGGCTAAAAAATGTGTATGGTGATTCAACGGTGGATGTCAGCACTGTTAGACGATGGGTTCGTCGCTGTAACGAAGCTGAAGGGCAAACACCATTGGCAGATGAAAAGCGAAGCGGTAGGCCGGTGACTGCAGTGACTCCATGCAACATTCAGCGAGTCGATGACATCATTCGGGGTGATCGCCGGGTAACAAACGTGAATTGTGTCGCATAACCTCCCTCAATAAAGGAAGTGTGATGACGATTATTCAACAACTGGGTTACTCAAAAGTTTGTTCAAGTTGGGTACCAAGAATATTAACCGCCCAAAACAAAGAAACAAGGAAACCAATAGCCTCCGAACACTTGTAAGGCTTCAATTTGGAGGGAGTGGAGTTTCTGGAGAAAAAAAAATTACTGGAGACGAAACGTTGGTTCACTTTTTGAACTTGAATCAAAGAGGCAGTCAATGGAATGGCATCACACAACGTCACCGAAGAAAAAAAGTTCAAAATTCAGCGGTCGGCAGGGAAAGTTATGGCGACAGTGTTTTGGGATGCAGAGGGTGTGCTTATGATTGAATTTTTGAAGCACGGATGCACAATAAATTAGGTCCAATACTTCAGAACTCTCAGATAGCTGAAAGCACGTCTTCGCCGAATTCGCCCAACAAAAACTATGGCGGACGTTCTTCTTTTGCATGACAATGCAAGACCACACACCTTTCGTTACACCACTGCAGAAATTGAGAAATTGGGATGGCAGTCTTACCTTACCCCCCATACAGCTCTGACCTGGCACCATCAGACTTCCATCTGTTCGGGCTACTAAAGGAAGCTCATCATGGGATTCATTTTGAAGATGAGGAGGCTGTGAATACGTCCGTGCGTCAATGGCTTAGAAAGCAAGACCGTGTGTTTTATAACACAGAAATACATGGCCTAGTTAAAAGGTGGACCAAAACTGTGTAAAAGGACGGAGATTATATTGAATACTGACAAATTAATCGTCAGTGTTGTAGTTTTCAAGGTATGTAAATTGGATACAACTTTTTGGCAATTAAAAGAGAAAAAGATTAGGAGGCATTACTTTTTGACCCACCCTCGTACATGAAAATTTTTAGGCATGCTCTTAAAACCTTTATCTTTAATAATACCCATTATTTGACAATTTTGTACTGATAATTTTTATACTGTTTGTGTTTTTATAAAAAAGCACTGAAATTTCGGTTAATTTTTTTAAACAAGTATTATGATTCTCAGAGAAAAATTCCTTATTATTCTTATGAGTCTACTTAATAAAGAAAAAAAACTCATATGTTTTGCTTGATTTGTTTTTTTAGAAAAGTGTACCGGAACCTGAACAAATGTGAGCCTGAGAAAAACAGCTTTAAAGTTTATATATTGATTACTGACATCTGACATGAGTCAGAACATTCCTGCTGCATAGTCTTGACCCTCTGTATGCTCACTTGTTCTTTTCAAGCTCCTGTCCATTTTTCTTGCCTTATTGGCCAGTTCAACTATTTTATCCGCTTTCAGGACTCGCAGTTCATCAATTTCTGTATATGACTACTATCACGATTAGCACATATATTGTTTGAACTGGGCCTACTAACCTTAGTATTGCATGCAGTTTCATTGTCTGTTCTATTTATATTTTCCACATTTTCTGTTCTGTTTTTAGTGAAACAATTGCCTGTAAACTTTCTTTCCAAATGTGTTTGGCCTACCCATATCATATATTCACTAATAACTAGTACAAAATATTATTCAGAACAAATAACTGTTCACATACAGAGCCAAAGACTAAAGAAAAACTAGCGTCATTGGAGTTACGTGGTATCAGCAGAAAGCTTGAAAGATTCTTTACAAAACAAGGTTTAGTTCAGAAATATTTGTTCAGTATTTCAGAAATTGTGATCAGTTTTCTAAAAGCTTAATCTAGAGGGATGACACTATAATAAAATGTAAAAATAAAAAAGTGAATTTTAACCCCAAATGAAGTACCTTTTCACCTTAACATCAAGATAGTTCCTTCACTGCAGACTTCTCTTGTTCAACATACTAAGTATTAAGGACGAGTCCTCGATACTTGCGATATCTCGATACACAGTTAAAGTCTGTTTAGTTAAAGCATGTGCACGTCGGCTTCTGCCTTTGACGAACCCTTATAATCGTTTCACAATCCCCGACCCTCCTTCTCCCAGACCTTTCTGCAAGGTTGCCACCTTTCTCCGTACGTCATGGGTATCGTACGAGGTTTCGTCTAAATAAATAATCTAATGTCCATTACTGCAAAACTTTCTTACTTTTGACAAATATATTTATATATATCGCCAAGCTACAAGTCTACTGGATTCCATAATAACCCTTATCTTATTCAAAGGGCGGTATTTGAAACCCAGCTCCTTTAGGAGGCCGCGCTAAGTGCAGCGCCCATAAGGAAAATCACAAATTTCTTGCAAAAGTGCAACCAATTCGTCTAAGGTGGGCGCTCTCCCTTTTGCATAGAATCTATAAATTTCTCGACGAATTAAATCGCATGTGAAATTATCTACTTTAGAGAAACGTTTCCTTTTGTTTTCACACTTGATCGGCGTCTTTGGTATTCCTTTCGTCACAATATTTCTCACTGTATTTCTGTGAATATCCAGAATTTATCAGGTTCATTGCACGATCCCTTACCAAGATTATTTGTCAGCACATATTTATATGTGTTCAAAACAAGCGCTTGAATTTGCTTAGAAACAGATCCGGTTATAACTTTGTTATTTTTTTACGCTTTTCCAGTACTATAATTCGGCCCAGTTATTCACACTGTCTTCACTTTGATTATTTATCTCTACTTCATTTGCATTTACCACTGCATTTCCCTCCTACGGTCTCCACATTGTGACACACAATGAATTTCTGCACGTAATGAAACAGATCAACTAGAAGTTGGAACTTTGGCAACTGAGACTCCACGTGGACTAGACATGCGTCTGTCACTTCGAGAAAATCAGGGTTGCTATTGGTCCTCAACGACAGTGTTCCATTTCTGAAGTGTGGAGATAGATTTACGACGGTCATTAGTGGGCGGGCGGCTCAGGTTCCTTTGACTCGGAACTGCACATGCGTTAAGTAAACGGACTTTACACACAATGTTTGCATGGTATTGACATCAAACGGTGCTTTAGAAAGTCGCTGGATATTTTTTCAATACTTCGGTGGTGATTCTGCAATTTTTATTTTATTTTAAAATCACAAAATATTATTGTCGAAAGTAGAATATTGCAAATCCCGATAAATTTCCAGGAATGTGGTACCTGTATCGTAACATTATGCAAGAAAATAATCGTGTGTCAGATTCAGTGCCAGTTAACAGTTCAGAAGAAGAAATCACTGCATATCTCAACGACTATTTGTCAGTTCTTTTCCTAGTCCACTGGAATAGTACAAAATTAATTCAAAATTTTCAGAAAAAGAAATAACCGCTATAACTGATATGCATGATTGTGGGGTTTCCAACAGCATATGTCTGCTTTACTACCACGTACCACTTTTTTACAATTAGTAGTTAAACCTAAAATGTTTTGATATAGTTATGCGCATAAATATTGTATGGAACTGAGAAATACTAATAATTTCTTTATTTTAGTTAATGTTTTACAAGAATGACCCAATATAAGAGACAACAATACTAAGATTAGTCTGAAATGTGTAAAGTTGTATCAGTTCCATCAGTTCCAGTTGCCCATTCAGTTCACCTCAAGGAAACGCATCATTACCTAAAATTAGTTCTAGAAAGAGTCAAATATGCAGAATGCAAGTGACAGGTATGTGCAGATTTAAAATTTATTGGTATGCAACTAGATCAGCAATAAGGCTATACTAAAATGTCATGTTTTAGTTGTGATTGGTATAGTAGAGTCTGATCCAAACACTGGAGAAAACATTGAAAGCAGAGAGACAGTCTCATCCTAAAAATGAAAAAGACTCAAATATTCATGACTGTCCTGTGGATCAAAAACATTTTCTCTTAACCCTCTTTGCACATAAAATTAGGCTTAATGAAGCAATTTATTAAGGCTTTAAATAAGAATGAGAACTGTTACAAATAAATGTGCAAGTAAAATGAAATGAAATATGTAGTTTTTAACGCCCGCTTTTACTACATACGGCACCGCAGGCGGTGAAACTGATGATTCATGAGAGCCAAGCGGTCTATCCACTGAGCCACGGCGCGGCCAATCTGCAAGAAGTTTCCTGAAATATCTGAAGCTAAATTTAAGAGGTAATATTTCGTAGTTGGGCCACAAATTAGGAAGTTGTTTTCTGATACCTTATTTGAAGAAACTATGACAAATACTGAAAAACGGGCATAGATTGGTTATGAGAGCGTCATCGCAAACTTTCTGAGAAATTACAAGGACCTAAAGTACAAAACTATTATAGAAGATATGCTTAAGAAATTTCAAAAACTGGGTTGCAATATGACTGTGAAGGTACTTTTCCTGCAGGTACCTTTTTTTTTTTCAGAAAATCTCTGCTGTGTCAGCATGGTGAACGATTTCACCGGGACATAAAGGAAGTGGCAAGACGTGCATTTCAAGGCAAAGTGTAAAAAAACCGGTGTAATGTTTAAGTTTATGTGATTATTTAGAACAGATGTGAAATATTAGTTTATTATGAACAGTTTTGTATTCACAGTTGTAGATTTATTAACGTTTATTTAATAATATAACATAAATTCGATAGAGCTGAGTATAAAAATTCACATTTTACTAATTCTTATATTGTGAAGGATTGGTACGTGATGGAGGTAAAACTAAGTTCAGATTCTGATTCAGTTTTCTCATGTTAGGGATAATGACATATTAAAGTCAAACCCCCAAACAAATAGCCAAATTCTGCATATTAGTGTTTTGTATTCCTCCTGCAACAGCTTTCTCTGATAGACTATTTAGCACAGCAGCACTCAAATAACAGAAAAAAGAGCAGACTTGACCCCAAAAGAGTGAGAATGCTAGTATTTTTGAACAAAGAATTATAAAAGTGGACTGTGTTGCTTTTAAATGCCTAATGTATAGTTTAAAAATAAGAACACTGATAGTTTTACATTTGGTCTTAAGTATGTGCACCTAAGTTCATAGTTCTCCCAACATTCTCTTTTGTACTTAAACTAGAAGTATACATGACGATATCAGGTATCGTGGGAAATATCGTGTACTGATATCGAGTATCTAGAAAACTAATATCGACCCAACCCTAGTAAGTAGTCATTTTTCTAACGCATTTGCATTCAGAAGGCTCTCTATGTTTCAGGTGAAATCCCTGTAAGTATCTAGTAGATGGAAAGTCATGTGAATGTAGCACGTTACACCAGGATATGTCCCACTTTAGTGAAAGTTAATCCTTCACGTAAAAGAACCTGCGCTCCTGTGTTGAGAACTTAGAGTTGAGATTTGCTAGCTGTGATTATGAGAAGTCGTATCCTGTTTTTCTCCTTTGACCTCCAGCAAGATCAGATAGTGCCCACATCAGTCAAGACACGCTTCTTGCTGCAACAAGTTGTTGATACACCTACGGAAGTACCAACCCCACTTAACAACAATATTTACTGTTATTTTCTACGTAATTCTACATTTTAGATACGTTGGCTACTTGCATCTGAAGCAGCGGGCTAATCAAGCGGTACATCCGTAATTTTCGGTGAAACCATTTCCTAGAAATGATACATAAAGAAAGCAAAGCTTTACTTTATTGCAATAAACTTTTCACATATTTAGATTAACATTTCAATTCCCCTCCAAAAGAAAAATAGTCAAGTCATGATGCAAAACGAGTATAAATAATTCCATCATTTCGGCAAATTTTCTTCCTGGAAGACGAAACAGTCACTGTGCGCTTGATCTGGACTATACAGTGGATGGTTGTTCTCCTTGAAGCCCATTTGTTCGCAGTGTTCTTTGAAACTTTCCTCGCCTTTTCCCTTTTATGGAAGCACATAATCTGTGAAGCAGGCCAGCATACTACTTACTCTTCATTTACTGTGGTGTTCTCCTGGATGTCAAAGAAGAATATTCCTTCATAGCCCCAGTAGGTGGTGACTGCAATCTTGTAGGTTGACTGACTGACCTTGGCCTTTAGTTCCTCATGTTTGCATCCCTCCGTTACCGAGCGGGATGGCTCACACGGTTTCGTCTGTGACCCGCATTCGGGAAACCCGGCTTCGATTCCCGCGGCTGACCTACCTGGCCCATGGGTTTTTAGGGAGGTCTTTTCTGGTCTCTAGGTGAATGCTTGGTAGATTAATTACATCCTCCGAATTTCCTGTCCCTTCATTTCATCTCCATTATCACTTCACATCATATCTCATCTGGTGGTCTCTTTCAGGATAGAAGTGTCGGCGGGAGTCTCGGCGGTGCATGACAGGAAACTATGCTCTGAGGAAAACTACTTCCTCCTCCGGTAGGTCAGTTGCCGGTCTCCACTCCTCTGCTGAAACCATTCCGGGACAGCCAGTCAGGGATCTTTGGGTCTCGGATCGCCTGCCTGGGATCTTTGGGGCTCGTCTGTTGGGCTCGTTGACGTCCCGCTGTGGGAAAGCGTGTGCGTTGTCCTGACCTGTCGGAGGAAGTCTCTATCCAAATAAACTGTAAGGACCCTGTCCTCTGTACTTGGATCGGCCGCCCTCTGTCTCCTTGGCCTCATCCTTCCTTCCTGGGGGGCCGCACTTGGGGGCATAGGAACAATGGGCCCAGCATGGTGGCCTACGTACCGAATCGCCTCCGTAATGAAATCCTAATCCTTATCCCTCCATTGATTCACCTTTGGACAAGGGATCAGAGTATAGGGTCATAGATTCATCTCCTGTTAGTAAACTTCTCTCAAGTTGCTATGGCAGATCTCCAAAAAGCCTGATAGCAGGTGACTCGCTGCTGCTTTTTGGAATGAGGAAAAGAGTCCCGGCACTGATCTTGTACTTAACTTTTTCATATTAAAATGTTCATGAATAATTCGATTTCCTGTTTTAGAACGGTGTAACTGTACTACTGTTTCTTTAACTTTACCCCGCTGGTCCTCTACAGGGTTCTTCAGACATTGGCTCTCTCGCAATCTTGCTGGATTCCCCTATTATAACTACCGCTGTGCGCGGGGCTAGCGAATGCATTATTGTTCATCAGTGAATGACGGTTTATTTGATCCACAGCTTCTGTTCTTTCCCGACGAGCCGTGATTTCACCTCAGTGGTCGTGTCAACACTCATAAAAGTTGGTACTGGACCTCTGAAAATCCACATCGCGTTCAAGAAATCCCTCATATGATCGGAAAGTTGGAGTTTGATGTGCTGTTAATGCTAGACGTACAAGCGGTCCAATATTCTACGAGCAGACTAAATGCAGAGAGGGTCCGATCCCATTTTACCTTGAACTGACAGAAGAAGAGAAATCATATAGGTGGTTTCTGCTACTGTCATTACAGCAGAGGAGTCTATGAGGGAAAAGTCTAGGTGGCAGTGGAGAAAATGTTGCATCCAAGTTTACAATATTTTTACAGGAACATTGTCACCAAATACTTGTACTTGTAATCTCTTTTGTTGCCTAAAAATCCATTAACAACACCCTTGAAGGCTTCCCAAGCTTCCTTTTCTTTCCCCTCCAAAACTTGGTCAAATGCAGGGTCCTTTACAAGTTCTCTTTTTTGTGGTCTGACAAAAATGCCTTCCTTAACTTTTTCATCACATAACTTCCAAAATTTCTCTCTAATTGCGTTTTTTTTATTTGACAGGTGTGCCAACTCCCAAAAAAATCCCCCAAATTTAAAATCTTTACTCTAAAAATGAAATGTCACTTTATCTTCAAAACAAGAGCTAATCTATCATTTTATGGTGATTTTTTAATTCAGCAGATGGAAACACATATAAATTCACTATTTTTAAGCCCGAAATATTTACATTGTTGCCCAGTGTTATCAAAGAAACTGGTTACAAGTTCTATGACGTCATTAGGTGTATGGGACTTTGCTCCATTTTGCTGGAAATAACCTCTCAATTGGATATCTCCGTAAAACTTCAGAGAATATGGTGAGAGGAGTGCAAATCTGTAAAGTTGCTGGTAGAGGACACTTCCAACATTTTCTCTGAGTTATAAATAGTGTAATGGAATCTTCCAATTGCGTATTATATTATCCCAAAGTGTGTCCTATTATTGGTTCAAAGGTTATGGTTTTTTGAAGTGCCTGAGGTTTATATGGATCGCACTATATAACATTATCAAATAAATAAATAATTTTAATTTTTCCGGGCCAAATTAAAACAACTTTTAGAACAGGATTTTATGCAGGCGAAAGGCTGCTGGTGACAGTGGTGCCACCTCATTCGGTGAGGTGAATACATAAAAACAAATGGTTTGTTGTACAATAGATACAGAAAAGTCAATGCATGAGATGTTTACAGGCACCAGTTGAGGGTTTCAAGAACAATCGTTGAAAATTACAGAATGCAGCCGTACAATCATAAAACAAATAGTTATTTGCCTTGCCAGACGTTTATTGAGTGATGTAGTCAGCACAATGACTACTGTGGGAGTGAAAATGCGACCTTGCATTGCTCCTTTTCCTAAATACATAATTCCATGTCGGATCCGTTTGTAGGAGAAGTAAAACCAACAACAGCAAGACTTTCACGTCATGACTAGCCAATTCTTGGCGCAACGTGACCTGAGCGAGTGTATAAATCTGCCCGTGGCTGGCTGGCATGCACATACGCTCCTGTAATTGTACGGTTTATACCAGGTGAATTGGGCGATCATGGAATTCTCACAAGTAGGAATTGAAAATCACATATACAGCTGTAGGGTTAGAGCTCTACTCGACAGAATGATAGAGTATTATATTGAAATTATCCCCCGTAAGTAGCAGGTAACTGTTTGAAAACGCTTTATCCTTTTTTTTTAATGCCGAGTGAAGGAATAAACGAATGGCCGATTTGGATGAATTTTCGATCAAGCAGCACATGCATCATTCCAAAAGAGGGATTTGGAAATGAGAGTGGAAGGGGAGGGGGAGGTACGTGACAGAGAGCCTCTTCCAGCACTATGGGAAAGTGGAAAAAATGAAACGCTTGTTGCAGAACGGTTAGAGTGGGCGTGCTTTTGATTTGCGATGTGATATTATTTCATACGAGGGGATCCTTAATCCGTTTTATTGACGTCGTCCTTCTCGATTTGTTTGTTTATGCTCTCGTGAGCGGGATTTGCTGAAATGGAAATAATTTTTGCGCCTCAATCGCTTTCTCACTCCCGATTGATTCCGGAATGACTTTCAAATGCGATTCAGACAAACGTTTGAAAGGAGGAGTGATTTGGGATTTTGATTTTTTTGAATTGGTTCATGTAATATTTATATTTCGATTGATGCGTTCGTGTGAACGGTAGTAGTTAAGGGCAGTTTCTTTATTTGGAGAGTTGATCCAGGATTATATTTCCTCTGCCCTTCCTCGCGTAAGCTCTCAAATTATGCGAGGAAACATCTTTACTAATCTATACATCGTTATCTTTCAAGTAACAAGGGATTTGACTAAAATAAAAATAATTTCACAATGATTTAAAACATCTCGGCAAAGTTGTTAATAATAATCTGAACTTCTTTTGGTATAACTTACATAACAATGACTGCTTTATTTAGTACGTTCTAACAATACGCAGAACAAACTCCAATAAAGAACTATGTGTACCCAGCGGTATAAATCAGGCAGTTTCGTCTGTGGCCCGCATTCCGGGAGATCTGCGTTCGATTCCCGTGGTCGGCCTACCTGGCCCAAGGTTTTTTCGTGGTTTTCTCCAGGGTCTCTAGGCAAATGCTGGGTAGGTTAATTACATCTCCCGAATTTCCTGTCCCTCCATTTCTTCTCCATCGTCATTTCACATCATTTCTCATCTGGTGGTCTCTCTCAGGATAGAAGTATAAATTAATAATAATAATAATAATAATAATAATAATAATAATAATAATAATAATAATAATAATAATAATAATAATAATAATAATAATAATAATAATAATAATAATAATAATAATAATAATAATAATAATAATAATAATAATAATAATAATAATAATAATAATAATAATAATAATAATAATAATAATAATAATAATAATAATAATAATAATAATAATAATAATAATAATAATAATAATAATAATAATAATAATAATAATAATAATAATAATAATAATAATAATAATAATAATAATAATAATAATAATAATAATAATAATAATAATAATAATAATAATAATAATAATAATAATAATAATAATAATAATAATAATAATAATAATAATAATAATAATAATAATAATAATAATAATAATAATAATAATAATAATAATAATAATAATAATAATAATAATAATAATAATAATAATAATAATAATAATAATAATAATAATAATAATAATAATAATAATAATAATAATAATAATAATAATAATAATAATAATAATAATAATAATAATAATAATAATAATAATAATAATAATAATAATAATAATAATAATAATAATAATAATAATAATAATAATAATAATAATAATAATAATAATAATAATAATAATAATAATAATAATAATAATAATAATAATAATAATAATAATAATAATAATAATAATAATAATAATAATAATAATAATAATAATAATAATAATAATAATAATAATAATAATAATAATAATAATAATAATAATAATAATAATAATAATAATAATAATAATAATAATAATAATAATAATAATAATAATAATAATAATAATAATAATAATAATAATAATAATAATAATAATAATAATAATAATAATAATAATAATAATAATAATAATAATAATAATAATAATAATAATGATAATGATGGTGGTGGTGATAATGATAATGATAATGATGGTGATGGTGATGGTGATGGTGATGTTGATGGTGATAATTATAATGATAATAAATAAGATCCGAAAATTTACGTCCTGGTTCCTAATTTCTTATACCGGGACGTAGTTTCCAAATTCTTATTTATTAAAAACCAAATAACTACAAAAAATACTAAAAATACTGTCACCCGAACGTCGGAACTCCCGAAAGAACCGGCCGACAGTAGGGCCAGACGGGAAGCATTCAGCCCACGCTTACCCATTTGTCTCGTGTCACGAACTGAGGGGATGATTAGGAGAGCAGCACGAGCCCTGTACCGTCTCTTTCCCCTCCCATCATACGTCTGGAAACCTCGGGATAATTGTGCGCGCCGCAAACCTTCCAGAAACGGCGATCTTACCTATATAAGTCCTGCAGATGGCTAGTCAGCTCAGTTCTTGGCGAGCAGTCGTGAGGAGCGCCGAGTGGACGGACTGGAAGACGGTGTACGTGTATTAGAGGAGTTGTACGTAACTGTGAACGTGCAATGGACCTGTGACAGACCAACTGTTGAATTGTAATTGTGTGCGCTAAGTAATTCTATGTGATCGCCAAGTGTTTCAACTGTAATTCAGTGGAAATAAAGAACATTTTGAGTTTGTGCAATTGGACTTTTAATTTCACGAACCCACAAAGTCACAATACAATACAAAATTTTTAAGATAGTAAAATTAATTTAAAGACATTTAAAATAAAATAATACAAAATAACTATCAATTTACAAATAATAGAAATACTGGTAACCAATAAACATTTTACTGGTAGCCAGCTAAATTATAAAACTACTAAAATATCGGTAACCGATATTTCACGTACTGGTAACCAATACGTTCTTACTATCAAATCCCTTAAAATCTTTTAAAAACTTTTAAAAACTATTTATAACTTGATCAAAAACTTATAAAGATACAAAATTTCAACCGACAACAAATTACAAAATTTCAAAATAATTATATATAATCAATTCAATTATTTAAACACCAATTCAAATTAACTGATCAAAACAAAGTTAAATAACATATAAAATTTATACAAATAAACAACATCTTCATAATACCATATTAAAATAATTTTAAAGAATCAATTAATTTACAATTTCATCTACAATACTTTAATAAACCATTCGATTCAGATTCCACTCATGATTGTACTCAAATTCGATTCGTATTAACAATACAAATTAATATTTAAAAAATTTATCAAAATTTCAATATACAAAATCTAAATAATTTAAATATAATTTAGAAAACTTTAATTACAATAAAAATATAAAAATAAAAACTTTCAAAAATTCAACAATTTAAATATTTCAACAAAAACACTAATCTTAAAATGAAAAACAATCCTAATATTTAAACTTCCATAAACTTCACATACCGTTCAATTTAAAATTACCTTTGTAACTTAACATATCAAAAATAATTGAATACCATTACAAAATACCAACTCTATCAAGAAAAAAACAACAAAAAAAAACATTTCTTTTAATTAACATTTTCCTTAACAACATATAAATATCAAAATTATTAAAATGTATATTAAACTCATTTCAAAATAGGAATTATAAAATTCATAATATATAACCAACATTTAAATCTAAACTATCATAACTTTTCAAATTAAAACTCTTCCATCCTATTTACACTTACATATGCAAAAACAATTACAAACAATCCATCTTTAAAATATTTTTACAACTTTTACAACTTAAAACAAATTAATATTTATACATATTAAATCAAATTAAATCCAATCATCAACCAAAACTCAATAAATCCATTATTCAAACCAATACTTCTTAAAACAGGATAGAAATATCGGCGGGTGTCTCGACGATGCATCCAGGATGATATTCTCCTATTAAACACTTTCTCTTCGTGTAGGACGTCTTAGGTCTCCGGGCCGACGTAGTGGGGCCGTTTCCGGACCACAGCGGATGGGATGCTGGTTGTAAGGGCCTGCCGGGGAATTTCCAACTGGTTAAGTGTGGAGACCCTGCCCTCTGCACTTTCGTGGCTTCTTGGGGCGATCGCCCACTGTCTCCTCTTGCCTCATCCTTGCTCACCCCCTCCCCACTTGGTATAGGTACAATAGACCAAATTTGAACCTCTGTGTTGAAACCCCTCCGTAGCATAGTCCGGTTCAGTCTCCAATGTACCTAATTAAATATAAAATAAAACAATATCTGCACATTTTAATCCCGACTAACAAAGGTTCTGGGGGAAGAATGGTTAAGGGAAAGCAACATGAAAGTAACACTCTGATATTTTCTAATCTCTTGATTAAAAATGCTAAAGAGCCTTAACTTAATTTAGTTTTGCAGGAGAGGCCTTAAAAAGGGTTCAGTGGTGCATACGTAAAAATAGCTGGAAATATGTAGATAATATTATATTCATGAGAATTAAACTGTGCTTTCACTCCAGCCGTATGTAGGCCAAATTCTGAACAGATGGAGCCTATCGATTAAAACGCGAGTGAGTTGAAAAATTAATGTCATACTGGCACGTGGGCCATGGTAGCTCAATGGGAATTCCTACTGGTTTGCAGGGGAAAATGCTAGTCAGTTGGAGAATTAATGTCGTACTGGAACGTGGGCCATGGTACCTCAATGTGAATTGCTAGTGGTTTACTGGAAAAATGCGAGTCAGTTGGAGAATTAATGTCGTACTGACACGTGGGCCATGGTAGCTCAATATGAATTGCTAGTGGATTGCCGGAGAAAATGCTAGTCAGTTGGAGAATTAATGTCGTACTGAAACGTGGGCCATGGTAGCTCAATGTGCATTGCTAGTGGTTTACTGGAAAAATGCGAGTCAGTTGGAGAATTAATGTCATACTGACACGTTGGCCATGGTACCTCAATGTGAATTGCTAGTGGTTTACTGGAAAAATGCGAGTCAGTTGGAGAATTAATGTCGTACTGACACGTGGGCCATGGTAGCTTAATGTGAATTGCTAGTGGTTTGCCGGAGAAAATGCTAGTCAGTTGGAGAATTAATGTCATACTGACACGTTGGCCATGGTAGCTCAATGTGAATTGCTAGTGGTTTACCGGAAGTGCTAGTCAGTTGGAGAATTAATGTACTGGCACGTTGGCCATGGTAGCTCATTGTGAATTGCTAGTGGTTTACTGAAAAAATGCGAGTCAGTTGGAGAATTAATATACTGGCACGTGGGCCATGGTAGCTCAATTGGAATTCCTAGTGGTTTACTGGAAAAATGCCAGTCAATTGGAGAATTGTCGTGCTGGTATGTTTGCCATGGTAGCTCAATTTTTAGAGCGACCGGATGGAGCCAGGGAGATCCGTGTTCAAATCCTTTTTATGGCATTGAATTTTTCAGTTTAACTCCACCTGTCCAATATTCTATTCATTTGTAATATTACAATAAATGCAGAAGTATGCAACAAAGCACGTCTAGAATACGGACGTGTTGCACTGATAAACAAAACGCTCCTAACTCTTATGTGGTGTACCTAACTAGCTGGCTTTTATAGGAAATATTTTAAGACTGTAATAATTAGCCTTTCTGTGAATATTAATTTAGATAGAGTCCATTTATAGATATATAAAACATTTTGAAATACTCTTCGTTGCAATACTCTTGCATTGGGGATTTGCAATTTAGTTATGAAACAAGATAATTTAAGGGAGTACATTTTATGTGTTTATCTAAATGATGTAATTTCGAAAACCGCTCAACCCATTTTAGTAATTCTAGTATAATTGAAAATCCCAAACATTTCTGGCGGTATTAAATACATTTTTTCATGATTTATTAAAATATTTACCTACAGAACTCAGTACGAAATGCTTGAGAAGAAGACGATTTCTGGACAATGCTATAAAGTAAAAAACAGTTGTAAATCAAACCCTCCGTGGTTCGTGGGTTTCCGTGGGTCTGTTCCAGGTTATCCGGAGGCCAATTCTACCATCACCAGAGGTACAGTTCCATCGTGCTGCCCCAACACCTAAACACCATGGTCTGCTCCCTTTTACCCTTCAAAAACTGACAAAAGAGGACTCGCTCCAGATCCACCGACTCAGAGAAACGACGAGAAATACAATTTCAGCATGGCCGTTCACCTGGAGTCAAGCCTCACATCTCGCTCGTTATGCAATGCGTCAGCATCAGTTGTGAGATTACAGCAGTGGCGAGGCGTGACTTTCAAAGCGAGGGAAGCTCTAAATAATAATTTCCATTAAAATAAGACAGAATAATGACTCAAAGAACTAACTACTAAGGCCTGCTCTTCAGTAACTCTTCCTATTGCACAATTACACGTAAGCCCTTCTTGCATTGCAGTACTGCTCACGCTACAAGCAGACATATTCCTGCGTCCCCTCTCCAATGTTATTTCATATTTTCCATATATTTGTGAATTTGTTCTGGATTGTTCTATAAAATGAGATTTGTATAAATTAGAATATAAAAATTGGATAGGACAAAGAATGGCACAAATTCCATAATAATGTTTTTATTGGTTATTATATAATAATGTGATTACATAATGTTCTGAGTGGACCAATAGGATAAAAGTAATTTAGATTTTCTAGAAACCTCGTTCAGAGATTCGAGAATATGTAGATAATTTGGCGTCATTCTGCAAAGATCATCGACATGTAAAGACCTGGAAATTAATTGTTCTTTCACACTGGCCGTGTGTAGGCTAAATTGTGGAAACGTAGAGTCAGACTGAAAAATTCAATGCCATAGCCGGAATTTGAACCACAGATCTTCTGGTTTCCATCCAGCTACTCTACCATTGAGCTACTATGACCAACGTGCCGATATGACATTAAATTCTCCAACTGACTCGTATTTTCCCGGTTTTTCCTAAGTGGTTTACCGGGAAAATACGAGTTAGTTGGAGAATTTAATGTCATATCGGCACGTTGGCCATAGCAGCTCAATGGTAGAGCGGCTGGATGGAAACCAGAAGATCCGTGGTTCAAATCCCGGCTATGGCATTGAATTTTCAGTCTGACTCTACGTTTCCACATGTAAAGACCTGTTTTCTTCGGTGCCGATCTAAAAGTTCGCAGAGACTTAAAGTACAACGATGCAGTATTAATCATTTTACAAAAGGTCATATTCTACAAAGTTTAACTTTGTTATAAGCTATATTAATGGTTTATGTGGAATGCATTTCAAAATTTTTAAAGAAGAGAAAAGTTGATACTTTATACCATAACATCATAAAAATTATTCTCACTGCGGTACTTCGACCAGAGATAAGACTCATTGCTCCAGAGAGCCGGGGCATACATCTACAAGAATTCTTCAAGATCGACACAAAAGGTGAGACCAATCAATCATCTTATCATCGCACCTTTTGCATAAATTATCCTGTTGCACCACTCAGACGTGTCATTTTTTCCTATAGCTGGCCCACGCCGCATAATCTGTTAACCTAAAATGAAGAAAGTATGCAATTCAACACACTTTTGCTAATAACTTAAAACTTCAAAAGTATCTCCTCTTATTACTAAATACCAGTCTATGTAAAATACTATTAAAATACATTTACAGTGTATTGAAAAGCTCACAATTTTTCTTCACATGCTAGAGACTTCACGTGTCAAAATCTGTCAGTGCTTCCCGACTATTGAAAAGTCGCGATTGTTTACGGAAACCTCATTGCCTCAAGGTTATGAATGCGTAAATACAGAAATAATCAATATTGAATGAGCTCACAGTAGTGCTCACTTGAATCTAAGCTGCTGTTAAATTGTCCGCAGCACTGCAGATGTTCGCGAATACATGTTCGCGAAGGTATCCAGAGCATATAAAACATTATTGCATGACTTTTCCTCTTTTTCTCCTGAAATTCTTGGAAAAGCGGCGCTTTCAGCGCTTCAATGCACGCTTCGCCACTGGATTACAGAGATTTTAATCAGCATAAGCTATGTGCACTTTTTCTTTTCGACTGTGATATGCAAGTGGGTCACTGACGTGGAAGATTTGCAAATTCCTCAGCTCTGTGTAGCAAGATGATACAAGCTGGATTTATGTTCTGTCTCGCTGCAGCCTATGACTCAAACGAAAGTAAACATTTCATGGGAAATAAGACGGCAAAGAATCCACCCAGAAGTTATTTGGGAACTCGCTGGGCGACGTGGGGTGGTCGAAAGTACTCCTCTCGTCATGTCAACTCGCACCTCTGTCGTTGACATTTTCAGAAATAACCCCCACCGGGCGGCGGCGGACGTCTCTATCTATCCCTTTTCTTTAGGGTATGTTTCTCAGTGATGGTCAACATTAATTGTTGAAGATCAGTTTCTAAATGTTTCATTGCTCTTGCGTAAGTGGTAGCGCATCGTCTCTCGTTCAAGAGGTTCCGAGTTCGAATGTCGGTCAGGGTGAGTTATCTGGACAAGGTGTTTTCCGGGCTTTTCCCTTATCTTGAAAGTTGAATGTGTGATAGCTCTAAGCTCTATAGACTGATACCGAAATTAAGGTTTGCCATAAGTAAAGAATCATGATGGATGTCAAAGGAATGTTGGTTCTTTGTTAGAACACGTGCAAGGCCAGTTAAGTCGAATAGCATTTTGGGGGAAAGTTGTTATAACAAAAGCAATGTAAAAAACAGTGTCCTTAGCAGATTTCTAAAGGGGCTCACTTGACTTGTTGAATAGGGTATTCTTTGAATCATTCATAATGGCGACAAAACAGCCACAAAGGATCGTGGTTGAAAAGAGGGTCTCCAGAAAGTGAAAGTTACATATACACCCACACGCGCAGCTGTGGACAAGAGTCTTCGGCGTGGAGCCGATTAGAGCAGTTCGTGGTTAGGAAGCCATTAAAAGATTCTTCGGCGTGGAGCCGATTAGAGCGGTCCTAGGCGTGAGGGCGATTAGGGCAGTCCTCTTGTTCTGTCTTGGATATTTGTTGGTTCATATATACGTGAGGAAGGAATAAAGTTTATCGAGTAATAAACATTCTGCTGTCATAACTCTAAACAGGGATATTGGTAACCCTTGGTCGGCAACTTCAATTTCGATTTTCTAAAAAAGAAGCAGTGAATAAATAAGTTGGAAACGGGCATTCCAGTGTCATTAGATATCCTTCTCACACACATCCACGCATACCCTGTGAGAAACCTCATTGTTTTACCCTGAGCTAAACAAAAGTGCTTCAAACTGTAGTGTCAAGTGGAACATTGTTCGCCACATATATTGTTGCTTCAAGACCCAGGATTCATTTGAGCATCATTTCATTCATCGTCCGATATGACTTAAGGCTGGAGGGTGTAAACTTACAGTTATGACAAAATTTTGAAAAAAAGGAAACATTTCTTGCGGATAGACGATAAAAATTTTATATTAAGACAGGCTAAGAAATGGTTTACTTCCTTTTTACTTTTTACAGCTAAACCCTACACAACGACACTCAGTGACAGAAATGTGGGAAAACAGTACATGTTCACAATGGCCTTCATTTGTTCCAGTGCATCCGTCAACCCGCCGTCGTATGGACTCCCTAATGTGCTGAGATAGGCCTGTAGAATTTCGTACTGCCTAGCAGCCTTTCACAATAGAAGCAATAAAATCTCTGTATCTGACATTGAAGTTGCATAAACAGGACATTTCAAATGTCTTTACAAGTAAAAATCTATTGAGTTTAAGTGAGACGAGCGTGGAAGGCCACGGAATTGGTGCACCTCTTCCTATTAATCTACCAGGAAACATGCATTCAGAAACTGACGGAAAGAATGCATGAAAAGAGGAGCTCCACCGTGCATGAACTGAGCATCGGTGCCTAACCAGCGTACTGTAGATAAATGACAAAGGTGAAACGCATTATCTCCACTCAATTTAACCAGATATAAAAGCAAATGTTTACTACTGTACTATTAAACACTGTTATGTATTACAAATCTCATCGTGTAAGCAGAGTTGCAGAGGAGCGCTACCATGGAAATAAGCAATTTCCGGACCTATTCGAATAATATATACTGGTAAGGGAAAAGGGAAAGAAATAAATTTCAACTGTCGTCATACAGCAGGGACCTCAGATAACAAACCTCCCACCCTTGTACCTTTTCTTGTCTTTTGCAGATAACACTTGGACGTATTTTACCAAGTTCTCAGTGGCTCTTGGCTTCTGTTATTTCGCAATTTCTTATTTTAATGTGGCTAATTTGAAGGTAACTGATTAAGCATTACTATACCTTTGCAGTGGAGACTTTGCGTCCGAAGCGATCGATATCCAATGTCACCAAACATTCCTATCAGCATTGGAGTACTGTCACATTATGAGTAACCAAAGTGATGCATTAATAATGTCTGAAGATTGTCACTTCAGGAAACATCTGCATAGGCAATTCATCATTAATGACAACTGCTAGGTAGTGTACTAAGGAGATGGGTAAATTGCCCGTTATATGTTCTTTTTTATTATTTGTTCCATTTATACCTCACCTTTAACTGCAATTGTAATATCGGCGGCCGTTCTCCTTTGGAACACATAGAAGTTGTTAACTCGTATTCGTTGGGTTTTAATCATTAGATCACGCACACATTGGCACTCTCATTCATACTTCCAGACTCTGGGGAAGATGAGGAATTGTCTAGGTCGGAGAAAAATCCCCATCCGAACCCGGGACTTAGCACGGTAGCAGGTGCTCTACCGACTGAGCTACGGGACCAGCCGTCATATGTTCTTTGGCTGACTATTCCTGCCAAGAAAGACATTCTTTTTATAAACAGGGAAGATCTAGGAAAGGATGATGATATTTGAATAAAAATACTGCAAATTCAGAGAGCAAAAAATTTCAAAAATTGTAATAAAATACAAATATCATGTAGAGATATTTAATTCTTAAGGTTTCTCAGCACCATAGTTTATATTGAGTGGGAAAGACCGCCTAATTTTCCTCGTACACGCGTATGACACGGGACTGCCGGGTTTACTTTCCTTCCGAAGAAAGCCATATTAATAATCTTTACGCTCCAAAAAAATCCATCGGCCTCCATTACAATAGTCCTAAATGTAAATGCAAATGAATTTGCCGGAAACAATGAGAGAATATAAGAAAACTTATGAGATCGATACTTGGCGACTGCAAGTCGCGTTATAAAATAAAACCTAATATCTCTTGTAGCTGCTGAAACAGCTGAAAAGAATAGATATTAATTTTTACTGTATAAAATATTTAGTTTCAGTTAACGGTGAAAAGAAAACTCTTAAATATGCAGGTGTAGCTTCCTGAGGGTTGCAATTATATTCGTTACAAAATAATTGGCGTTACAAGGGAACTCTCACTATTCTTGTACCCGTATTTGCTTGTGAGTTTGATGACATCATCTCCGCTCTAGGTGGGGCCTAAGTGTCAAAAATCGGGTGCTGATTACAGCTGGAAGTACCAATGAGTCCATAATACTGTCACCCAATTATCGGAAAGCCCGACCAACAACAGCTGAGAAGGGACCAGAGGCATCCGGGCCACACACACTCATTTATCGCAGTCACTAACTGAGGGGATGATTAGGGAAGTGTCACTTGTCGCTGGCCGCCTCTTCCCCCTTCCCCTGCCGTCTGGAACCTTTGGGTGGTTCACTGAAACGAGAGACTTCGAGAAAACGGCAATATTCCTATAATAGGGCTGCAGTGAGCGCATTGGGTCAGTTCTTGGCGAGCTGTGAGGAGCGCTCAGTGAGAGGACGAACTGCGTACGTGCGTCGGAGGAGTTTACGTAATTGCGAGTGCAAGTGGAACTGTTACGGACAAACTAGTGAATCGTAATAGTGTGCATTACGTAATTCTGCGTAATTGACAAGTGTTCAACTGTAACTCGGTGGAAATAAAAACATTTTTGAGTGGTGCAATTGGGCTTTTCATTTCACGAACCCGCCAAAGTCACAATATGTAGGAACATATGGGCATCGTAATACAGCATTTTACGGGGGCATTAGTTTACCTTTGATGGGTAGTGACTGACACATGGGGACATGACATAGGTAAGGAGCGCTATCGATGACGAGAAATGTCCAGCAGATACTTGCAAGTGTTTCCATGCGGCACTTTTCAGACTTAAATTTTGGGCGTTGTGGTTCTACTCTGCAGCAGATTTTTGGTGCTCATGGCTTATATACAGCAGGCATTATACCTCAGGTGCGGTTTGAGTACAGAGATAGTTCATTTGTAAGTTTAGTGATTACAACGGTCTTTAAACGTATATCCGATGAACAGTAATATTTCACAATGTTGCAGATAGACTTAAATATAGGAATAAATGTTGAAACTGTTTTATATGTTCCCAGAGCACACTGTAAGAACTACCAGGAACGTATTTCAAACTGGTATATCTCCCCTTTAGAATAAGAAGGGGAATCAACCCCTCAGTTACCTCTGACACATAACTAGAGGAACGCTAGGTTGGACATCTGAGCCCTAGTAATGGGGAGGGTTGGTAGGACTTGAGCACCTGGTTCCACAGTTAAAGGATTATTGAATCTCGTAGATCTAATAGCAAGGGGCCATTCACAATGAAATCTGGACATACGCATAACGTTTCATGTTATCTTGATGCACGTGTTCGCATTGGCTAACGATAAGGCGACATGGTCTTAACCGGATTTTCAGCCCTTAAAAACCTACTTTTGGGCACAGGCTCTAAATTATGAAAATATACCCTAAAGATACTATGTAGGCACGTAATAATATGGCCTCAGCAAGTTAAACGTTTGAGTTTGTTTGCACTTAAAATATGTTACTTTCCAAAACCACAATAAGCATAGGTGGAATGTATTGCATCCATATGACTTTCCTACTCACTCTTTTTACAAACTACAGTAGAACTTCGTTTAGCCGGCTCAACAGGGACCAGGGTCGTCCGAGTTAAAAAAAATCCGGGTTATCCAGGGAATTACGGCATAAAAACGATAAAAGACATGTACAACATCGAAATATTTTGAAGCAGTTCAGAAATTACAATAGTCACACTTTTATCTTTTATCTATACATAATGAAGAATGCAGACTTTAAATGCAATGAAATAGTTGGTTGTCAAGTTCAACAGTACATAGAGGGGATGAGATTAATAGAAGTCTGGATATTGTACAAGTGAGACGTCTACATAGGAAAGTGAAAAAGGAATCGACATCATTCTGTAAAGGAACGTCATCATAGACGTGTTCTTTTTGGTGTCGCTCTGCAAGTTTGCAGAAACTTAAAGCTCAACAATGAAACAATCATTTTGGTTGAAAATCTACGGCATTTAAAATTGTATTATAATTTATTAATGGTTTCGTGGAATAAATCCCACCATATTTAAAGGAGGATAATTATTGTTATTTTCCAACCATTGCAGCATAGAATAGGTACCCTTATTCCAATACTACGACCAGAGGTAAGACTCATTGCTCCAGAGTGCCCAGGCATCTACAAGAATTCTCCCAGATCGTCACCAAGGATGTTAATTAATCATCCATCATCATGCCTTTTGCAAAATGATCGCTACAACGCGGGGCTCCTTGAACACCATCGTCGTCTACATCTCTCGCTCATTTTGCAAAATATCCTATTGCAGCTGTCTCAATTTAGTGTATCGCTTACGAGCAGCGCGATCCTGCATCCGCTTTAACATTAGAAGTTTATTTGACAATGTTTCGGCTTGACTATTGAAATGGAGCATCAATTTCTCTATGTATGTAAGTGCTTCTACATGGGTAATAACCCCAGCTGGTTCATAAACACTGTATGAATCTGAATACTCTTCATTTTTATTTTCAGATCCAACAATGTCTTCCTCTGTAATCGGTTTATAACCTTCATCGTTGTCAATGTCTTCATCAACATCGGAACAGCCATCCATATTTTAAATCTTCTTCCACATTTATTTCTGCTTCTTCAACATTGTTTTCTGGCAAGTCACATACAGCAGGCCACAACTTTTTCCATGAGCTTTTCAAAGTTTCTCTTCCAACCTGGTCCCAAGCAGGTAGGGTGAGTGCAGTGAATTCGCCCGCTGGCAAGAGAACTTAAGTGAATGTTCCTTCTGAGAATAGCAATTTCTCGCCTCTAGAACAATTCTTCATTTAATACAATCTTTTTTTTTTTCTGTTCTTGTTTTCTTTTTCAAAACTGATCCGTGTTAGAGGTCCAGGTTAAGGAGATTTTACTCTTATCTAATAGAACTTTAGGTTTCTACTTTACGTTAACGATATTGACATTTGGATATTGTTGTCTTTTTACATATCTCCTCGTAGATGAAATACGATTAGGGGAATACAGTCCAAGTGTGACTACAGAAACCATGTGAGTGCAAAACAGTGGAGTTTTTTTTTTCAGTTTACAAATACTTTTGCTTCAGAGGAAGAATTCTCCCTTGTCAGATTCAATAACTGGATTGTATGTCACCCAATAATTAGGGAATCCCCAATTCGGGATGAAGAATGAGGTGAGAGGAGACAGAGCGGTGACTTCCAAGGAGTCACACAGTGCAAAGGGCGGTTCCCTGCACTATACCAGTTGCAAACTCCCCGGCAGGCCAGTACAGCCAACTGCGGTCCGGAAACGGCTCCATCAGACCGGGCTCAGAGGCCGGACTGTCCTACTGGAGGAGGAACTGTTACTTAGAGCATATCATCCTGCCATGCAGCACCGAGAAACCACCGACACTTCTGATGAAAGATACCACCAAATGAGAGATGTGAAATGATAATGGAGATGATATGGAGGGACAGGAGTTTCGGGAGACATAATTAATCCACTTAGTCTGGTGACCTGGTAAAATCCCCGTAAAAACCGATGGGGTCAGGTTGTTCGTGTAAATGAAATGAATTGTGTAGTGTTTAACGCCGGATTTTACTACATATGGCACCGCAGGCGGTTTCACTGATGGTACATGAGATGAAGATGGAGCACCGGTGGAATGAGATGGTGCGGGAAACCGGAGATCCCGGAGAAAACCCGCCCCAGCGCCGTGTTTTCCACCACAAATCTCACTTTGTGGTCGCCTGGGATCGAACCCGGGTTGCCTTGGTGAGAGCCAAGCGGTCTAACCACAGAGACACGGCGCGGCCTCGTCAGGTAGTTCGGCCATGGTAATCGAACCCGTTGCGGTTCACAGACGAAACCACCAGAACCAACCTCCTCGGTTTCCGGTTTCCATATTAGTATTAGGATTACGATTATGATTTCATTATGGAGGGGATTCGGTACGTAGGCCACCATGCTGGGCCCATTGTTCCTGTGCCCCCTAGTGGGGCACCCCTGGGAGGAAGGATGAGGCGAAGGAGATAGAGGCTGGCCGACCCAAGGAGCCACGACAGTACAGAGGGCAGGGTCCCTACAATTTACTTAGATAGTCTTCCCCCGACAGGCCAGGACAAAGGACACGCTCCCCTACAGCGGGATGGCAACGAGCCCAGCAGCCGAGCCCCAAAGGTCCCTGACTGGCGATCCGAGCCCCATTGGTCCCTGGCTGGCGGACCCTAAAAGGGCCCAACAGAGGAGCGGAGACCGGCAACCGACCTACCGGAGGAGGAAGTAGTTTTCCTCAGAGCATATCATCCTGCCATGCACCGCCGAGACACCCGCCGACACTTTACCCTGAAAGATACCACCAGAGGAGAGATGATAATGGAGATGAAATGGAGGGATAGGAAATTCGGGCGATGTAATTAACCTACCCTGCATTCGCCTAGCGAACCGGGAAGACCAGCGAAAAAAAAACATAATTCAGGTAGGTCTGCCACGGGAATTGAACCCGGACCTCCCGAATGCGGCTCCCAGAGGAAACCACTTGAGCCATGCTACTCGGTTTCCGGTTTCCATATTACCTACTATTAATAATTTCTACCTAAACACTACTCTTGCACATTATTAAAGTTAATCTAGCGTTTCTAAGAGTATTACTAGTACATTTGCAATCCTTAATTTCAGCTGCTAAAAGCTGCAGTAGCTCGCGGTGTGTTTCGTTGGCATTTTGCTTTACAAGATGTAACAACGTGGCAAACAAGATAGCTCTTGTCTCAAAAGTTTACATAATAGGCTGATGAAGCCACCACACACTGCTGATTAATACACATTGCGCCAATCAGAGCCTTCAGCGAACCGAGTAATTGTTAGGTCTTCACAATATGTACACTGCAGGTTTAAAATCACAATAACCGCAACTAAACTCCGACTTTTTAACATTCAATATTGGGGTTTGTACCCGGCGAACGTGCGTAGCTGCTGGATGGTTTCCAAACCAAACACCAATAAGCCAACGTGATGGTTCCACTCAGAGCACTAATTGGGCGTCCCAACCAAATGCTTGACTTATCACCGACAATTTTGCATGACGTTTGTTAATAATAACAGACCCATATACCAACTGTTTATTTCATTAGGCGCACCGCAGTCATTTATTTTATCTGATACCGCCACATTTGGCTCTTGAGGAAACAAGGGATTGTTCTCGTCAGAAAAAATAAATCTCTCCATGTGCTATTGTTTAAAGCAGGGAAAATGTGTTCTGCTGGCTGAGGGATAACACCTAGGAACAGAAAAACGAAAGAGTTAACTCAGACAGAAGCCAATCGTGGAGATCGCGGCTTCAATGTATCAATGGCGTAGACTGTAACAAAAGATTTTTTTTTATTAATAGCTGGATACCAGTTATTTTTACTGTATGCCAGTAATAAACGATGTAGCATTAATATTTGTCTTCTTTGTTAAATTGATTTTAATATTTATTTAAAGTTATATGTATTAAAATGGGGAAAGGGGCGAAAATAAGAAGAAAAATAGTTGACATACGTTTTGTGTTTAAGAAAGTTACTTATTGTAGTGTATGAGTACTTTATTTTGGTGTTTTTGTTTAATTTTAGTAGGAGTAGTTTTGATATCTGTAAAAAGATTGTATAAATTATATAAAAGTTAATAACTATAAAAGTTTGGAGTACTTATGTATATCCTGGCTTGAGAAATTTGGTGTCAGGGTATGGTATTGCAGATTTTTATTTATTTATATAGTTATTTATATATTTGTTCAATGAAACAGGTGATTTCTGTCTCTATTTCAACGTATTATATTCCAACACCCAAAGTTTCCCTACAGAGGCAAGGAAACCAAATACAAAAATATTACACAAACGGATAACACAGGAAGGTGACTACGCAACTAAGATATATGACCGGCATGGCGATACTACACGCAAACTGAAAGATGACTGATGATAATGATGATAATGATGATAATGATGATGATGATGATAATAATAATAATAATAATAATAATAATAATAATAATAATAATAATAATAATAATAATAATAATAATAATAATAATAATAATAATAATAATAATAATTAATAATAATAATAATAATAATAATAATAATAATAATAATAATAATAATAATAATAATAATAATAATAATAATAATAATAATAATAATAATAATAATAATAATAATAATAATAATAATAATAATAATAATAATAATAATAATAATAATAATAATAATAATAATAATAATAATAATAATAATAATAATAATAATAATAATAATAATAATAATAATAATAATAATAATAATAATAATAATAATAATAATAATAATAATAATAATAATAATAATAATAATAATAATAATAATAATAATAATAATAATAATAATAATAATAATAATAATAATAATAATAATAATAATAATAATAATAATAATAATAATAATAATAATAATAATAATAATAATAATAATAATAATAATAATAATAATAATAATAATAATAATAATAATAATAATAATAATAATAATAATAATAATAATAATAATAATAATAATAATAATAATAATAATAATAATAATAATAATAATAATAATAATAATAATAACGATAACGATAACGATAACGATAACGATAACGATAACGATAACGATAACGATAACGATAACGATAACGATAACGATAACGATAACGATAACGATAACGATAACGATAACGATAATAATAATCATAATAATAATAATAATAATAATAATAATAATAATAATAATAATAATAATAATAATAATAATAATAATAATAATAATAATAATAATAATAATAATAATAATAATAATAATAATAATAATAATAATAATAATAATAATAATAATAATAATAATAATTAATAATAATAATAATAATTAATAATAATAATAATAATAATAATAATAATAATAATAATAATAATAATAATAATAATAATAATAATAATAACAATAATAATAACGATAACGATAACGATAACGATAACGATAACGATAACGATAACGATAACGATAACGATAACGATAACGATAACGATAACGATAACGATAACGATAACGATAACGATAACGATAACGATAACGATAACGATAACGATAACGATAACGATAACGATAACGATAACGATAACGATAACGATAACGATAACGATAACGATAACGATAACGATAACGATAACGATAACGATAACGATAACGATAACGATAACGATAACGATAACGATAACGATAACGATAACGATAACGATAACGATAACGATAACGATAACGATAACGATAACGATAACGATAACGATAACGATAACGATAATAATAAGAATAATAATAATAATAATAATAATAATAATAATAATAATAATAATAATAATAATAATAATAATAATAATAATAATAATAATAATAATAATAATAATAATAATAATAATAATAATAATAATAATAATAATAATAATAATAATAATAATAATAATAATAATAATAATAATAATAATAATAATAATAATAATAATAATAATAATAATAATAATAATAATAATAATAATAATAATAATAATAATAATAATAATAATAATAATAATAATAATAAATCAATAACAAGATTGTCTTTCTCAACTACTCCTTAAATTGTGCTCTTAAAAAGTAATACAAGTATGGCGTAAACATAAAATACCCATTTCATTCCCCGTCCTATATAACTTGCCGTTGGATGACGTAAAATTACAAACAACAATTGCAGAAGACTTGATAAGCAAGGACTAGAATTGGCACAAAGTTTAAAAAACAATGGAGGGAAATGGCCTACCACCAACGAGAAGATTGCGAATAATCATCTGAAGTCGTTCGTAAAATTTGCAACTTCTATAAAAATCACGGATATGAACTGGCGTTTTTGGAGTGTAATAATGACAAATTGTGAACTCTATACAATTAACTTACTCTGGCTTCATTATAATTTTACAATTAACTAAAACCATAAAGCACCATTTCTACAAATATGACAAGTATTTAGACTGAAATAATTATCGATTGTGTACTCTCAAAAATCAGGTAGAAGAATAGACTGAATTTAATGTACACAGTGTCTAGAATCCAATGTAAGTTTGTTGTAATGTTTACAATTACTATTTCAAAAGTAGACACGCAACTATAAAGCAAAAAAAAAAAAAAAAAAAAAAAAATCAGCCTCATCATCAGTAGTATTAGTAGTAGTATTATTACTATTGTCATTATTATTACTGTTATTAGTAGCAGTGGTATTGGTAGTGGTAATGTGCTAAAAATTCTGAGGGTTTCTATAAAAAGTATTTTCGTGAAATGTTAATAGTGTGGTATAAATTTAATTCAAAAGTCATCCCACTATCAGTATTTTAAAAATGTTTTGATGAGATTGATATGGTAATTATTATTTTGTTTCCACGTTGACTTTCAAATGTCAATGTGAATGGCAAAGTGAATTTTAGGTTTATGTCATACATTCAAGTTCTGGAGCTAATGTTGATGTTTCTATGCGAATGGGGCTTAAGCTTTGTAAGAATACCTCTTTGTACAAGAGTAGAGAATGTTTTTGTGTGGGACTTGATACACAAGTTGCACCCTGGGCTTGTGTGCACTCTCACGCCTACGTACAAGCATGAAATAATACATTCCATGGCAGCCTCTGGGGAATCCACAGAAACAAATAGTACTTGCGCTCACCTCATACATAAAATATCTCAACCCTTTTCCACCCCTCTATCATTATAGCGCGGTTTCACACTTCCCTGCTGACATTCACTCCACGCCTACTTATTTTATAAACAGTTTCCTGGCCATCATTGTGAGCCCCTGCTGATTATCCTAAACGCCGGTTGTCTGACAGAGCACAGTAGTTTTCAATAACTTTATCTCGGGTCCGTGAACCTCCTGGAATTTCTGCCATGTAATGCTGTCTTCTTTTGTCCTCCATTTCCATCTCTTCGCTGATAACGGGCTATGCCTCCTTTTATTTACTTTATTCCTTTATATCCATCACCTAGGGTAAGGAAATTACGTCATTGGGCCGAAAATATATCTAGATTTATTTTAAAATAATGTGAAGGATGCAAACAAAGCATTTTTACAAAAGCTTATGTTTTTGTTACTCTGAACACCATAAATCAAAAACAGTAGTTTCAATACAAAATATAATGTTTGGAGACTTGTTTAATGCCAATGAAATTAATTAGGGGCACATATTTAATCAGAAAAATTTGAAAACTATCACAGTTATTATTTTTAAACTCTTCATTAGATACTTAAAAGCAAATCACTCCACTATTATAAGTTTTTGCTCATAAATACTAGCATTTTCACTCTTTCGAGGTCAAGTCTATTTCTTTTACTGACACATATGAGTCCTGCTGTGCTAAATAGTCTTTCAGAGAAAACTTTTGCAGGTAGAATACACAAATATTTAGCGGCTTTTTTTCTTTTAATTTTGGAAATGTTGATTTTTTTTCCAGTAATCCAGTGCACTAGAAACAGGTGACAAATCTTCTAGGAGAAATCCAGTGACTTCTTCTAGAGATCTGGTAACTTGCACTGAATTTGATACAAAATTACTTTCTTGCATAATATTATTGTACAGATATCACATTCCTGACAATTTCCCGGGCTTTGAAATGTTCTACTTGCGTCAATAGTATCATCATCGAAGTAATCGAAAAAGTACCGAGCGAATTTTCTGAAGTGCGGTTCACTATCGATACCATGCAAGAATCGTGAGTATCGAGGTATCGCAACTATCGAAGACCCATCCCCAATATAAAAGCATCTAGCAGGAATGCCACTCAAAATGTTTTTAGAAAATTCTCCCAGGTCATATTATCCGTGTTGAGTTTCTCGAAAACGTCTCAAGCAATTCATTCTCGGTGACCTTTATGTAACTGATATACTGTAAGAGATAGACAAAATGTTAACAAATAAAATGTAGATTTCATTACAAAACATAATTTATACCATCCTTTTCTCGCGGAATGAAACATTTTCGAGGTATATCTTAATATTTCTTCGAATTTTCAAATAAAAGCTTAATATTTTCTCAAGTTTGAATATATATATTCATTTTTATCAGCTGGGCAGGCAAACTGAATAGAAATTAAAAACATTGGATCTCCATGAACCCTGGACTCATTTGAGCATCAGTTCACCCATTTCATTCATCGTCCGATATGACAACGTTGGAGGACGTAAATTACAAAAAAAGGCGTTACATTGCCAGAGGGTGACGTCACACGTGACGTGGCTCAGACCACTACTGAAGTCACAGTCACGTATAGTCTCGCTGTTCGAACGGTTACCATGGATTTATCTTTGGTAATAGATGCCTCTCAGATAACGCACTGATTACTCCACGTGGAGTGAACATATATATGTCATTTGTGATTCCTGCAAATTTCATTGGCTGAAATGATGCGTTCTTTGGTGCTTAGCACATGAACGGGAGGCGCGTCAGTACCCCTCCTACTCTTGCAACAATAATCAGTGCGTTATCTGAGAGGTTTCTATTAACAAAGATAAATCCATGGTAACGGTTCGAGTAGCGCGTGATTTATTATGTGATAATATTCTTCCCTCTCCTCTTGTTCTGTTTCCCATTCTCTCGCTTTCCCTCTTTCTTCCTCAATTTTATTTAACCTTTTCTGGAGGCTTTCCTGTTTCATTTATTTTAACTGTACCACCTGTATCTCCATTTTTTCCTTCGTCTGTTTACTTTAATTTAAACATTGAAGAACTTTATCCTGCTCTCGCAGACGTCCATCATACTATTCTAGTTCATTGCCTCTAATTCCTTATGTTCCTGAGCTCATCCACGCTAATTCTTCCCTCTCCTGTTTATTAATATAATAAATCAAACTGTCTTATCCAGTCCTTTTCTTTTTCTGCATATAAGAAAGTAGTAAAGGAAATATTGCAACTCACTCAACAATTAGATACTGAGCTTTAATGAAAATAACCATTTTCAGTACAAAGGCATTACAATTTAATCCCGTTATACCAGAGCTCACATAAGAGGTTTGCTATAATGCCATAGAAGTATTATGCAAAGCCATTTTGTAACGAGATTTGTAGTTACGTGAAAACATACAGCCGTTTCTGCATCAGAATTAGCTGAGCAGGTAATTTCCATACATTAGAACCATGTTTTCTCATACGGATGCAAATTAATTGCTGCTTAATATTCCTCTAGCGCACTCCTACATATACAAACAATACTTTCGGGAAGTGTTTGGTTTGTGTCTCGTAAAAACGTTTTATCGTAACAAAATAAGGGTTATATTATATATTGAAAGTGTTTTGTTCTCAAAATATTTGATTTTATTTGGTATAATTATTCTTTTCTGTTCAAATTTATTTATTCTCAACCAAGTGGTTTGTTTAAATGAAATGAATTTCTGAATGCACTGAATTCTCAGTAGTTTCTCTTAATGAATAAAGTGGAGGGCATAAACTATGAAAAATCCAATCTGGGATATGGAGCGACGACAAGACTGATGTTATATGAGGGCGTTAGGAATGCAGACGTCACTTTTTTCAAACACAAATTATTTATTTCACAACATAGTTTGCTTTTAGGAATATACACTTCACTCAATGCTCCTAATATTGTTTAAACGCGACAAAAAATTTGTCAAGCTCTGTAAAATACGCCTCCTCATTTCATCTAAATTTTCTTTCTGTGAGCCATTTTTCGTGTTTGGTAACAGGAGAATATGGGGTTGTAGTTTGGCGGCAGCAGCTACTGGGACATTATCGTGGTGAAAAAGAACTTTCTTGGCCATATGGAGCCGTGTCCCCTTTAAACTTTTATCGAATTGGGCCAATTACTCATTGTAGTACTCTCCAGTAATTTTTTTTCCTTTTTCCAAGAAGTCAATGACACCCTTCGCATCCCAAACAGTCGTCACCACCACTTTTGCGGTCTATGGGACCATCTTTGCTACTTTGGAGCAGATTCTCCCGAAGCAATACATTGGTTTTATTGTAACTTGGTTTCGGGAGGATAAAGGCCACAAGTGGACACAAAAGTCCCTTGGAATTCCCTTAAACAGCTTCGAAGTTGAAATCTGCATCTACTTGTCCACTATGAGCAAACGCGGTACCCATCGTGTCTTCAGATTTATAATCTCCAACTTATCGTACAAAATACACCTATGGCCTCTTCAGTTTGCGAAATTTCGTTCGATGGTCAGCGACTTTTTCAGTGACTTCCTCGATAATTACATCTGCAGGGTGTCCTGGCGCTCCTCGTCAAAAACGGATGTTCTACCACGTTTTAATTCGTTATATCAGTGTCTAAGTGCTGTCATAGAAAACGAAAGGTATCCAAAATCAGCATCAATTTTAGCTTTTATCTCCTCGCAAGATTTTCCACGTATTGAACTTTTTCCATTTAAGCAAAAAAACGTTGAACATTCTATTGAAATGTCTGTAAAATCCAAACTAACCTATAAATCAACAGTAAATTTGTTTTGATAACGTGTAACAAATGTCAGTACATGATATCACAAACTTCAAATATATCTTGAAACACGAGTACTTATTGAACTGCCCTATTATAAGTTACTGCCAAACCCAGCATTCATTCACAAAACTCAATTTAGCTGCACTTGATTTTTAAACAACCATTGCATAGAACTATATGTCCATGCTTATTTAAACAAAATTATTATGGCAGTTTTGAGAAAATAAAAATTTGGAAAGTTTTCCCTTAGAGGTTAGTTTGGATTTTGGGAAATGTTCCGGAAAAATATTCGCAACATTCTAAACATTCTCTGAACATTCTAAACTTAAATATCAGTAACCTGGCCTACAGTAAGTGACGAAAAAACGTAGAGCTCTTAGGAACTCTGATATGAAAGGTATGTGCGATAGGCTTGCGTAAACAGCTACCTGGTTCACATAGTTTCCAACACGCTTCCAGTAAGCAGTCTAGAAAATAACAGCTCTTGTGAATACATACAACCATCAAATGGGGTTCCACTGCTCAAAGCCAAAAAGATAAACATGGCTTGTAGTTGGATTCTGCAGCAGGTCTTTGACCATAAATTTCTCTAGAGATAACAGGCTGTCAACAATGAGGTATTATTTCCTTGTTCTATGTCAAGATCTGTAATCTCTTGTCATATTCCCTTACGTTCCGCCAGTATAATCCAATTTAATTGCAGGGCGGCAGGAATAATTAAAGTAAGATTATCAGGTAAATATTTCAGGGTTTTATCCAGAATTCAGAATCAATGAAAAATAACTTTCAAAATAGGAATCTTGCATTGTCAACCAGGTCTTTACGTGTTCTACTTTGTCTTATATTCTTTTAAGAGATATATAATGGAGTAAGCATGGTTTAGTAACGAATTTTGAGGTAAGATTAAAGCTGCCCGCTTTTAACATCTGAGCATCAATACATTTTACTCCACGTCTGTTGCACCTATAGGCAGAAGCCAGTGTCAAACCATTTAAAAACAGGTTGCTATGTGACGTTCCTTGCATGAAAGATGAATAGCGATTTAAGTTCGTGAGAAAAGTAGAAAATGCTTATAAATACGTAAAACAACAAAATAGTCAATGTTGTTGATAAATCTTGTAATGTTAACAAGATGCTTTTGTCTATATCTTATAGTTTATTAATCATGCAAAAGTATGCAAAATTCATTAGGAATATGTGAATTCGCAGAATATTCAACAAATACATTTTGTTTGCCATACAAACACCATAAACATTTAAAATACTTTCTTATTTTTAAATATTAACAGGCCAGTCTACCGCTATATGGCAAATTTGTTAAATAATTAAAAAAGGTTCTGGTCCGCTTAGAAAGCATGTCTGTCTCACATCCAAGATGTCCTGAGTTCGAATCTCTGTCACGATGAGTTACCTGGATCAGGCTTTTCTCCGGGGTTTCCCATATCCTGAAAGATGAATGTCTGGTAACTCTAAGCTCCATGGACTCTTGAGCATCATTTCATTCACCGTCCGATATGCGCTAACGTTGGAGGACGCAATGCTTTTATAAAAAAGGTATTTGTAAATTAATATTGCACCTTTTGCAGGTAATACTTCCAGTATTGGAAAAAATTTATCGTGTGTAAAGCACTTTGTGAAAATAGAGCGAAAATACGTGAAGAACCATCAGTCATATGCCATATGTCGTTTACTGCAGAACTTCTGCAAACTGTACTTATTAAATTATATTTATGTATAATTCAGGTAAACCATAAATGTTTTACTAAACATTTGGCTGAAAATGCAAGGTGAATAGAGGAATTAGAATCGATTGCAAGATGTTAAAAACCATCTTGTTGTATGATGGCGGGGAAATACCATATCATTCCGTGACATGCCGAGGAAAAAAACTGATTAGCGAATATAGTAATATTTAAAAAACAACAACAAAGTATTGAAAATTAAAGCTAATAAAAGCGGATATCTCGGTAATGGTTTATGCTACTGAGAAACTTTGTCGAGTAAAGTTTCTATTTTAAACAGACCTACATTTTTGTCCATCTCCTGTAGAGTAATAAAAGGGACTATAAAAATGTCTTTCGGAATACTTGACAATTTCACTGTCTTAAACTTAGGCCATACATTAAACAAAATCGTTTGAGTTATCTGAAGTTCCGAAATAAATGTGATATGGCTGGCCCCGTAGCTCAGTCGATAGAGAACCTGCCTGCCGTACTAGGGGTCCCGGGTTCGATTCCCGGCGGTGGGGATGGGGATTTTTCTCCGACCAAGATAATTCCCCATTTTCCCCAGAGTCTGGAAGTACGTGTGCGAGATCTAATGATTCAGACCTAACGAATACGAGTTAACAACTTCGATATGTTCCAAAGGAGAACGGCCGCCGATATGACCATTGTAGTTAAAGGCGGGGTATAAATGGAACAAGGAAAAAAAAAGTCATACACGTAACAAATACTTTTAGTTGGTATTTGCTTTAAAGTATTTGTGTTTTGTTTCTATAAGACGCTGAACCTAAATAACAAGTGTAGTATTTATTGGAAATATGCTTTTCAGTTAACACATGCGCGCCCGCGGACCTATTTCTAATCTTCAACTTTTAAGAATCAAAATCATTTCCCAAAGAAATTTTAATGTGATTTTTTGTATAGAAAGTTATTCTTTCTCTAGGAAGTGGAGAGGAGGTAATAATTAATGTTTTAACTAGGGATGAGTCCTCTATACTTGCCATACCTCCATACTCACGATTCTTCCAAAATTTGCTCGGTCCTTTTTCGATACTTCGATTGTGATTTCGCAATTTTTATATTATTTTAAAACCACAAAAATATTGAAAATTAATTATTCTTTTAAACTGGCCGAAAGGCTAAAGTATGGAAACATAGTCACACTGAAAAATTCAATGCTACATTCACATTAATTGACCTAATAGTGGTTAACTATAAAGCCCGGGCCTTAAAGTACTTACATGATATAAGCCGCCATTAAGGTAGTTATCTCATGTGTTTATGAGAACTCCTAAGTGGTTTACCGGGAAAAACACGAGTAAGTTGGAGAATTTAATGTCATGTCGGCACGTTGGCCATAGTAGCTCAATGGTTAGAGCGGTTAGACGGAAACCAGAAGATTCGTGGTTCAAAACCCGGCTATGGCATTGAATTTTTCAGTGTGGCTCTATCTTTCCACACAAAAATATTATTGCCGCAAGTAGAACATTACTAAGACCAAAAATTGACTGGAATGTACAGTAACATTATGCAAGAAAATAATGGTATGTCAAATTCAGTGTCAGTTTAAATTTCCCAAGAATAAATTACAGCAACTCATCGACGATTTGTCACCTTCTCTTTCTAGTAGACTGTATTACTAGAAAACAAATTCAAAATTTCCAGAACTAAAAGAGAAATTTTCCGCTAAATACGAGGGCTATTCAATAAAGAATCATCACTTTTTTATTTATTTATTTATTTATTTATTTATTTATTTATTTATTTATTTATTTATTTATTTATTTATTTATTTATTTATTTATTTATTTATTTATTTATTTATTTATTTATTTATTTATTTATTTATTTATTTATTTATTTATTTATTTATTTATTTATTTATTTATTTATTTATTTATTTATTTATTTATTTATTTATTTATTTATTTATTTATTTATTTATTTATTTATTTATTTATTTATTTATTTATTTATTTATTTATTTATTTATTTATTTATTTATTTATTTATTTATTTATTTATTTATTTATTTATTTATTTATTTATTTATTTATTTATTTATTTATTTATTTATTTATTTATTTATTTATTTATTTATTTATTTATTTATTTATTTATTTATTTATTTATTTATTTATTTATTTATTTATTTATTTATTTATTTATTTATTTATTTATTTATTTATTTATTTATTTATTTATTTATTTATTTATTTATTTATTTATTTATTTATTTATTTATTTATTTATTTATTTATTTATTTATTTATTTATTTATTTATTTATTTATTTATTTATTTATTTATTTATTTATTTATTTATTTATTTATTTATTTATTTATTTATTTATTTATTTATTTATTTATTTATTTATTTATTTATTTATTTATTTATTTATTTATTTATTTATTTATTTATTTATTTATTTATTTATTTATTTATTTATTTATTTATTTATTTATTTATTTATTTATTTATTTATTTATTTATTTATTTATTTATTTATTTATTTATTTATTTATTTATTTATTTATTTATTTATTTATTTATTTATTTATTTATTTATTTATTTATTTATTTATTTATTTATTTATTTATTTATTTATTTATTTATTTATTTATTTATTTATTTATTTATTTATTTATTTATTTATTTATTTATTTATTTATTTATTTATTTATTTATTTATTTATTTATTTATTTATTTATTTATTTATTTATTTATTTATTTATTTATTTATTTATTTATTTATTTATTTATTTATTTATTTATTTATTTATTTATTTATTTATTTATTTATTTATTTATTTATTTATTTATTTATTTATTTATTTATTTATTTATTTATTTATTTATTTATTTATTTATTTATTTATTTATTTATTTATTTATTTATTGACAACGGACCTTTACTCATCCTCATAATTTTGACGGTCCTTCTCAAAATAGCCTCTACTGAATGCCAGGCACTTATCCCAGCATTTCTGCCAGTCTTCAAAGACATATGCCTCCCACGAAGGCGTTTGTTCAAGTAAGGGAATAGAAAAAAGTCACATGGGGCTAAATCATGCAATGTTTTCAGGACATCCCTGTAGTATTGTCCAGTTACTGATGTGTGTGTGTGTGTGCAGGTACAACATGCTGATAAACCATTTAATGAAAATCAAAGACTGATTTGACCATGATTTTCCCAGCAGAAGCAACCACTTTTGCTTTTTTGGGGGTTGGTGATGAAGCAGATTTCCACACTGAGCTTTGCTGTTTGCTCTCAGGATCAAAATAATGTAGCCAAGTTTCATCAGCAGTGATTATGTTTGAAAGAAACTCCGGATCTTCCTCTAACTGCATGTTACGTCCATTGCAGCGATAGGCAATACTGAACATGTTTGACAGGCGGGAACCAGGAATACCAACAATGAAGCTACTACGGCGTGTTTGTTTCATATTAAACTAACAGAATATAATGAGATCGAATTTTAGTGCGAAAAATTATGACCGTAAAAAATGATGATCATTTTTATTGAACAGCTCTCGTATTTGTGTATTCCAGCTGCAACAGTCATCTCTGAAAGACTATTTAGCACAGCAGAACTCATATGTGACAGAAAAAAAGTAGACTTGACCCCGAAAGAGCGAAAATGTTAGTGTTTTTTAAGAAAAGCTGATAAAAGTGGACTGATATACTTTCAAATGTCTAATGTAGAATTTAAAAATAAGAACATTGATGGTTTTAAATGTTGTCTCATTAAACATGTGCACCTATTTAATTTTATTGGCAATACACAGTTCTCCATACTTTCTGTTTTGCATTGAAACGAGAGGTAGGAATAACGGTATCGAGAGCCCGCCTCGGTAACGTGGTGGTTGCGAGTCTGCCTCACGTTCAAGAGGTCCCGAGTTTGGATCTCGGTCAGGGTGAGGTACCTGGATAAGGTTTTTTCTGGGGTTTTCCCTTATCCTGAAAGACGAATGTCGGGTAACTCTAAACTCTATGGAACCTGGGCTCATTTGAGCATCATTTCACCCATTCCATTCATCGTCCGATATGACTTAACGTTGGAGGACGTAAAATTAAAAAAAAAAAAAAAACGGTATCAAGAACCGATTATCGAGAAAAACTAGTATCGACCCATCGCTAATTATAAGTAATAAATATTGACAACAATTTTGAATTTTGAATAGTTCACTTTTCTCCTTTCTATAGCTTTTACTTGTAAGATACCTTCAAAATTCTTGATATGTTTTCTCGCGTTTGGATACATCGTCCATTTGGTTCTATACCTCTCTTACAAGGTAAAGGATAAGATAAGATCTACAATCAGGTTACCTTGATGATACACTAATGTTTATATGAGCCGCAAGGAACACAATGACTTTCATTCGGAACCCTTTGGCTCATGAGATAATATCTCCCTTGTAGAAATATATTGCATCAAGTGGATCATCATTTCGGATTGTGTAAAGTGCGAGGCCGCAACCGTAAATGGCGCTTGGCCTTTCCTGCAACTTCCAGAAAATTGTTTTATTTCTGGAGTATAAAATAAAAGCGGCAAAAAAATCTGTGCACCAAAAGACCCTCAGATATAGTGGTATCTTATAATGACCAAATTATACTGCACCATGTGTCACGCAAACAGCCTCTCGCTGCATGCAACAGTGCCACAACACCAAGTTCCAAAGCCTGAACTACAGATCCTACTGCGTATCGGAATTTTGACTTCCACAGAATATCCACAGGAAGTGTGTACTCAGTGGCGAAGCGTGCAATGACGCTTCCTCAAGAATTTCAGGAGAAAAAGAAGTACAAGAAAATTCATGCCAAGCAATATTTTATTTGCTCTTGCATTTTCAAAATATATTCGTGAACATCCATGCTGATGCGGACAATTTGACATCCGTTTAGATTCCAATGACCAGTTCCGCGAGCTCATTTAATACTGAATATATCTGTATTTACGCATTCGTAGCCTTGAATACCATGCTTCGTAGGTTTCCGTAAGTAATCGTGACTGTTCCATGGTTAGAAAGCACTGAAAGATTTTGTCACTTGAAGTCTATATAGCGTAAGTTTATTTTTAAGGCACTTTTAAATACAACTAAGTATATTTCCATAGCATTATCCACAGTATGTTACGTAGATTGGTATTTAATATTGGCAAATAGGAAATTGTTGTGAAGTTTTAAGTTATCAGCAAAAGTGTGTAAATTGCACACCTTCTCCATTTTAGGCTAACAATTCACGCGTTCTGGCGCACCTGTAGGAAAAATTAGAACATCTGAGTAGAGAGGGGAAGCAAGAATATGTGTGCTTGAGTCTGGGCAGTCTTGCAAAGCAACAAGGGCCTATGTGTGACTGTACAATAGAAATAGTACAGAAGAGTATCCCTAGTTCTTTGAGTCATTATTCTCTCTTATTTGAATGAAAATTATTATTTAGTGTTTCCCTCGCTTTTAATGCCACGCCTCACCACTGGTTGTACATATATGAATTTTGTTTACTCTTGTAAGCAATAGTTAAATCTTTAAATGCGCTGGTTGCTATGTAATGGCTCCAAAATTCCGTTCTCTTTGCATGGCCAAGAGATAAAAAATGAATACTGATATCTCATTTGAGAGAACTATAGGCATTTTAAAATTCGAACAAATAGAAAATGGTTCTCTTCACATACACAAACACATACACAAAATGTATTTAACTTAAATTGTGTGTTTTAACCAGTGGCATGGCGTTAATCTACGTCTGTTGCCGCCGGCAACAGTTAAATTCCACGCAATTTCAATTGCATTAATTTGTGACCGACCTACCGGGACCGGTCTGTGATAGATCCCTCCCAGATCGATCGTCTAACATCCTCCAGTTCTAAATAGTTTCTTTATAGAATTATTGTTGCCGGTGCAGTGAAACGGCAAACCTGGCTTTTTAGTGTTAATTCTTCACGTGTAGCAGTAACATTATCGTGAATTATTTAATGTTAAGTGTACAATAAGAATAATGGCACAACAATTTGCGGGTAAAAGTGACTGTGTGGTCGAAATCTTGAGTTCGCGTTCTTTTGGTGAAAAACACGTGAAAAATGTCATATAATTTAAGTAGAAATACCAAATCTGGATCTTAAAACTTTAAAAAGTAAATCACAGGATCACACATTTAATTTTGATCATTCCTTCCACCAGTGCATCAGCAGAACGATCTTTCTCAGCATTTCGCAGAATACACAGTTATCTAAGAAACACTCAAACTCCAAATAGACTTTCATCTCTGTCCTTGTTATCAGAGGAAAAGGGGTTGTTTAGTAAGCAACAGCAAGCAATATTTTAAAGCTGTCATTGATCTTTTCTTGGAAAAGAATCGGGCGCATTGAACTGAAATAAAAGTAGACGCTATAAATTGGAGATATTTTAAATACATTTTAAATAAGAAATGTCGCTATAATTTTATTTATTATCTGTTCTTTTTATGCAACAACTTATATAATATTAACCTGGAAACCTTCGGAATTTGCGAGAAATTTGAGTTTCAGTATTTACAGATAAACCAACCGTTTTCTGAAAACAAAAGGCCACTACGCAACTGAGATAATCTAAGTCACATCACTATGAATACGTGTAGAAAGTCTCCATAATCCCAACAAAATAGATGGTACACAAATGTAACTACGCAACTAAGGCCACGTTACATTCCTTCACTGGCCCAAGCAAACCAACGAAATTACGGTAAATGTCGCAATATCTTCAACAAGTTAAGTCAACATTAAACAATATTAAAAATATCTTAATTATTTCATGAATTACTAACATAACTTTAATATAAACACGAGATGTAGACATATCCTAGTAAGGTAAGTGTTAAAATGCTTCCAAAGCTTCTTCATTGCAACATGTTCATCACTAAATAGTACATACAGACCATTTTGGCCCTAGAAATAAAAAAGGAGGCAGTAAAACGATTACAGAGTCCTCGCTACATGGGTTGTATAACGCCAAAGGGTAAATGAGACGGTTTTTATCTTATAGCAGGCTGTGATCGGTTTATTATCCAGCGGGCTTTGTGAAGGCGCTTACCACTTCCAAATTCAATGAGTGTAAACCGATCTGCTGAATTCCTGCACGCTTAGATCTCCGTGTATGAGTCATACAAGCGGTTTCTCATTGACCAATGGCAGCACTGAATATACATAAACGAAATAGCCAGTAAAAGCTTTCTTCCTTCAAAGAGCGAAGTTAAGCTGAGGGGGAAAATTCAGGCTTCTCTCTGTGTCTGTTACCAATTCACATATTTTGCTATTCACAAAATCTGAAGCATTGCATGACTTTAATCATCTACTTATTTGTCTATGAGTGATAACAAGTATCCTTCGGTTCGTTATGGTGTAATTTTACCTCAGAGGTATCTAGTTCAATACCCAGAAAGGGGTCTTAATTTTTATTTAATTAGGATTGTTGCACTCTACATAGTGTGTACTGTCTACCCACCACAAGAAAGCAAGCGGGGCATGAAGAGGGAGAGGAGCTTGAACTGTTTATCTACTGTTAGTGGATCTGTTTACTCAGTGTATGAGAGTGCATATGAGTCACCCATGCAGCACGTCTTCTAACTGCGGTGATAGATATGTATGGGTGAGTTATGTGACAACACTGTGTATCTTACGTGAACCTATCATCCTTATCATATCCAAAAAGAGAGCATAAAGATAGCAAAAGTGGTTACGTTACACTTACCTCTGTCTTGCCTTCTTGTGGTGGGCAGACAGTATTTGTGTGTGGATATATTTGTAAAAAATAACTTAAAAACTACAAAAGCTTACAGTTATCTAAGCCTAACTTTCAAGGAGTAAACTTAACAAATATTTTATTGAAAGCTCCGGTAGAGGTAGGAGTAGTACCCCTTCCTGTAAAAGATAGTGATAGACTTTTGAAAACTGTATCGCTATACAGTTTGACTTTGAAATCCCTGGACTACAAAAATAAAATGAATAACACTTACAACTCGGTAGAACTATAAAACATTTGAAAATTCAACCGAATAAAAGGGATGGAATAACTTAGGAAAGAATAACACCATAATATCTTAATTCATAACACTCTTACAGTTAACTAGTCTTAAAAATGCAGTGAAAATGATGTTAAAGTTAAAATTAAACTAAATTTCATTTGTGGTTCCATTATGCTATGACGTGTTTGCTTAAAGGCCTCTTAATCAGGCTTGAAGCTTGTAAATCTATCAGATTACCAGCTTACTTCCCTTCCTAAAGATGTTTACGCTCACAAAATCCATCGACATCTACTGGATTTTGATCTATAAGCTTGGTAGTCAGTTAACAGCATGTTCTTATAAAGGAACTATTACTGTACTCACACCATTACGCAACTGAAAATTTGATAGTGTAATGCCTGCTGTATATAAATCATGTACACCAAAAATCTGCTGTGGAGTAAAACAGCAACGCCCAAAACTGAAGCCTGGAAAGTGCCGCATGCGGCCACTTGCAAGTAGCTGCTGGACATCTCTCGTCAGCTCTGTTCCAGGTATGGGGACTACAGTCTGATTTTTAAAAGAAGATACGTGAAGGTCATAGAGTAAGTGACGCGAGGGTAAGAAGGGAAGGTCGTTGCTATGGTAACGTAAACAAAGATTACCAGATTGTTATACCGGTGAATCACATACTCCTCAGGTCAGTTATTGCTAGTTCTATGCGGGGAATAGTTTGCTGGAGTGTTCAATAGCGCTGTGTATTGTTAGCCTACTTTGTTAAAACACAATTAAAATACGTTTTTATGGAAGCAAGGCATAGTGGCGGTAGGATTAGAGGTGGACCGAGGAATCATGGCCCAAGGCAGAGACCAGCTTATGTTCGGGTTGTTACATTGCATAGCCAAGCTAGAGAATTTGTCTGTTCTCTTAGAGAATTCTTACAACAGGAAGATGGGAGTTTGCTCCTTATCAATGAACAGCTTATTCCTTTTATCCAAAAGCGACAGTCCCAAGTCGCTTGCAGGTAAAAATTCCTGTTGGTCAAATTTCCGGCATATCGGCGGCGTTGATATGAACATGTCAATTAACAAATTCGTTAATAATAGTATATTGCGATATTAATGTATCCGGAACGAGGAAGGTTTGAAAAAAAACGAGGCGCTTGCACCCAGTTTTTTCAATTCTCGAGATTCCGTTATGTGCTTACCACATGTGCATTGCACATTATTTTTGCTCTATGTGTATTTATATCAATCTGAATTTTATTAGTTAAGATATTAATAAATATAATTGAAGATAAATGTTAGATTTTAGATCGTGCATCGCCTATATGTGTTGCTATGGAGAAATACCGTACTAGTACGGGAATGTCAACTTACGGTGCATAGCAACAATAAAGGTAAGTAAGACATAATCAGTTACATAGTACAAGAAATTATTTAAATGAACTAACATGTGAAGACACTACAACGCAGTGAATGTATGAACAACTTATTTCTGTTTTTAAAGTAAGCTAATACAGATTAAATGTGCACGTTTTTGTTCAGGTGAGATAACTGGAACCCTTGTTTATGTTTCGAGTGTTGAGAGAATAAAGAAAGGGGATCTGCTGGGCAACATTGCAAGCACCCACGTGGAGAAACAGATGACCTTCACGTATGTTCTTTTAAAATTCAGACTGTACTCATATGTACCATGTGAAGACCGCTGCCCGTTAAGGGTGAATAATCCCTCCCATACAATGCTAGGTTATTATGCCTATATGTTCCTAAGTATTCTGGACTCATTTTTGGGTACTTCCAGCTATATCCCGTACCCTATTTTGGCACACGGTTTCCACATAGTGCAGAGATGATGCCATCAAACTCACAGGTGCGTTCAGGTGTTCCCTGCCGAAGCTTGTTATAAGGAGAGCGGAAGAAGATATCAAATGAAGGTGAAATTGAGAGCAGTATTGATGTAGTTGGTGGAATGAATGGGGAGAAAAACCGGTAAAATCCGTTAAGATATCCTTTCGTTTACCACAAATCCCACTTGCGGCCGTTTCTCTCGTAAAGTAGCTGAAAAAACAAGCTTTTTTAAGAATAATTTCTTGTAAACCTGTTAGACGCAACCCTTCCTTCTTTAGTTATTTACTTGTTTATTCATTTGTTTCCGCTACAACACTTGGAATAACTCTGCACAAGAAAGCAATAATGACAATGGAACGTCAGCGGTGATTACTGCGGTGATGAAAGCTCTAATTCGTAGTAGCACGGCTGTACTGCTACGCTCCTGGGGGCAAAGAAGGGTCGTGTAAATGTTTGTTATAATAGTGCCCCGCAGGGACGTAACAACACAAATGATGCAGCTCGACATTTCTTGCCGACAACACAATGAAGCAACAGCCGGTTAAAAACTCCGAATAACAAATACAGGGATGTCAGCTAACTCAGTTTTGGATATGCAACTGTTGTATCGTATGAATCACAGTGTTAATTTTGCTTGGATTTTAATGTTTTTTAATTTCCCTACTACTGCATAGAAGCAGTGAGAGGCTATTGCAATGTCAAGCTTTTTTATTTTGAAGTTTCCTGTATTAAAAACAATAAGTAAAAACGGTTGAATTATACTTAAGTTAAGCAACTTTTAAGGATGCTACAAGAAAGTCTTCAAGAGTATCCTCGCAACTAAACTTCCCCTTACCTACAAACACTTTCGAAATCTTTACTTTCTCAAAATTGTCCCCAAGAATTATGTTTAAATACCATTTTTAAGATATTTTCGTGACAAATGAAGTGTATATATTACATTTTCTGGGAATAATTTACGAAGTCTTATACTGAATGGATGACTTTGTATAACTGGTAACCTTTAAGAGATGGACAGAAATTTCGAATGTGCCTAGATCCCGTTAAAATAATATTCCTATTACATAGCATCCAGCTACTAAAACCTTAGTAAAGTTAATAATGTAACAGTTAAAACCGTTATGTTTCATTGCGTTCAGGGTTTGCTAAATGCCTGCTAAATAAGAATAACATTGCCACTTTTGGGCTCTTACCTTCTGCTTCTAAAGTCATACATCACGGCTATCTACGTATTTTCTTTGAAATGAAATATAACTAGTGGCGAGGCGTGACTTTCAAAGCAAGAGAAACTCCAAATCATAATTTTCATTAAAATAAGAGAGCATAATGACTAGAAGAACTACTCTTTCTATTGTACAATCACATGGAGGCCCGTCTTGTATTGCAAGGCAGCTCACACTACAAGCAGACATATTCCTCCTTCCCTACTCCACTCACACGTTCCAATTTTTCCTATAGCTGGCCCACACCGCGTAAACTGTTAGCCTAAAATGGAGAAAGTATACAATTCACACACCTTAGTTAACTTAGAACTTCACAAGAATTTCATATTTGTCCTCACTAAATACCAATTTACGTAAAATACTATTGCTAGTTCTATTGAAACCCATTTACAGTTGTACCTAAACGTGCCACATGAAATAAAAAGCAAACTTTTCTACAGAGACTTCAAGTGACAAATCTGTCAGTGCTTCCTAACTATCGAAGAGTCGCAATTTATTCTGGAAACCTACGAAGCATTAAAGGTAACGAATGTGTAAATACAGTATTAAAGGAGCTCGTGAAACTGATCACTCGAATCTAAACAGCTGTCAAATTGTCCGCAGCACCGCGGATATTCGCGAATAACTTTTTAAAATGTATTCATAGCAAATAACGTATTGTTTGACATGATATTTCTTGTTTTTCTTTTTCTCCTGAAATGTTTGGGGAAGCGGCTCTATCAGCGCTTCATTGCACACTTTGCAATATAACTGACTTTAGTTTTTATAGCACTGCAAATTGCACCAACTACCTATTTAAATTCTCCATGAGACTTTCAACTGTTCGCAATTTTGTTCCTTTAAAATTCTGTGTTCATATTCAAGAAGATGCGATTTATACACGCTTTTTAATATTTCAGTAATTTATGAATTGAAATTGGAAAGTGCTTCATAGTCCCATGTCCTCGGAAACAGTTGTGGCGTTCAATAGGGAAATAATTAACAAAATCGATGCAGTGACTTTTGAGATCACCCCATATACGCAAATTAGTTTCTGTTGGTATAGTATGAATATAGAATTAAGACCTAAAATGGATTCCATATATAACCGATGTCTCTAAGGGTAGTGTATGCTCATCAAAGCCTGAAGGGAGAGAAGAGGAAAGAATATACAATGTTAAATGTGTCACATTTTATGCTAAAGAAGTTTTTGCAGTCAGTATTTCAATTGTAATGATTTTCTTGTCTAATTTGTCCCACCTTGCCTCCCATATTCCCTCTCACCAATTATTTGCCCATTACGTACCTTCAAATAAACAATAGAAAATCCCCTCTGTACCCTTGCACATAGCACACCTTTCTTCTTAGTCTTCTCTAAAGCCTTTTGAAAACAATGCCCTTGATCGCATCCAAGCTAGACCTTCCCTCTCAAATTTGCTACCATCATCCATGTATTACTCTCTCTCTCTCATTCTGATCACTTTCTAGTTAATCTATTTTCTATATAACTTCATAGAACTTTTATCTCTAAACCTAGCCAAATCTCTTGCCTGTCTTCAGGTCTTTGTCCAAGTTGTTTCCAAAATACCACTCTATGTTAAATTCATCCCAATTTCTTGTAAAATTGTCTCTACTTCGCCTGTTTCTTATAAGTTAATAAATATAATTTCAGATTTTAACGACTGGTATATCACTCCCTTGAGCATTTGTTGGCTCAAAGGAATGCCGAACCATGACCTAGGCGCCCCACCAGCTGAACTGCATGTGTTGTGGTGACACTCGAGGTCCGGCTGGCGCCGCTCGAACCGATTTTCAGGAGACCGTGACGTCATTCATCACTGAGTTCCTGACAAGCCATTTCAGTAATGCCCTCAGGATGTGGGTTTTTAGCCCGTTGCCGCGGGGAGGAGAGGTAATTTGAGCCAGGTTGGCTGCCCCAAGCCGCCCAATGTGTTGGTTACACCTCCTTCATGTTAATTTAGCCTTCAAACCTGGAAATAAATGGAGAGGTCCTTCAAGAATTATGGGCAATATTTTTAAAGTTATAATTGAAAACACGATACTTTGTAATTAAGAACGCAGACCGACTGGCTCATACTGATAAATATTTCTCCATAATTTCCGAGCTTATTTGCACGGCTTAAACAGTTATTTTAAATGCAACATAAATTCAGGATACATTGTGCAACACGCATGATCAGAACCTGAATATCATTATCTACAAATAAAACTTTATCTGCCATAGCAACCAACGAGATAGGAGCGGAGTAAATATGAAGACTGCATTCAACAGGTACTGTGTTCATTTCTCTTCGACTGTCCACTTTGACCTTAGATGTTTTCGTGATTGTTATCTATATGTTTACAGGAGGATCGTCCTTATTTGCGAGTTACCGGCGTAAAGTCAATTGTTTCATGGGGCAGGGTCAAGATTACCTGAAGCATTTTCATGTGAATTACTGATATTTAATCTAAAAGAAATCCTTTATTTCTTAAGTTGGAATTAAAAGAACTTTTGTAATACCCCCTTTTTGTTGTTGTAATTTACGTCCTCCAACGTTAAGTCATATCTGACGATTAATGGAATGGGTGAAATGATGCTCAAATAAGCCCTGGGTCCATAGAGTTGAGTTACCCGACATTGGTCTTTCAGGATAAGGGAAAACCCCGGAAAAAGCCTTATCCAGGTAACTCACCCTGACCGAGATTCGAACTCGGGACCTCTTGAACGTGGGGCAGACATGCTACCACTATGCTATCGAGGTGAGTGAAAAAGAACATTTTTAGGTTTACTTTGGTAATGCAATAATAAATATTAGTTTATTCCTAATAACTTGGGGGTTAGTTTCGCCCATCCGGAATTAAAGCCTCTCAAATAAAGGACCTTTAAAAAGTCAGGTTAACAGAAAGTGTAACTTATTTAATATTTTATAATGTCACTACACCGCTCGAAAAAAATAAAGACATGTGAACGCTGCACAGTGCTCAAGCGGAACGCTGTTGCCAAGTTTAGTGTAGTGCCTGTACCGGCAGAGGCTCCGTACTACATGGCAAAGCCAGAAAGCGTATCGGAAAAAATTCGCAACACAAATGTTTACCTCAGTTTATCGCACATACCCGGTGAGTCCAGTGTATTACTCGACAGAGCGTTGAGGCGTATTGACCTTCAGGTGACCAGCGCTGTGATCGTCTCTTATCGGGTCTTATCTGGGCGATTAGGAGAGTGAAATATTAGTAAGGTGATGTACAGTAAGTTACGAAACATAAATAGAGCGATTGGAAGCTGCGTGTGTCTATATGATATGTTTTCTCGCGCCTGCTGATGCTGTCCAGATGACATGATTATATCTGAACAGACTATACATACACTGGACTCATCGTGTATGTGCGATAAGCTGAGGTAAACATCTCTGTGTTGCGAATTTCTCCCGATACACCTTCTCGCTTTGCCATGTAATATTGTGAGGAGGGCATGGTGTTGTTTTTCAGGCTTATCTGTGTTGAATGGATGGATGGTGGTAACCATAACAATGTAAGATAAAACATGCATCGCTTGCGTTCTAAGTACTGTAGAGACAGGATTTTCGTACAGTCATGATCAGAAAATAAAATTCATATTATAAGGTTGTCAAATGTCATTTTCAAATATTTATCCGAGCGTAATTAATAAAGATGATCTCAATTCAGGCGCGTGAGATGCGTGTACCACATTCGGCAGCGCTAGTAGGAGGGTCAAGTTTAAGATTAGCTGGAGTCTGCAGTACGGCCCGCCTCCATAAGCCTTTAACTTTTGCGAAGATTATAAGTTTCGTTTCAATTATAAATTTTACGACTCGGATTTTAGTTCAAATCCCGACTATGGCATTGCATTTTTCGGTCTGACTCTACCCTTATAGAGTAGATCCTACACCCGGCTAAGTGTGAAATAATAGTTAATTTCCATTAATTGTACCTAATAGTGGTCCGAACTATAAGGCCCGGGCCTTCAGGTACTTACAGCACAGTACGTCGCCATTAAGGTAGTTGTCTCATATGTTTATGAGAACTCCTAGTGGTTTACCAGGGAAAAACACGAGCCAGTTGGAGAATTTAGTGTCATGCTGACATGTTGGCCATGGTAGCACAACTAATAAGCGAAACCGAATGGAGACCGGAATATCCGTGCTTCAATTCCCGGCTATGACATTGAATGTTTTAGTCTGACTCTACCCTTTCATAGTGCGTCCTACACACGGCTAATATGAAATAACAATTAATTTCCACTAATTGTACCTAATAAGTGGTCCGAACTATAAAGCTTGGACCTTCAGGTACTTACAACATAGTACGTCGCCATTAAGGTAGTTGTCTCATGTGTTTATGAGAACTCCTAGTGGTTTAACGGGAAAAAACACGAGTCAGTTAGAGAATTTAATGTTATGTCGGCACGTTGGCCATAGTAGTTCAATGGTTTAGAGCGGCTGAACGGAAACAAGAAGATCCGTGGTTCAAATCCCGCCTATGGCATTGAATTTTTCAGTCTGGCTCTACTCTCTCATAGTGCGTCCTACACATGCTAGTGTAAAATAATAATTAATTTCCATTAATTGTACCTAATAGTGGTCCGAACTATAAAGCCCGGGCCTTAAAGTACTTACAGCACAGTACGTCGCCATTAAGGTAGTTGCCTCATGTGTTTATGAGAATTCCTAGTGGTTTACCGGGAAAATCATGAGTCAGTTGGGGAATTTAGTGGCATGCTGTCATGTTGGCCATGGTAGCACAACTAATAAGCGAAACCGAATGCAGACCGGAATATCCGTGGTTAAAATGCCGGCTATGGCATTGAATTTTTCAGTCTGAGTCTATCTATCCAAATAAATCAATGTTAAAATAAATTTCCAAGAATTTTGTAAACAATCTTGGAAAATGACAAAAGCTGGATCTGTTCTTAAGGTGACTTAAAACTTGCAGACTTGTCTAAAAGTACAAAAAAGAGCCTTAGAGTGGTTTAGTTTGACTAAAATATTAAAATACTCGTAGACTTTCCATATAACAACGCTCTAGCGTCATAAACTAGTTCAAGTGTATTATTCAGCTTTTGTTCTGAAATAGGTTTTCAAGTACATTCTACTCTGTGAATAGAATGCTCTCGTAAGCTCATCTGAGGCACCTCTTGCCTTAATGTAAACATTCCTTGCAAGAGAAATGACCTACCTTACCTCTTGTTAGTTACAGTCACACATTAATCAAGCCAGATCCAAATCTGGAGGACCAGGTTCAGATGCCGCAAGGTTAAGTGGGGACAACATTCTGGGCATTGACTTAATTTACTTACGTCCTCAGAAAATTAAGTAGGACGAAGAATGTTCGCTCTAATCTTGAAGATGGAGATTTTAAGTGCTTTGGAATGCTAGCAAACCATCTGATTTTGAATTATAGATGTCTACAAAGCTCTGAAAATAAATTCAACACATGAATAGCGATATCGCATGCCTTAGATTCAGTTTTCAGTATTGAGTAGTGCAGGTCATGTAATTCTGTTATCTGTTGCTAAAGAAATAGTTCAGTTCAGAGACAAAAACGTTCTTTCATAAGTTAGGAATGTACCTTTGGAACAACGTAGGAGATTTAAATTTCAGACGGCCGAGATTTCATTTTAGCAGAAAAAGCTCTTCACGTGCATATTGTTTCTTTACCATATGGTTTCGTTTTTACACATCTTCCACAAACTATTTTTTTTTTTTTTGTATACCTAATTCAGTTTATTTACGATAACGTTTACATACTAAGCTGCCTTACACATTTAATGATAACGATCGTAGAATGTTTGAAAGCGATCGCTTTGCCCTGTGCTTGACATTTGATGCCTATTTCTTGAAAGAGAGTTTTTGATTTTATTTTAATTTACGTCATCCAACACTAAGTCATACCGGACGATGAATGAAATCGGTGAAGATGCTCAGTTGAGCCCAGGGTCCGTGGAACTTAGGTACCCAACGTCCATCTCTCAGGATAAGGGAAAACTCCGGAAAAAGACGTTATACAGATAACTGACTCTCAGGACCTCTTGCTACAGAGCTGGGCATTTCTTGGGAGAAACAACCCAATAGCGATAATTTAAAAAATATCAAAAAAAAAATTTCTTTCTCTTTTGTTTTTCACAGCGGAGATTCCGTCACTGAAGGTTATTGTGCATCATACCCCAGGTGGAAGGATGAGATTAATGTATCCTACAGGCGACAAGAACCAATCACTGGTGACATTACAAGTGGTGGGTACCTAACGAGTGTAGGCACTTTTTTTAGTCCGAAGGATATCTGGGTCGCCATAGAGAGCCCATCATCAGTCAACCAGTATTAAAACACAAAATATTCGAACGAAGGGGGTTCAGTTAAATTGCACGCTTCATTGGGCCCTTTCTACTCCCAACGTTGTGTAACAGGGGACATGTCATCAGTAAGTCAACAATTATATAAGCAATACTGTTTTTTGCGCTATAAAATTACCTTTTTGTTGATTTATCCAATTATACGAATACTTGATCATGCGAATCGAATCCGGTATAAATTAATTCTGATAACTGGAGTTTTACTGTACTTGTTTATGATTATATGATAAATAAGAACGCTATAAATGCAGCATTCTCTTTGGAATCTCATTACTAGCTAATTGGCTAAAGATGAACACGGACGTATTAGGTGGTATTCTCTAATTAGCATTTTTTCCAATATCTATAATAAAAGAAGAGTATGCATAGAGTTTTCTATGAATTAATAGTGTCTTTATAACATTCCGCCAGTGTTAAATTTCCTTAACGCATCACCTATTATTTCTGGAAGTACTTTTTGTGCAGTGTACTTGGTCTACCTTTTTTATTCAAATAACTTTGTTTATTAAGAAAAATAGCAATTTCTCTCAGTTATAACTTTTTTTGTTGGAACTCAACAGTGATTATGTATTTAATTAACTTTGTTAACACTGAGTATACCAACAATAACACGTAAGGTTGTTTAATTTAGACGTTGTAAGCGTTTTCCTGAGAAAACGGGCCATTTACACCAGAAAAATGTAATTCATAGGAAAAAAGTGTTCAAAGCACAAATGGAGAAAAGGAAACATATATTCGCAAAGAAAGAAAACATACAACTTCAAAGATGCATGTCTTTAAATATATTATGACTTCGGTACACTGTCACTTAATTCAGTTTTCAGTTTTACTTGAGAATAACGGTTATCTTGTTTACGCTGCACTAGAGCGCGACTTTTCTTGTTTACAGTTCCTACTGCCCAGCATCTAGCCCCCCGGATAACCTCATGGTATAGCAGTTAAATCCCAGTGTATTTAAAGTAAGAATATCGTACTTACAATATAGATGAAATTAAGGACGAATTTTAATTTATAACTCTTCAATTTTTGCCATTTAGTGCAGTTTAAAATATTAGCAAACACAGAGGACAGCTGTTTTTGCAGATGACATGATCTTGTGGACATCTTCCCCACAAATAGACAAATCCAAAGCTTCAATGGAAAAGGCTCTGATACTATTGGAAAAGTGGACTGACAACAATTTGATGAAAATAAAAACTGATAAAACAACATTCCAAATATTTAGCTTAAAAAAGAAAATCCCTAAACTAAATCTGCAGTTCAAGAAAGCAAACCTGAGACAAATATATGAAACGCAATATTTAGTAACAATTTTTTATTCAAAGTTATCTTGGAGACAACATATTGAAGCAGTAGTCAATAAATAAAAAAAATTCAAAAAGATTAGCTGGAGTCAAGTGTGGCAATAATCGGGAGACACTGAACACCACATACAAAACATTCATCAAGCCAATACTTCTTTATAACGCAGAGGAAATAATTACAGCAAACAGTTATAACATAAATCACCTAGAAGTATGCCAAAATCAGGCCCTGCGACTAATAACCGGTGCAGCAAAATCAACTCCAATCACGGCAATGCAAGCCATAATCCAGAACTCTCCAATACATCTAACTTTAGAGGAGCAGGCACTAATACAACATGAACAAATTTTGCGGTTATAACAACAAAGTGTGAGAAAAGAATATTACAATCAATCAAGATGAAAACACAAACAAGTTTCCTACACAAACTTATGGAATTAAAAACATATCTGAATCTTTCGAATTCTATAGAAAACATTTTAATCAAAGAAAACCCACTCACTGACTTTTCAACCAATTAATATTCAATTAGATTTAGAAGAAATAGTTACAAAATCTAAAACTTCCAAACTTGTACTAAAAGCACTAGCATTAGAAACTGTGAACAATACGTACCCACTTGAAGAATGGTTACATATCTACACAGATGGATCTAACTTGGACAGCAACTCAGGAGCAGGAATTACGTGTGCACTATTCTCATTCTATCAACCAGCAGGATACCACACAAAAAATTTTGATGCAGAAGTAACTGCTATTCATATTTCACTCCAACGCCTTCTATACAGAATAGATAAATTTAAAAATGCTGTCATACTTTCTGATTCTAAATCAGCATTATGTGCAATAAGTTCATATAAAATGAGGTCAATCCAAATTAAAGAATGTCACAAAATGATCCAAGAACTTCAAAATTATATAAAAGAATTTAATTACAGTGAATACCTGCACATTGTGGAATTACTGGAAACGAATCAGCTGATTTTCTTGCCAAAATGTGCAAATTTAATTCGGAACAAAAATAAAAATTTATCCTTTACATCCATAAAATACTAATTAAAAAGACACATAAAAACAAAAAGCCAATCATATCTAACAAAGCCAAAGATAAAATAATGGAACATTTTAAACTAAAGTCCAGAAATTATTTCAGAAATCCCACGAAAAGCTGCAGTAGCAAAATTTAGATTACTTACGGAACATGATTATTTGGCCAAATACTTTCACAGAATAGGAATTTACACAAGTCTAAATTGTCCTCTGTGCAACAAAGAAGAGGAAATGACTGAAGAACATCTTTTAAGCCTACCTGCTGGACCCCCTACACAGAGATATTAGAGAGCAAGAGAGCTAATGGCTTCATTGCCAAACTGTAGCATTTGAAAACAATAACAACAAATATTAGCACTAGAACATATTAGTATTTCTTACTAAAACATGATTTATAAGTTCATTCTTTGTTAATTACAGAAAGAGTTACTCATTATAGTTCTTTATCAAAATAAAAATTATAATTTATGTACGTTACAAATGCAAATTTTGAAAACTGTTCTAAGGGGAGGTAATGTATAATCTGGAACAAGAATCCAAAATATAAATATTTCAGTATAAATATTTTATTAAAGAGTTACTGAAATATTACTTTCGATAAATATTAATTCCCTTAATAACTGACACTAGCTCTAGCTCTAACGTAGCAAATAACGTAAGCGATGTCTAGTCATTTTGAATGGTTTTAAATGAACAAACAAATTAAAGCTTTGTGAGCGCACAAATTGGTTCGGTTATTTAAGCAAGTATTTAAAATATAAATAATGCTCAAAACAAATAGCATTCCATGGAGCTACGCTACTTCATCACAGAGCCTGGAATGGAAACACGCAGACCAGTAATTTACACTGACGTCCCCTCCAGCAGATTAGGCAAGGTTACATCAGGTGCAGGGGGAGTTCTCTCAGCAGGCACAGCACAACGCTTAACCTGCCGTGTGAATTGCAGAAACTGTGTTTACACAGATATACGTTGATACAGTCTTCTGTTTTTAACGGATTTGCTGCGTCTCCTACGTCATCGTTATCCCACAGCAGTTCTGCGTAATACATCGCCAAGTCTTAAGCTTTATATCCACATTTAAATCCCAAGTTTTACTCTGCGAAATTTAAGAACTGATTTCCATTTAATTTTCCGAATTTTGTGCACTACATATTTGCAGCTTCGTAATCACTGAACGTTGGAGCTCTAGGTAGGGAAATATGTGATAAGGCCGAATATAGGGTGAAACCGGATACATAATTATTTTACTGGATTGTGGTATACGCCGGCAATATCTCTTGAACATTGAAATATTTAAATGAAAGCTATTATGCGAGTCTTTTACCTGTTTTCCCTGGCCTTCAATGGCAGCGACATTTCACTGCAATTACAAGTATCACTGGATATTCCCCCCCCCCCCCCCAGGGCAGTAGTACAATCTGCAACAAATTAAATACTAAATTCCAAAAAGGTTTCTGACTTGCACACAACTTAACACTGAGCTAAACAATTTTGCCTTTAATTATATTTTAATTCTTCTATACCTGACATATCTTCGTCACTTAAATCATCGACACTAGCATCCTTGTCACTGTCTCCATACCACTGTCTTCAACTACAGAAATTTCAAATGTTTTTCTTCCATTAGTGCATCTTTCTCCTAATACTCTTGTTTTATTTCATCCATGATGGCATACACTTACCCCGTTCAATTTGTCAATTTGCTCAAATCATTGGCGGCAAAACATTTCGTCTTTTATTTTAAAACTTACACTTCTGCAAGCAACCCATTGTTTGGCACATGTTCCTACTAATTCTTTAGGATTGCTATCCGGATGCTATGGAGGAAGACTTAAGGTTGCATGGTTATATTCTGACAATATTTGGTCAGTCAAAAAGTTCTTCTGAGTCGGCTTATTGGCTAGAATTTAATCACACAATTTTGTTTTGGTGCTATTTTCATCACACGGGATTTTGGGATATTGTAAACAAGAAAGTACATTTCAACTTTTAAAAAACTTGACGTTGGAGGCTTATCTATTTATGTATAATAGTAAGAGGCATTATCTATTGCTAGCCCAGAGTTAAAGTGTAAATTTGGAATTAAAATTGTGTGTAACCATTAAACATAATTTTCAGTATTCATTTCTTTATGAACACTTAATATGCTATTACTGTCACAGTCTTTACAGTCAAGTGTACTAGGGGGGGGGGGGGGTCACACAATTCCACGACATATTGAATCCAGTAACAGTAGCAATAAGTTCGCTGAGTATGGAGTTGTAAGGAGATAGAAGAGAAAGGCGGTTGGACCGGGGCTCGCTAACTGTTCTATGGGTAAAGGTCAATGCGCGACTTATAACCTACGGGACCCAATTAAAGTTGTGTCGCTGTGTTTAGCGGGTATGTGTGCTAATGGTCTTAGTATTAAGCTTCTGAATGCTTACTTTGAAACTTCTTTGTTGGCTGTAGTTCGAAAGGATGCTAGAGTATTTTAAAATACGGCAATGGGGGTAGTACCGGTTTGTGCAGAATTGGTTAAGCCCTCATGCACTTAGATATTTACCTTCAAAGAAGGTAATTGACTATTGTCATATTAATTAAAGTAATTTTTAGTGTATTTTCACACAGCCACGGATCAATATGCCATGGATTTACATTCGTAACCAATCCCCGAAATTCTTCTTTTCCATTTCCGTGTCACTAAATAACATACGAGGGTGGTATGAAATGTTCCCAACCTAATAAAAATACAAGACTTTTTTCGGACTTTTTTTTTTAATTTCAACATAGTCTCCTTGTAACTCTACACACTTCTCTCAGTGATGCTCCCATCTCTGTAACACGTCCAAATAGTACTCGACGCTTTTCTCTGCAAAATAATTGTTCACGAAGGTGATTGCCTCTTCATTTGACGAAAATCTCTGTCCTTCGAGCGCAATTTTCAGATCAGGGAAGAAAAAGAAGTCGGTTGGGGCTATATCTTGTGAGTAAGGCGCATAGTTCAAGCAGTTCAAACCGTAATGGATTTTCTCCATTGCAAACGCTGAGGTGCGAGACGGTGTCTTTTCTTTGTGAAACAGTATTTCCTTTTTCTTCAAATGTGGCCGTTTTTCCACAAGTTCTGCCTTCAGCTTGTCAAGTAATGATCCGGAGTATACTCCTGTATTGTTTTTTCCTTTTTGAAGATAATCGATTAAAATAACTCCAAGACTATTCCGAAAAAGTAGCCGCCATCACTTTCCCAATCAAAAAACAAAAAGCAGCTTTTGCTTCTTTTGGAGCTGGTTCCCCATTTTCAGTCCACTGTTTGGACTGTATTTTTCCTCCGGGCGTATAATGGTGTATCTAAGTCTCATCTACAGTAATTAATCGGTGCCAAAACTCGGATTTATTGCGCCTAAACTGCGCCAACGCACGGACAACCTTCTCATGTCTAAATGTTGATTTAATATGTGGCGAACACGTTCTTTTGACATATTCATAGCCTCTGCTATCTCTCTCACTTGAATTCGGTGGTCCTCTAGCACCATTTGGTGAATTTTGGCGATGTTTCCGTCGGTAGTTGGTTTTTGGACGTCCCGAACGTTCATCGTCTCCCAAGCTCTTACGGCCACGTTTAAATTCAGGTGCCCAAAACTTCAATGTTGTAAATGATGGTGCAGAGTCCCCATACACAGAATCCAACTCATCTTTTATTTGCGTAGGAATATTGTCTTTTAAAAACAAATATTTAGTGACAGCTCGATACTCGATTTTGTCCATTTTCGTAAAAATAATCACACCAACTCACTCAAACGACTGTTACATAACAACCGAGCGTCCAAAATGGCTGAAACGTTGTTGAGTAACTGTCAACAATTTAACAACGAAATTCACTAGCTTATATTTACGAGTGCGGCCATCCTCATTCTGAGGTCGGAAACTTTTTAGACCACCCTCGCAGTCCCAATTCAGCGACCATTTCCCAAACTATCAAGAGGGAAGACTGTTGTAATAACTGATTCTTCTTAAATTAACGATCTCAAGGAAAAGGAAAGGAGCAAGAAACCTGCAAAAAGTACAAATAGGTAGAAAATTGTTCTACACAAAGAAATCTAAAGTCCCAGAAATTAGTAGTTCCAGTAGTGACTCAGATATTGAATTGCTGTAAAATAACGATTTCAGATGCTTTCGCTGTAACTTCCGTTCCAACTTCAACTGCTTAACCTCAACACGTAACTATCTGTGCCCATAGCTTCGTATTCCCCGACGAAATTGTAACTTAGGCTTCAAAATCTTCTTGTGGCATCCTTGAAAAATGCTGATAACCGAAAATTCGTTTCCGAGGTTCACGAACAATGTAAAATAAACACATGGATCTGTTTATTTACATGATAGAGAAATTAATAAGTCTGTTTAAGCTTTATAGAAACAAAGTATAATGTGTGGTAGAAAGCCATGTGGAAGCGTACGTACAATATTCACCATTTCCTTCTTAAACCGCTTTTATTTAAAGTTTCTCCAGCTAATCCACATCAGCACAGCTTGTTGCTATCTTGAAGAAAAACAAATGACAATTGCAGGGCCGGTTTGTTGAAATTCATTCATAAAAGTTGAATGTTTCAGAACTGTAAGGTGACGTTTCTCCCGCTGTTCATTTGACTATGAAACCTTCTTAGTTTGCACTTTAAGTTCAGCATGAGATTCTATTGGAAACAATTGCATGATTACTAAAGTATCCTGTTTGCACAGCACTTATTAACTTGTTTGCTATCAACTATTCTTGTCGTCAATCAGGACTGGCAACCTTGGATGAGTATACAGTTTCAGGAATGAAGGAAAGCAAACTTGTACTATGTGCTATTTTCCTTTAATGGGCATTGTTACACAATACCATGATTTATACTATTCAGTGCAGCAGCAATTTATCTTGATATGGACACTGGAAATAAATCAGAATTGCTTCACACAGGATATGTAAAAATTGCATTTATTTCGACTTTAATAAGCAAAGTGCTTTAAGTAAACCAGCTGTTACTGAGGACAAAAAGCTGAACTATAGCAAGCTGCAGGTTTATTACCCTGCGATAAAATTTTGTTTATTACGTTAAGATCGTATATTAAAATATGACGGCGGTTAAACTACCTGCAGCTATGCTAAGCAAAAACCAGCCCCCGTTAAACATTAGTAATAGAGTAGGCCAAGAGTCTCTCCGGGTAACAAGTAGAGGTCACCGACGTTGTTCTGATACCCGGAGGGTTCTCCAATGTTAAATTCACATTACCTTTCCTAGCCCCTTTTCTACAAAACATTCCTGAAAAATTCTGACTTTCTGTACTATGTTGAAAGTTATTAGAAAGAATATTTTAAAAACCCCAGGGTTAGAATAATCAGGACAAAGGAAATCAGCAGTAAGTAAAGACAATGCATCCATGATGGGTACTTAAATAAAACTACACTTATAATGCGAACCAATATATTTAGTTTATTTTTCTGTAGCATTATGTGAGGTGCGTTGAAGTTATAACACCGGGAAATATAATGAGTCAATTGGAGAATTTAATGTCAGGAAGGCACGTTGACCATGGTAGCTCAAGGGTCAGAGCGACTGGACGGAAACCAGTAGATCCGTGGTTCAAATCCCGGCCATGGCATTGAATTTTTCAGTTGGCTCTAATTAATCAAAAATCACCCAAATACCGGAGTAATGTATTTAAAAGGATTAATTCTTTAAGGATTAATTCCTCAATATAAATTTACATATAACACCTACTTTTTTCAGGACCGGAACTAGATAGGAGCTTCTGTTTTTTTTTTCTTAAAAATACACGTGGACTCTTTGTGAGTGCATGACCAAGATGGCAGCACTGTACTGTGCATAGAACTTGAGTGGAAGCGACAAGTGTTAGGACTGTTTTTGATACTTAAAATGGTGACGTTTTCATTGCAAGAACAGCGTGCTGTCATTCATTTTCTCCATTTTCGCGGTGTGATACCTATCGAAATTCCTCGCCAGTTACATGAGGCATGTGGTGATGGTACCGTGGATGCTGCGTTCCTGGGTGCGACAGTTCAATGATGGCAGAACATCGTGTGACAACAAACCAAGACGGTTCACGCCTTGCACCTGCCGGTCTGACGACATGATCCAGTGAGTGGAGAACGTTGTTTTGGAGGATCGCCAATTGAGCTTTGCAGATATCGCTTCCAAAATTGGCATTTCCATGTGGTCTGTGCACACAATTCTGCATGAAGATCTGAAAATGCTCAATCGGTGATCCTCCAAAACGTTCTCCACTCGCTGGATCACGTCTTCAGACCGGCTGGTGCGAGGCCGTAACTGTCTTGGTTTGTTGTCACACGATTTTCTGCCTTCATTGATCTGTCTCACCCAGGAACGCACATTAGACTCATCCATGGTACCATCACCACATGCCTCACTCACCTGGTTTAGAATTTCAATAGATGTCACACCACGAAAATGGAGAAAATGAATGATTACACGCTGTTCTTGCAATGAAAACGTCACCATTTTAAGTATCAAAAACAGTCCTAACTCTCGTCACTGTCATTAGAGTTCTATACACTGTACAGTGCTGCCATCTCTGTCAGGTATTCACAAAGAGTCCACTTGCAATTAAAAAAAAATCAGAAGTTCCTATCTGGTCCCAGTCCTGAAAAAAAAAATAGGAAGTGTCATAACCTGTTCGCACTTTGTATGTCCCCAAATTAACTAAGTATAATAATTACTGATAATATATTAGTGCATTTACTGAAGCTGTACGTGATAAGGATGTAAAAAGGTTCATTGAGGGAGGATTATATCTTAAAAACAGGGCGAATTTGTAAAAAGAAGGACCTTGAGCGGAAATATTGGTATGAAAAAGTGAGAAACATAATTGTTACAGTTAGAAAGTTTAGAAGATGCAAGGTCAAACAATGCATTAGTACAAGGAATTGAGTTTTTCACCGAGAATGTGAAAAAATTAACCGTGTTATATAAAGGCTCAGGATGAAGAACACGTCAAGTTACGTTTTATGAATTTTATAGTAGTGTCATTAAGGTTTAAAAACCTGACACCCAACCCAAGTATTTGTGTTTGAAAACCTTCAAAATATTCACTACTATGTATGGCAGATTATGGTATGCCTAATATAGTGTTAAGAATGAAGTACATATTTTACTGCATAAAAATATAAGTCCAAAAATCAGGATACCTATATCTTCTTTGGAATAGTTACTTTTCTACTGTCTATTTAAACCAGAGTGTACAAAATCAAAACTCGAATTAACACAACAAAATTCAGTAATCCGATCAAAATCTCTTAATTGTTTTCTACAATACCCGCCCCTGTAGCGGAGGTGGTGGCGTGACTACCTCACTTTCGGAACTCCAATCTCTGGATAAAGTAAACGAATTAATGCAAAGAAATTAAATCTATTTTCTCAGTTCAAGTTTATTTTCTTTTCAAGCTATAGATGAAGAATATTTTGATAGAAGTATTTTTTAATTAACGTCTTTTAATCGTTTAAGTGCTCTTTTTTATTTATTAACACTACATGCATTATAACTAGTTGTAGTAATTACAAGTTTTACAAATGTTATAAGTTTACAAGTTTTCATTGTACGATACAGACAGTGGTTTTGACTATGCTTTTACAGTTTTTCAAAGTCTATTTTGTTTATAAATTTTAAAAATGGTTTTTGCTGGTGCTTGATTACACCACTGTTTATTGCTGGCCACTGTCCACCTCTCAGTCCAATGTTTTGTTTTAGTTGTAATCTTTCACTGTTCAGAAGAGGACAATCGTATATTAAATGATTCACTGTTTAGTTTTGTAGTTCACCTTTACACATTGCACTTTCCGCTATTTTGAATCTGTTGCAGTAGTCCCTTGTCTTCCCATGTCCAGTTAGGATGACGATAGTCTGTCCGTTGAGTAGGTTCCTCAGTTTTAGTCCTTCTTGCACAGAAGGGAAGAAGTGATATCGGACGATGAATGAAATGGGTGAGATAATGCTCAAATGAACCCAGGGTCCATAGAGCTTAGAGTTACCCGACAATCGTCCTTCAGGAGGGAAAACCCTGGAAAAAACCTTATCCAAGTAACTAACCCTGACCGAGATTCGAACTCGGGACCTCTTGTGTAAGCAAAATTCTACAAATGAAGTAGATAGAAGAATGAAAGATACAATAATGAAGAGAAAAAGTCATGTAAGTGCAGCATCGTATATGAAAAGAAAATGGGATGTTAAACAGCTAGTAGTTCTTAGAATATTCGACTATCCAATTGAACTCATTGAACCTGTAGGTAAACCTGTCATTATGGTATTTGTATAAAAATATTTATTTAGATTAATGTGAATTAGATCGAAGAATGGATGTAAAATGCCATGAGAATGTAACAGGCATTAGGCAAAAAAAAAAAAAAAAAAAAAAAAAAAAACGACTAACGCAGTATGTTGTGTGGGACGGCAAACGGATCATTTTCAAAGCAGCTACACATAGTCGGAAACGCACGGTTGGGTGCAGCAGACTATCAAAGTGTGCCTTCCACATGTCAGTGCAGCACAAAGCATTTTAACATTACAAACGGGGTTCAAAAAGGGGTATCTCCTACGTCAATGCAGAACCTACTTCGATGGCACTGAGCTGCACGTACAGGTTATAATGAGTGTGGTTTACTTGAAGAAATGGTACTCGCTCCATGTAATCGTGCAATGAAGTCCTCCTCTGACGTTACAATAGAAGGATATACTATGGTTTTCATACTCCCCCACCAAGAATAGCCATGCTGGCCGTGGAACTGGTCCCCTTCCACCAATCCATTGAAGGGGTATGTACCGTTGAGGTGATTCCGCATATTTATCTCAAAGTTTGCTAGAGCTCCGTCGTGTTGCAGCCACATTACCTGCCGAATGTGTAGTGGGACGTCCTCCAATAAGGTAGGCAAATTATCTCTAAGAAATATGACGTAGATGGGTTCTGTTATTCTCTTTGGACCAATGATATGGTCAGCACTTACTCTAGCCCATAGGTAGATATTAAAGTTGTATTGTTAACTTCGAACGTCTGCACACGTCCGCTCAAACATACACTTAGGACACCAGTTCTGTAACTTTAATGTTCTACAGCATCCAAATCGTGCATCTCCGGACAAGGGCTCCTTCCTAAAAATTATCAGTGAGCTGCCTTGACCAAGATACTAAGCATTGTTGGTGCTTTTTGACTCATTTTGTGTGTGTGTGTGTGTGTGTGTGTGTGTGTGTGTGTGTGTGTGTGTGTGTGTGTGTGTGTGTATTAGAGTAGTTCGTTAAACACGTGGTAGATACAACGCATTCCCAGGAAACGTATCTATTAATTAAAGGCCAAGGTTACTACGAGTAAGCGGTGAACTTCAAGTCTCTTAACATCAAGCATTAACGTGCAGCAGAATGTGGAAGCATTGAGATTGTGAAAGACAGAAATAAACGCATTTAAAATGCTTTAACTGCAGCATGTTCTGAACCAGATAAGAGCTACATAGAAGCAGATAAAACTTTTACGACTCTTTGTACGAGGAACAGTGACATAAACTGGATATATCTCGGCTTCTTTTATTTTCAAGATGTGTTAACGGTTATGGCTTAAGATAATGCCCCAACAGCCGCAGTACTTCTGAAAGTGTGTTTATTTAAGCAGAATCGATATAATAATATTAGGATTGGAATTACTACGGAGGATATTCGGTTCTACAACCAGTACCTATGCTTTCCCTGAAGGAAGTATGTGGCTAGAGAAGAGAGAAGGCGGCCGTTCCAAGGAGCCATGACAGAGCAAAGGGCAGGGGCCCTACATTTTACTTGTATGGAAACCTTCTCTTGTAGGCCAGGGCAGTGGACATGCCCCCTACTGTGGTTAGAAAGCGGTCCCAGCAACCGATTCTATAACCCGCAACCGAGCTACCGGAGGAGGAAGTGGTTCACTCAGAGCATATCATCCTGCCATACAACACCGAGACACGCGACACTTCTACTCTGAAAGAAACCAACAGATGAGAGATGTGAAATTATAATGGAGATGAAATGGAGTGACAGGGATGTAATTAACCAACCCAGCATTCGCCTAGTGCCTCGGGAAAATCCCCGAAAAAGAACCATGAGTCAGGTAGGTCGGCTAAGGAAATAGAACTTGGACCTCCCGAATGCAGACCACAGACCAAACTTCCTGAGGCATCCCGCTTGATTATAGGTATATAATATACTTTGATATGAAAATAAAACTAATGACTGGGAAACAAATACGAACACAGAAATCTTATAGTAGCTTACTGACACCTGAAGTATCCACAGATGACACAATATAAACGTTACTGTCTGCCTACCACAAGAAGCAAGCTGGGCCTGAAGAGGGAGCGGGGTTTGAACTGTTCATCTGCACTGTTAGTGGACCTGTTTACTAAGAAATGAGTGTATGAGAATGCATATGAGTCATACATGATGCCGGATCTACTGTTCGTTTCAGTAACTGCAGTGCTGTGGGTGAATTGGTAAAATGCAGAATAGAAGATATAGAAAGGCAGGAAATATGGGTAAGTCTAGAAAATATGAAATCAATACAATTTTACGCGCAAATAAAAATAAATTGGGGACGAGACGCATATGTAGATTACTGCAATAGGCAAGAGGAAAAGGGTTAGCTTGGATGAGAACAGGAACAATATTTCAAAGAGGGATAAGAGGTAAGGAAAAGGGAATTTGTGAATTGTGTGGGGGAAAAGAAAGCGTAGAACATTATGTAACAGAATGCGAGGAGGTTGCAATATGGAGAAAAAAGGTTTGGGAGGAAAAATGGAAGAAAATAGAGAAGAGGATCGTAGCTATACAGATGTTAACGGGAAAGGAGGAAAAGAAGGTAAGAAGTATTGGTGAGTTCTTGCAGAAAGTGAAAGAAAAATAGACAAGAAATGTAAAGAATATAAGAAAGGAAGATGGGGAGGGGGAGAATGGGACTAATTAAGTAATAAGGAGGTATGGAGGTTAAGAGCTACCTGGCAGAGCAGAAGACCAGGGTGTCATGTAAGCCGAGGTAGCAACAAGGCAAAGACAAATAAATATAGCAAAAAGTTGTAAATTTTAAAATTTTGGAACGTGCACAATAAATATCTCAATTCGACAGGCATTATGTATAGGTGTGATCACATTACACATTCCTGTGCCTTGCCTTTTTTGGTAGACAGTAGATATTGGGATTATTGAGGTTTTAACCGAGAAAGATGGCATAACCGATAGACCTATGGCTCTATCGGGTTCAATCCACACAATACCCGAATCTGTAGCGTAGGTGGTAGCTTCTCTGCCTTACGTTCAAAAGATCCCGAGTTCGAATCTTGGTCAGTGCGAGTTATTGGGAAGTTTACTTCCAGGGGTTTTCCTTGTCCTGAAAGATTAATGTCGGTAGATGTAAGTTCTATGTTCCCTGGGCTCATTTGAACATTATTTCACTCATTTTATTAATCGTCCGATATGACTTAATGTTGCAGAACGTATTTTTTTTTTTAAAAAAAAAGAAAAAGAACATGACCTAACAAGGACATGAAACGTAGCTATTACTATCTCCGTGGGTTTGCTCTAAATAACTCTTCCATGGTAACACACCAGAATAATTCGACAACTGAAGCATTTTTTTCTTATATAAAACCTCAAATTCAATTTGAGATGGCATACCTCAATGGCGATTTACATTTGAAATCCTGGCTAAGGCTTGGAATTTTTCAGTTTGACTCCACCTTTTCAAATATTCGTAAAATTGTCGTTTTGACCAACACTGTTAAATCCACGAGTAACGGCGTGTAATTCTACCCATAGAAACACAGAAGTTGACTGGACTGTACTGGACTGCAGGGGGGTCCAAAATTGGTCTATTGTACCTATGCCCCCAAATGGGTAAGACCGGGAGGTAGGATGAGGCGAGAGGAGACAGAGTGACCGTTCCAAACAGTCATTACAATGCAGAGGGCAGGGTCCTTACAGTTTATCAATCGGAAACTCCCCGGCAGGCGAGAACAACCTGTCTGGGTCCAGAAACGCCCTCACAAGAGGAGACAGTCCTACTGGAGAAGGAAGTTTTACCAAGCGCATATAATCTTGCCATGCATCGCCGAGACACACGCCGACACGTCTACCTTGAAAGAGACCACAAGATGAGAGATGCTGTGAAATCATAAGAGATGAAGTGGAGGGGCAGGAAATTTGGGGGATGTAATTAGCCTACCCAGCATTCGTCTGATGACCCGGGAAATGTCCTGAAAAAAGAAACCATGGGTTAGTTAGTTCGGCCACGGGAATCGAACCGCGAATGCGAGCCTGAACAATCCCTCTTGAAACATCCTCTGTTCGCAGTGCATTAATTTATCTACAGCTGGTTGAAATATTACTGCCACGGCACTTTTCTGCAATAGTGAATCAAAACGGACCTTGGTTTGCTCGGTCGATCTATTGTTGTCGCACATTTCGATGATATCTATAAATAACCGAAATGAAATGTCGGAGGCGTGGTCGCGCGGACTACACCCACTGGGTTCTGGAACCAGACATCTCCACCAGAATATTAATCTTGTACATTCGATAGGTTAGAGCGGTTCAGCAACAACGTGATGAAAGCTTTGAGTTAGTGGCCAGCTAGGACCTGACCTGCTGCCGCCACACCATCGTAAAATTTAAACGCATTGTAAAACACTCACTGATCGAGACACGAGATAAAAAAAAGGTGAAGGGGAATTTATGAAAAAAGCTCTGAAAGTTAATATTCATATAGGGGGCGGCGGTAAGAGCATATAAACGTGCTGATGAGCACGCTGGGAAATATGCAATTGAAATGAGCCAATAAAGATGTTCAATCGTTCTGGAATATCCTCTCGAGTTTACAACTGGCCAGGTTAAACAGCTTACACGGTGGTCTCGAAGAAGTATACCAGAGTGACTCTCTAGGTACTATACTTTCAACCACCGAATGAAATGGCTAAAGCGGTTTCGTCTGTGACCCGCATTTGGGAGGTCCGTGTTCGATTCTCGTCACCGACCCACCTGTGGGTTTTATCGGGCGCTTTTCCGGATCGCCAGGCGAATACTCGGTAGGTTGATTACATCGCCCGAATTTCTTGTCCCCTAGTATCATTTCACATCATTTCTCATCAGGTAGTATTTCAGGTAGTGTCGGCGGGAGCCTCGGCGCTGCAAGGCAGGATGATATGCACCTGGTAACCGGTCTCCGGTCTCCAAGGCGGTCTGGGGTCGTTTCAGGACCACGATGGGTGGATACCGGTTGTACTGGCTTGACAGTTTCCAACTGGTCAGAAGTAGGGACCATGTCCTCTGCACTATAATCATTCCTTGGTTCAGTCACCCTCTGTCTTCTCTTGCCTAATCCTTGCTCCCGGGGCCCACTTGAGGAATAATAGACCTAGTCCGGACGTAGTGCGAAATCCCCGTATTCCGTCGAGCACAAGAAAGGGTCCTGGTGTAAACAAGTACACGTGCTACTGCCATAGTACACTGCTTATATTATTACCACTTCTTCTTCTTCTTCTTCTTCTTCTTCTTCTTCTTCTTCTTCTTCTTCTTCTTCTTCTTCTTCTTCTTCTCCCTTCACAAATTAGGCTTAAGCCTGTTTCGGTCTCACATTTCCTGAAGCCATCTCTTTAGGGGCGTCCTATTGATCTTCGTCCTCTTGGTTTATAATTGAAGGTTTGTTTTGGTATTCTTTCTCTTGGCATGTGATTAAGGTGTGCGACACATTTGTTTCTATATCTTTGGATTTCTTCTAATAACGGTTGTACTTCTAATTCTTTTCTAATAATTTCATTCCTAATATGATCTTCTCTTGTACATCCTTTGATTGATCGTAAGAATCTCATTTCAGCAGCTTGTATTTTACTCTTCTCCTTTTCCCTTATTATCCATGCCTCACTTCTATAGTTTAGTATTGGGATTGTCATCACTTTGTAGAATCTTATTTGAGCTTCTTTCTTTGCTTTATTCCTGAGGGTTCTCTTAATTGTTCTGCAAACTGCTTGGAATTTTTGTATTTTATTCCTTATATCTTGATTTTCTGATTCATATGTTATATCACAGCCAAGGTATTGAAAGTGCGATACTTGTTCTATTACAGTTTCCTCTACTACAATTTTGGTCCTTATTGGGTATTTTCCCTGGAATGCCATTACTTTCGTTTTTGTCTTTGAGATTTTCATATCACGTTTTTTTACAAATTTGGTTTAGTTGATATATTCCTTTCTGTAGTCTATCTTTCTTGTCAAAGATTAAAACTATATCATCTGCAAATAAAAGAGCGATTATTGCTCTTCCTTGTCCTAACCTAATCCCCTCATGCACTACTTATAACCACTTCAAGCAATAATGTGTAGACTTGAAAAGTATTTCATTTATTAGATATTAATTTAAACAAGTAACCTCTCTTTATTATTACAACCATGCGGGCATCAGAATTCCCACGTCATTTACTATAAAGAAGCAAGAGTCGTAGGTATTAATGGAATGTTATTTACGTCACAATTAGGCTGAGTGCGGAGTATCACCCGTCTGAAGAATGTGTGCAATTGTTGTAGGAGGTCACTAGTATAGCGTGGCTCAGCTTAGAGAGGTCAGAGAAGGCGGGAGTACAGCCTGACCATCAAAACATCAGCACAGCGTACGTAACACAACGCGAAAACGATATCGTATGCCTTTAAGTATTCTCCAGAACGTGTCCTATCTTGAAAGAAGATCTTTTCTTTAACGCATTCATAAGTTTACGTACTGTAGGAATTTCTCTTCTTGTTCGTAAAACTCGGGAAAAGTTCTGTACACAACATATTTATCGTTTTTTCCGGGGTTTTCCCTTATCCTGAAAGAAGATTGTCGGGTAACTCTAAGCTCTATGGACCCTGGGCTCTTTTGAGCATCATTTCACCCATTCCATTCATCGAGTTCAAATCTTTTTTATAAGGGTGATTGCTTACCAGGTGTTGTAAGTTTTTCTCCAATTTTCAACCTCTTTCACTATATTACGCATAGTTCGTTCACTGCCGTATAGATGTGTTCTGGACTCGTGACTTCCGCGGGATGAGGTGTGGGGGAGAGGGGAACCGTTGTCCGGTTACGCAGCGAGTGAGCAATACAGTAAACATTCAGCAATCACCTGCAGAAAGTCACGTAGCCTACTTGAGTAGCAAGATGCAGAACTAGTACACTGCAGTAATATTTACTAATCTTCTCCCATGTCTGAAGATGTTAAGAAATTTAAGGTTGTGCATTCGGAAGGACGTGAAATTATGAGTAGCGTTATAGATAAATGTGATGAAGAAGCTTTGAAAAAACAATATTCATATCCAGTGTCATAGATACACAACGGGCTGCCGCTTGTGTAATAAGTAGGCTGCATGTTATCTTCCCAGCGTTTCTATCTATGCGCGACTCGTATATTATTACGTCACCTTGTCTATAGGTGTGTATGTCTGTAGTGAACGCATTCCTTTCAGAGTTCATAAGGCCAGAATATAACAATAGCTGTCTTTTTATTGCATTATTTATCGGAATAATCATAACTTTGCGTTTCTCTTCTTTACAAAACTGTAACACAATGAATGTTAATTTTCTTCTTTGTGAGCATATGGTGGTGTTTCATTTTGACTTGATTCGAGCCCGTCCACCGTAAGAGAGTCAATTGCTGTATTGCCGAACGGTACAAGAAATGGTGACGTAATACCGCTTATCTGTGTTTACGATGTCTCCACCGTCAGCCACCAGCATTCTTCAGACAGGCTCTAAAGTTAGAACAGTGTAATTAAACACCGAAAGACAAATTCCTTGAACGTTCAAATGATGAGAAATCCAGCATTCTGAGATACTCTTGCCGTTAAGTGTAAACCTTTACTCTAATTTCAAATTGTTTCTTCAACGTTCTTCAGTTAACACATTTACTTTGTTTAAAACGTACAGAAGGATGTGTTTATTACTCAGTGCTGGTGCTGTGGGCTATAGCAATAAATAGAATTGTTATTTCCTGAGCTCCGAAGGCTGTAGTGCTATAGGAGTTCGTTCACAAAATGCCAAAGTGCGGAATGATACAACGTGGATTGTTTATGTTAGGACCCATTCCCAGAGCGGATAGATTCTACCCAGAAATTAAACTAGTACAATCCAAGATGAGTCATTCTAGGGTGGAACACCACAAAATGAGTAATTGTGGAATTATTGTCCCGTAATGTTTGTTAAATTAAATAATGGTAACGATAATCCTGTGTTCGATATTTTAAAGGCATTTAAGGAATATGGGTCTGCTAAGTTCTAATCCATAGTTTCAAAATTATAAAAAGAAAATGCCACTGTCCCCAAAATTAATAGTTTAAAACTCTCGTAGTTGCTATTTATTTATTTGTTTGATTGTTTGTTTGTTTGTGTGTTTGCTTATGAGTTTGTTTGTTTGTGAGTTTGTTTGTGTGTTTGTTTGTGTGTTGTTTGTGTTTGTGTGTGTGTTTCTGTTTGTGTGTTTGTTTGTGTGTGTTTGTGTGTTTGTTTGTGTTTGCGTGTGTTTGTGTTTGTATGTGTTTGCGTGTGTTTGTGTTTGTATGTGTTTGTTTGTTTGTTTGTTTGTTTGTTCGTCCATTCATTCACTCACTCACTCACTCACTCACTCACTCATTTGTGAAATCAGAAACTAGTGCATCTGTTTTCACGCTACCATGTACATTAGTAGAGAACACATCACATTGATTTTGATATTTTCCCGATTGTACCAACAATAAGATAGGAAGACCTTAAAATTGTGGACACCTTGTAATTACATGTGTGGATATGTTGCAAATGATGTTCTCTCAGCACTACGTTGGGAAGCCATATGCAGCCAAGAAGTTTACCTGGTTCCAGGTTGGGATGATCCTACGTCGCCGAAGTGCGACGGTTAAAAGGTTGGAATGATAGTCTCGTCCTACATCTGAATATTTTATCCAGATGTGTTGCTCGGTCCCCAGCACTGCTCCGGTCGGTGCATAAGAACTCTGTAAACTCAGGTGTGGTCCTGAGCGAGGGAATTAATTTTTTTAAATAAATTTCGAAATAAATCACTGTGGTTTAATTTTAAAATGCCAAATTTTTAATTCACTTTAAACGCTTTATACTATTTTTCCTACAAAACTTTACACAGGAATTGTATTACTTTGTTACAATTTTCCGGAAATCAATTTTAAGTCTTATTATAGTATCCGTTCCCTTCGACGTTGCCAAGTTAAAAGACACTATCTTTGCTAGCTACTTATCCAAGATTATCGATTCCTCTTCTTTCGTTGCTATAATTACAAAACAACTTCTTTCTCACTGGTTCACGTCAATTATAACAACCAATACCAACACATTGCATCATATCATTTCCACATTGCTTCATATAATGTCTCCCTGAGATTTTACACTTTCATTTCTTATGACTTTCATTGCTTATTAACTCTTCCATAACGATATTTAGACTATTATTAAACATATTTAAATATTTTCAATTTTCGAGTCCTAAACTAAACAAATTGTTACAACTTTGACCAAATTTAAATTACGGATACCTTTAATTACTATTTTTTCATTCACTCACGGTCATTATTCTATGGTTGTTTATACCAAGTGTTATTTCTATTCAAAATAGCTTCTAACAAATGTTCAAGTTGTTTTCGGGAAGCAAGCCAGGTGAAAAGACGATTACAAATCGACGTTTCGGGAGAGTGCATCTCTCCCATCATCAGGATATTTATTAAATGTTATAACCACAAATGAATCAACTTGAGCATATTCATTGCCAGGAAAGCCTCAGGTCTTATTTTAGCTTCTAACAAAATTTATCTACTTGTGCAATTTTCCAGCTAGTTATTTTTCGTTTTTCTGTATTCTTTATCACTGTTGCTCTTTCATTCATTTTATAACAATCATAAGGCCACCAATCTGCAAATATTGATTTGATTTTGATTAAACTGACATCGGTGTTACCCGACATTCGTCTTTTAGGATAAGGGAAACCCCCGGAAAAAACTTCTTAACCAGGTAACTCACCCTGATCGAGATTCGAACTCAGGACCTCTTGAACGTGAGGCAGACACGCTATTATTTATGCTACCGAGGCGGGCTCTGCTCATTAATAAATGAATATACTTAACGAACATGTTTTTGTATCTATTTCAGGTTAATTCGGATAAAGTATTTTTAAAGTGTAAAATTTGTTGGTAAATGGTTACGAGTGAAGCACTTAACCGAAGTTCTAAGCGGGTTCTAGCTGCCGAGGCAAGCGAATGTACCCCTCGACAGGCTCCCGCCATATACTACCCAAACTCATCAAGTTGCAATATCCATACGGCCGTTCCAGGCCAGCTCGAGGCGGCCGCTTCGGTAAATAGTTTTAGAATTGATGGCACGAGAAAACGAGTATTAAAAACCGAGGATGGTAACGCGAGCGCCACCTCCCCCAAAAACCTTCCGGCGAGGAACATGGTCCGATGACAAAAACACACAACTCGCGTGCACTTTCTCATTCATAGACAGGCGGATTTACGTTCACGAAACGTGTGTTTATACAAACTATTGTTACACAAGTTTATTCTTCTCTCACTTGCCCATCTATTAAGGCAATACACCTGTAAAAGGTCTAAAATATCCTCAAATTTCATTCGGTAACCTCACGTTTTGTCATGGCATAATAGTGCAATATAACGAACGCGTACAAAATCTAAAGACGAATAACTGTTCATTTGTTTTAGAGATATTAGCGTTTTGTTTTGAACTAATTTGTTATTTATAGTCACTACACTTAATTTTGTAATGTGTTGTGTACAAGTTTTATATACATTCAGAGATTTTAGTATATGCTACATATTTGAATATTTAATAAAATGTATTTACTACGATAACTATATGTTTAGAGAAACATTAATGTGAGCTTTGAAAAAAAAAAACGATATATGAACAAGTATTGTTGCTATATTCTGCATATTTGCTAATTTCATATGTGAATTTAAAGTAAAAAAAGTGATAAAAGAAACAATGTACCTCCAGTAAGTATTACAGATTTTAATAATTGTAGTATCATAACTATCAATTAGGAGAGAAATATTTTCTTTTAATGCCTATTATCATCAATAAAAATAAAATATGATAACCCGTGTTTAATGTTTTGATAGCGTGTTTTGTGATTTGTTTTAATAAGTATTGCTTTTGTTACCTAAGAACTAAAGCAACACTGATTATTATAATAGCAGATAACATTAATTTGTGTTAATTATAGTTTTTTTTTACATCTGATGATTTTGTTTTGCTTTTAAGCGTTTAAAAGACCATTATAAATAACTTCATATTGGAATATTTTAAAATTAAAATGAAGCTACGATTTGCATTTTGGTATTTTCAGATTTTATGCATACCAGACTACCAAAGAATTTAATGAATTATAAGACTACAAAAATTCCCTTGAATGTGTCGTATGTAATTATTCATATATCGTGTTCAAGGTTAGACGTTATCTCGTAAAATATTTTTAACACTAGGAGCTCTTTAAGATATGAAAAGCACTCAAAAAGTTCTTCAAAAAATATTCAAACATTGTAAATTGTTTACAAACCATATTCTAACGTTTCAAATGCCACACTAAATAAATATTCTCGATATTCATAAATCAAGAGCACCAAATGTGGACATGAATTTTAAATACACTGTAAAGCAAAGCATTCAATTATCGCATTTTTTCCCCAGAATTGAATCCAATTTTAGAGGTGCATTGTTTTATTAATATCTAGGCTAAACCTCTAGTCCGAGGCTTTTGGAGATGGTATCTCAACGTAATTGCTTTTAAATTCCAAATTGTTTACGCAAATACGAAATTTAATACCTAATGCCTTATAGTAGGAATATTATAAGTATCCGAAGGTTCAAACAAATTACAAGGATTATCTCGGAAGCAGTTAATACCATCAAAATATTGTTTTTGATATAATGTGTGTGTTTTAAGCAGAGCTACATATTTTTCTGGTAAGATTTAGTGTAGGTATATGTTACGATTTATCAGTTATGCTAAAGTGTGGAGGACTTCAGAAGTTGTACCCTAAAAAGGTTCAAGATATAGTACATTTCATTTGTTATGAAAATATTTTAAAGATATGTTATTTTAATAAGAGGAGAAATGTTTGAGAAATAAATATTTTTTTTTCAAAAACATTTCCATATAAGGGTTAGTTTGGGAAGGGAGTATTGTCTTGAAAATGTTTTTGTTGCTGGAATAATAAGTTTGTATTTAAGAAAATATTCGTTTTTTTATTTTTTTAATTTTAGTTAAGCGTTTCACACAGATATACACACAAGGGAATTCTTTTCTGAGAATTTGGTGTTTAGGAGGACCTCAAAACACATTTCCAGTAAAATGTAGACATAATCACGTATAATTACGTTAAGAGAAACTATAAACATTTGCTGAAAATGTATAAATTCGAACCAGCTCTTTACTAGTTCATCGAAAGGAATTGAACGACGTGATATTTTCGTAGGCCTTCACACTTTTGTTTCGGTATAAGTTCTTTGTTTGTCAGAGAGAGACACACTCTTGAATTTATGAGCGAAAAACTAAGATGGATTACACAGACCACACCCTGAAACATTCGAAGTTCTAAATCTTCTCAAAAGGTTTCATCATCAGCTCACGGTAAGAAGGTTAAATAAAACCACAATGCTTTATGGTTTAACCTCAACGGATCTATAAATTCATCATTTTAGAACGAGAAAAGATATGAAAATCTGAGACACATTCTAAGCTTCTCCATTACAATTAACGTGTGTGTATTTTTCCGACGATAGGATTAATATAAATTGTATTTAGACGAAAACAAAAGACGTTCAACCGGCTGGTTCTAGCAACAAGGCCACCAACGTCTACGTTAGCGGAGAGTTGGCAATCTAGTAAATATGCTCATTGTTGACAAAAAATAAAACAGTAATTTCAGCACTTATTTAGCTACTAATTGACTTAAATGTTAAGTAAATATTAGTGCATAAAAAGCGAGTTTATATCTAAATGCAGAACCTCTTTATGGATACGCATTGTGCTTAGACGTTTCTTACCTCTTCTATGACTCCAAAATTCTCTCATTCTTTGGCCGTAGGCTTTCTTTCTCTGGTCTGTCCACGTTGTTAGGTTTGTCTTCTTGGTCAACTTGCCACTTATGCACCTTCATTCTAAAGACGTCCCTGTCTAGGATATCGTCTTGAGTGTTTCCTGCAAATTTTAAATCATCTTTTACTTCGCCAATCCATTTCATAGCGTCTAATTATGCTCTACTTCTATTTTCATTAAATTCCATAATTTGTTTTGTGAGCCTATTTGAAGTTAATCGTTTATAACCATAACATTTTAACCTTCATGTCCTAACATCACAATGGATGTCTGTATATTGCTTTTATTTCCCTTTTAATTGTAAGTCTGTATTCTTCACCTAAGACTAAAATTTTTATAGTACTTTTAGTTTATCCTTTTTTATATTTTCTGCTTTTCTGTTCAAAATTATTCTTTCTGGTTCCCAGAGAAACTCTGGTTTAATTACAATTATAGTGCCTTAATTTTGTATATTATTTTGTATACTTAGACAGAAGTTTTTATTATATTGTACATGTTTTGAGTAGGCCGATGTGCTGTTTCCATTTTTTGGCATCTGCTTTCGTTTGCTTTAATTTTGATTCCATTTTTACATCTGTGAAGCATACTTGCTGATATATGAATAATAAATTTAACAAAAGGATTCCATTTTTATTCCTGAATTTCCTGAATTACTTCCCCAGGATATTTAAAATGTGAAACTCGTTTAATTTTTCCATATTTGGTATCTATGTAATTTGGTGCTTGTTGAGTGAGTGAGTGTGTGGTGTTTAAGGGCCCGTCGACAACAAGGTCATTTGGGCCCCAAGTCAATTCTAAAAACTAAAGGTTACACAAAGTTAAAAAGTAAGATAAAATATAAACACTCAACTATTAAAAGCCCATAAAAAACTGATCCCAGTGCTAAAAATTTAAAATCTCTCAAATTAATAAATATAAAATACAAGTCACACATGTTTATTAAAACGATGTTAAAAACAAACCGCAGTGCCTTATCCACGGCCACTGTACGTTCCCTAAAATACCGTGCAAGTTAGCTCTATATATTCAGTTTTTTGAAAGACATCTGAGGACCAACATTCTCTGCAGTTTCTTTTAATAATTCAATCTGTTTTCGAGCTGTTATGATGTCACGAGCTAAGATTGCTAAATCATCTGTGCCCGCCTCGGTAGCGTGGATGGTAGCGAGTCTGCCTAATGTTAAAGAGGTCCCAAGTTCGAATCTTGGTCAGGGTGAGTTACCTACCTGGATAATGTTTTCTCCGGAGTTTTCCCTTATCCTGAAAGACGAATGACGGGTATTTCTAAGCTATATGGACCCTGGGCTCATTTGAGCATAATTTCATCCATTCCACTCATCGTCCGATTTGACTTACGTTGGATGACGTAACTTACAAATAAAGAATAATCATCTGCATACACTAGGCAATCTATCTTCAATTTTCCTCTCCCTAATAAGATTGGCTGATTAATTTTGAGAAATATTTCCTGCCAGCACTATATCTTATACGATCTGATATTACGATCTATAATTTGTGATACTTTTAAATGTGTTTTTGGAGGGTTGAGGTTGCCAGAAGGCATTTGTTTCCCCTCAAATTTCGCATATAATTTTTCTCTTCTAAAGGGTAATTATGTGGTAAAAATAGGAAAATTCTAATACGACTTAACCCTAAAAAACCGTGCAAATGTGAAACTAATAACAAATAATACCAATGAAAAACTTAATGCCACAAAGACCGTTTTCCTCCTAAATTATCTTTCACCAGATGTTTATTTTGAGTATACTAAATATTTTTCAGCTCTGGTGGTTTATCATTATATGAAATTATACAAAACTAATTCAAACGACAAACATATAGAGAAAATTTAGAGTTTTCTGTTGTGCAAATATCTCAAATGTATGGCATTTTAAACAAAGATGTTATAGGCAGTTTTGAGGAAATAAAAGAGAAGGAAATTGAAAAAAAAAGAAAGTCTTCGTTTCGCAACCTTTGAAGATGTAAACTCAAACATCAAACGGTGATAATTATCCATTTGTTTGAAATTTGGTCTTTCTGGCTGGCAGAAAGCATTTTATAAACAGTTATTTATTATACAAGAGTTAAAAGTCAGATTCTATTTTGTGAGTGGGTGTGATTACAAGAGAAGCTCGCACGCCGAGAGCTACGAACAAAATAAAATTCTTTTAACTCATGTCTCATAAACTATTTTTAGATAATTCCGAATATTTATAGATATATTACATTTTATATGTAAACACATGTTCTTGTTTTACCTTTCTCATGGTCATGATATTCATCGGATTGCGATGTTCATTTGTCTTGCGTAGCAACGTCAGTTTTAGAAAAGCATAACATTCTACATAAGAGAGGCGGTGGATATAAGAAAATGATGGATATAACGTAACAAAATGTAATAATAGACTAGCTGATCCGGCGAATTTCTTACCGCCTATAAGTGTCTGAACCTATCTATATAAATAAAACAAATTTGGATTACTCATTTATTCTGCAATTGGCGTTGAAATTTAAATACAACAGTTACAATTAAGGTAAGCAGTTTAAAGCTTCCTGATAAACAATATTTTTGTCTCTTTTTTGTGGTGCGTAAATATACAAGGATAATGGTTTACCAACGCGCGAACACGCGACGTATAATTAATTGTCTATGAGAGAAACAGAGAAACTTCAATTTGATTCCGCTAAATTCCTACAACTGCCCTTGCAATGTATTTATGGTCATCGCAAAGGCCAAACGCACTGGAAATTGTAGACGCTTAAAATCAAAAGATAAATCGGTTGGAATACGTTGGATCAAAATATCCTCTTCTTTTTACTTTTCCTTGATGATTGTTGCCTCGATTACGCTATTCATTACCTTTTTCCACAGTTAGTCTCGTCCCTTTGCACAGTCGTGGTTGATTAATGTTACACAGTATGATGAAAACTGATCCAAGTTTTAACTTTTAATTGTGAGGTGGGAGTTCAGGCAAATCTAATGCATTTAAAAACTCTGTGGGATAGTCGAATATGTCATCCTGGTTTATAACTTGCTCAACTGATTTGTAGGAAAGCAACTCCACCGGAAGTAACAGACACTCTAGAACGCAATTCTGACATACCAACACGATTATTAGCATTATCTGCGTCTCGCTGCTCATCAGTGCTTTCAGCACGTGACGTAGCTCGTCGTACATTTGACTGACTTCTATGACATAGTTTTCTCCTTGGTATAGTACAACTGTTTCCGTGAACTACACTAAGTCACAAAGGAATTCAATTAATTTTGTCAGTTCAAGTCACATTCACGAATAAGGATTCACTAGTATTTGAAAACAATTGTCTTTGGTCAAATATTTATAGTGTTATAATGCGTCCAGAAATTAATTTTGTGTCTAACCTTCGAAAGGTACATCATGCTAGATAAAAAAGTTCAGTCTTAATACCAAACGACACACCTTATTTAATAAAATATGGTAAGTGAAATATCTTTGAAGACCTTGGCAAGTAGTGGAATATCTTTCTACTTTGTAATGCCTTTTTCTGTCGCAAATTTTCTCACGTTTTAAACCTTCCTTGGACTTACACAAATATTTCAATAACAAAATTAGGCAAATCGGCTCTGCCGTTCTACAGTTTTGTGAGACTAACAAACGTCAATATCATTTATGTATAGATAATATAGATTACATAATATAGATTACAACTTTTTTCCAAACTTACTCATCTTTTGAGAAAACTGGCAATTGGGACAAGAAACCAAAGTTGGTGCCCGCCTCGGTAGCGTAGATGGTAGCATGTCTGCCTCACGTTCAAGAGGTCCCGAGTTCTAATCTTGGTCAGGGTGCGTTACCTGGATATGGTTTTTTCCGGGGTTTTCCCTTACCCTGATAGACGAATGTCTAAATGTTGGAGGACGTTAATTACAACAACAACAAAAAAGTTGGCGGTACCGGAGTGTAAAAAGTCTTGACCAATGAGCGAAAGAATGTTCTACTTTTAACACAGTCTTGAACTACCAAAGGAGCCACTTTACTACTAACTTCTAAAAGAATACGTTTATGTATTCACAAGATGAAATGTCTATATAAATGTGTGAATGCAGTTAGTTCTCTTCCTAGAATAAGAAGATATGAGCTAAGATTTGTTAGCAAACTGCATTTAGTTGAAAGCAACTGCTAAAATACTAAAATTCTAATACGACTTAACCCTAAAAAACCGCAAAAATGTGAAACCAATAACAAAGAATACCTCTGGAAAACTTAATGCCAAAAAAGATTCCAAAAGTTCCAAAAGTTTATAAGCAAATATTCTCCAATGTTGCACACATGATTGTGATACGAACAAGAATTTTTTTTAACTTTCTGAAGCAGGTTTTCTGTTCTGAAGACTTCTGATAACTCTTCTATCCTAAAATGTTCACGTTTTGGTCGTCCTTCGTGTTCTAAGGGTAAAAGGTTAGCTTCTATTTTCAAGTTTGGGAGTTCAAAACTGATAGACAGCGATGAAGCTTTTTCAGGCATAAAAACTCTTTGCAGGCTTCCTATAGAATAGACATAGAGCCCGAGGTCTGTATCGTAGATTTACGGCAGATAAAAGAATCCCAAGATTCAAAAAAACCTTAAGCAAAATTAAGCGATGTTTCATGCCCTACACAGAATGGAACATTCAAAACTAAAGAGCTTCTGTAGATAAAAACTCGATTTCATTTCAAGTTTGGTTTGGCAATGCTCTCGTATGCTTTAGTATCGCATCATTTCCAGCGTTTACTTTAGCTGTGAGTTGTCCCAGGAGATGTCGGTCTACGAGTTGTATCTACCTCAGCCAGAACCGTCATGCTAACATCTGTTGCCCATGATAGCTTTACAGCCATCGCATGTTTACATGACCTTCTGACACCTTTAGGGCTAAGCTCACATTTACCTGTTGACTGACTGCGGGATAGTATGTTACAAGCTTATTACATTCATAATACGATATTCCTCTCTATTCTCCCTTAATTTACTTCATACATAACACCTTCCACCGTTGCGACACGATAATTAAAAAAAAAAAAAAAAAAAAATATGCACTCAACCCAAACTATTTGGAAAAGTTCGTATTTTTATGTTCTGAAAAATGACTTGAATGTTTTTCATTAATATCCTACATGTTTAAAATATTTGAATGAAAACTAAACGCCCGATACGGTGGTATAGATGGTAGCGTGTCTACCTCATGTTCAAGAGGACCCAAGTTCGAATATCCGTCAGCGTCAGTTACCTGGATAAGGGTATTTTTCCCCACAAGAGCTTTCCGTTGTCCTAAAAGATGAATGTTGGGTAACTCTAAAACGGAACTATGACTTTGCTCACACCTATAAGCGCTTCAGAGTTTGAGGGCATCATCTCTGCTCTATATGGGGCCCATGTGCAAAAATCAGGTGCGGAGTATAGCTGAAAGTACCCGAAAATGAGTCTGGAATATGTAGGAAAATATAGGCATAATAACACAGGATTGTACGGGAGGTACATGGCATACGTAAGGAGCCCCAGCACAGAGCTGATGAGCGATGTCCAGCAGCACTTGCAAGTGGTCGCATGCGGCACTTTCCAAACTTCAGTTTTGGGCATTGCGGTTCTACTCCGCTACAGATTTTTTGTTAACATGGTTTATATACAGCAGGCAGTGTACCATCAAATTTTGAGTTGCATAGCAGTGTGGGTACAGTGATACCTCCCTTGTAAGTTCCATGGAACTTCATTTGAACTTCATTTCACCTATTTCTTCTAATGAAATGGGTGAAATGACGCTGAAATGAGCCAAGGATACATAGAGCTTAGAGTTATCCGACATTTGTCTTTCAGGATAAAGGAAAACTCAGAACAAACCTTATCCAGGTAACTCACTCTGACCGAGATTCGAACTCGGAACCTCTTAAATGCGAGGTAGACACGCTATCATATACGCTACCAAGGAAAGCATCGTCCGATATGATTTAACGTTTGAAGAAACTAAATTTGCATATTGAAAATTTTGGGAATACCCAGTGACATCTGAAAACGTTGCAATAATTGCAAAGAGAAAAAATAATTATGATGATGATTATTATGTTTTCTTTGTAATTTACGTCCTCCAACGTCGTTAGGTTATATAGAACGATGAAGGGAATGGGTGAAATGATGCTCAAATGAGCCCAGGGTCCATAGAGCTTAGTTGCCCGACATTCGTCTTTCAAGATAAAGAAGAAATCTTATCCAGGTAATTCACCCTAACCGAGATTCAAACCTCTTGAACGTGAGGCAGACACGCTACCAGCTACGCTACCAGGCTGGCAATGACTTTTTTTTTTTTTTTTTTTTTTTTTTTTTTTTTTTTTTTTTTTTTTTGTAAATTACGTCCTCCAACATTTAGTCATATCGGACGATGAATGAACTGAGTGAAATGATGCTCAATGCGTCCGAGGTCCATAGAGCTTAGAGTTATCTGACATCCATCATTCAGGTTAAGGGAAAACACCGGAAAAACCTTATCCAGGTTACTCACCCTAACCGAGATTCGAACTCGGGACCTCTTGAACGTGAGGCAGACATGCTACCATCTACGCTACCGAGGCAGGCGATGATGATGATGATGATGATGAATATGATGATGAAGATGATGTTATTGTTGTACCACGCTACATTGACGGGTTGAACGTTTCTTCTCTGACTTAGTAGTTCTTCTCCTAGATGAGGAATGTTTTGAAGTATTTTTAATTAATATTACTAATATAATACTATTAATAGTGTTAATAATTTCCCTTAATTGACCTAATAGTGGACGAAATTATAAAGCCTGGATCTTAAAGTACCTGTCGCACAGTAAGTCGTCATTAAGGTAATTTTCTCATGTGTTTATGAGAACTCCTAGAGGTTTATCGGGAAAAACACGAGTCCGTTGGAGAATTTAATGTCATGCTGGCATGTTGACTATGGCAGCTCAATGGTTTAGAGCAGCCAGATGGAGACCGGAACATCCGTGGTTCAAATCCCGGCTATGGCATTGAACTTTTCAGTGTGACTGTACCTTTCCAAAATGTTAATTGTTTTACAAGTCAAACGAAAAATAAATTGTTAATTTAGGAGCTGTTTAAAGTAGGTAATCTTCGTTCTTGAAGTAAAAGACACCAAAAAGAAAATAACTGAAAATCTCAGAAATACATCATGGCAAGCAATACAGTGATTTATGTTGCTAAGCAATGAAATAATGGAATGTCTATGCACCGCATTAATACTCCTTTAAGGATTTTCGTCACTGCTAGTCGTTATCTGAGATAGGATCTATCTAACCCGACTATACCACGAGAGGAAAGGAAATATGATTTTTATGGGCTGTTGTCACGCCTACAACATAAATCACGTGCTCGGATCGAGTCCAGGGAAGAAGGAAGGCGGGTGAACCTAATACCTTGCAATCTCACCGGGCTGGGGTTATTGTCATGTAGGCCCACCCACTAGCAGCTTCCTCGCTTACCTTGTTTACCTACAGGCTCCATTGTGATCACTATAATCAAACCAAGTTCCCTACGTGTAAATGAGGACATTCAAATCATGTTAACACATAAATCACGGCTTAATACCCTTCATTAGTTCCTCACCTAGTGACTGCAGCATTGAAATGGCGTGAAATAAGCGAGCATCAACTTGATCGATATCACTTCCACAAGGTTCTATTCTTACACCAGTCTCATTCAGTAATCTCAACAACTGGAGTAGATTAGAGTTTGCTGAAATACATCATTTCGTGAGGATTCCAGGCAATTCGTGAAAAGCAGGCGTGCAGTGTAACTTCATTCTATGCTCCATCTGATAGAGCTTCTAAAAGCTGAGATAAAAGTAACTTTATATTCTTTAGCGTGATGGTTTTGCGACATTGTCTTGTATTCTCATTACGACGATTTTGTTTGCGTCCTTGGCTTGTATGTTTTTTATTCTTATGAATATAAGAGGTCTAATTATTGGTAACAGGTCTAATTGCAATCTACATCATTAGAACCCGATTTATTACCACAATCAAATGGTGAAGTAAGCAAGCATAAAGGCACGTAAAATAAAACAAATAAGCACAAAACATAAGCAAATAAAAATAAAAATTTAGTCACAAGCATATAGTTTCGTAAAGTCTGTTTAGTTAACTCGTGTGCACGTCGGCCGACCCCTTTGACGAGTCCTTATAATGGTTTTACAACCCCGGCCCTCCTTCTCCCAGACCGTTCTGCAAGGTTGCCAACTTTCTAGATACGTCATGGGTATCGTACGAGGTTTCGTCTAAATAAATTATCTTATGTCCATTACTGCAAAACTTCCTTAGTTTTGACGATATCGTACTGCGAAACTTCCTTAGTTTTGACATATATACATCGCCAAGCTACAATTCTACTGGATTCCATAATAACCCTTATCTTATTCAAAGTGCGGTATTTGAAACCCAGCTCCTTTTGGAGGCCGCCCAAAGTGCAGTGCCCATCAGGAAAATCACAAATTTCTTGCAAATGTTTAACCAATTCGTCTAAGTGGGTGCTCTCCCTTTTGCATGGAATCTATAAATTTCTCGGCGAATTAAATCGCATGTGAAATTATCTACTTTAGAGAAACGTTTCCTTTTTGTTTCCACACTTGATCAGCGTCTTTGGTATTCCTTTCGTCACAGTTTTTCTTACTGTATTTCTGTGAATACCCAGAATTTATCATCAGGTTCATTGCATGACCCCTCACCAAGATTATTTTTCAGCACATATTTATATGTGTTCAAAACAAGCGCTTGAATTTGCTTAGAAAGGGTTCCCGTTATAAAAATGTTTTTGAGGCTTCTTCAGTAACATAACTTTGGCCCAGCAACTTTTTGATTATTTTCACTTGACTGAAAGTTATCTACTACTTCATTTGCATTTACCACTGCATTTCCCTCCCACGGTCTCCACATCGTGACACACAACGAATTTCTGCACGTAATGAAACAGATCAACTGGAAGTTGGAACTTTGGCAACTGAGAATCCACGTGGAGTAAACATGCGACTGTATTTCAAGAAAATCAGGGTTGCAATTGGTCCTCAACGACAATGTTCCATTTCTGAAGTGTGGAGATAGATTTATGACGGTCATTAGTGAGCGGTGGGGTCAGGTTCCTTTGAGTCCGAACTGCACACGCGTTGACTAGACAGACTTTAGTATATTTACACTATGTAAGATTGTTACGTACACGAGGGAGATTATCTTGAGATTTTCTTGCGTAAAGCTCTTGTATTTGTCACTTGTATTAGATATTTTGTGTTGTTTTAGATTCTTTTAAAATTAATGTATTAAGGATAGTTGAAGAGATTACAATTTATGTTAAAATATAAGTTTAAAGTAGAGCAGGTCATGAGAATGACAGAACAAATGTTTAGAATTTGTGTAACCATGGCAACAAAATAAGGAAGTTGGAATCTTTGCAAGGACCAGGTGTTCTGCCAGGAACAGAAGTAGAGGATGGACGTAGATCAGTAATACTCCTCAAGTGTGCATTTAAGGAGTTACTAATGGACGCATTTGTGTGATGCATAATCGACGCATCAATACCTGATGTGCTATTAATTTATAATTAGTATTTTGCATAATTAGTCGAAGGAGTAAAGGCAATTATCAATGATCTTCAACATTTTGTAAGAACAAGTATCGAATTGTATATGTGGAATAATCAATCAGTAGCAGAATTGAATATTTCTCCGCCGATACCTCGACCTCGGGTGCAGGGATCATCGCTCGAGAGCAGCCGTGGTAAACTTCAAGGAATTTTGCTAGAACTTCACCAAAGGTGAGAAATCCATCATCACCACCTTCATCCACAATAAACCGCTACACACTGAAGGACTTTTTATACCGATGAAGAATTTCTCGACGTTGCTTGCTGTTACTGGAACATGTGAAAAGCACCACAGTTCCTCTTGAGTGAATTCCTGTTCAATATACGTTTCTGTATCATAAAGCTTTTTAGAAATTTTACAGAGTGTTTCGTAACCAGGATTTTTCGTTAATACCTTGCTGAGTTTCTGAAAGGCAGTTTTAACAATACCGTGAGTATCTGAAGACAACGTTACTGAAATGTCATCTATCAAGGAATATTAAATGTTCCAAGGTATTATTTCGAGCTTCAACTGTGTTATAATAGCAGGTATTTTGGAGAAATGGTTATTTATTTTTGGATAGTAATATCAGCAAAACATTCCTGTACTGTAGCACTGCTGTTTGCATCTTCCGCATATAGAAGTTTAACACTGTTTTTACTTTATTGAGATGCTTTGCGTAGTATGGAACAGCCTTTATCCAAGGACACCATCGATTTAAAACTGCCTGAAGAGGTAAAAACAAATTTGGAAGGACTTCATGACATTTTTGAACTCTAATCGGTGGAGACCAGAAGATCCACGTCTTTATACCGATCGGCTCTTGTTTCAGAGAGACCATGTAGTCCATTGAATGATAAAATGACGGCTAGGAGTGAAAATTTACTCTTAAATTTACATGATTTGGATGAAATAAGCTATTTTAATTAAAAAGAATAAAGTAGGTAATCGAAATGTGTATTTCAGCACAAAAAAGCATTTATAAGCACTTTGCTTAGAAATCCGAGCTCTACTTATCATAAACAGTGTTTACCTACAGTAATATCTATGTATACATAAGAAGTAACAGTGAGTGAGTAATTATGGCCTTTTTGAATAGCTTCAGGCATGTTATAAATATTTACCTAAATCTAAATAATGTAGTTCGTTATGTAAATACAGATTCTGTTTCATTGTGAATCTTTATGAATTTCTCTTTTTGTTCTGGAAATGAAAATTAGCCTCTTGATTCTGCTTATTTTATTTGGTGCATAAAATACATATCTGCTGTAATGTTTATATCATCTATAATTGAATGCAATATTTTATAAAAGCATACTAATCCCACAACCTCTCTTCTGAAATTCAGAGGTTTAAATTTAAATATTTCTAAAAGGGTTTGATAATTTGTGTATCACGGGTAGTGTCCAATTCTTTTAAATAAGTATTTTAATTTTTTAATATACTTTATCTATTAAAGTTATATGCTCTATAGTTTTAGGATTACAAATAATATTCGAGATTTTGTCTAAAACTTATTAGTAAAGACGAATTAAGGTTTTCTCTTTAAATGAGTAAGTGTTTGGAATAATAAATTCTAGACATTTTAGCGATTTTGCTACAGTTAATTCAATATATTTGATGAAATTTGAAGATTTTTGCAAAATGTACACCTAGAAATTTATTTTCAGTCACTTCAATGAGTGGTGTCCTATTGATATTATAAATACGTTTAATTAGAGTTTTGCTTCCAATGAAGAACATTTTACATACTTATTAATATTAAATGGGAGTTTATTTGTTTCGTTCCATGCATATATAGAGTCCAGGTCCTGTTCAAGTTCTATGATATATATATAATGCTTTTATACATTTTAACATCATCAGCAAATATTAATATTAGACATATTTTTACAGTACTAGGTAAATCATTTACAAAACACGAAAATAACAAAGGTCCTAAGTTAGAACCTTGAGGAATCCTTTTTCTTGCCATATTTCAGGTGCGTTTCTAGGTCTCGTGGCGTGTGGCTGTGCCGCACAGGTATCGCTGATGTTTCTCAAAGGACAGTAAACACTAAAGCGTAATTTGGTTGACGGATCGTTCATTGCCGCTGTGGCTACTTATAACCTCTTATAATCTATAGTTTGTTTAGAGTTAGGTTAGAGATTACATTAGAGCTAGATAGTTGGGTTGGAATGGGTTGTGGTTTCAACAGACGCTGTTAGAGGTTACCTTAGATTTTTGATTAGGTTAAGTTTGATTAAACTTGGATTAGGATCTAGCTTAGATTAGAGTTGGATTACGTGATGTTGTGGCTATGCTAGAGGTTGGGTTAGACTTTATGTTAGAGGTCACAAAAGAGTTAAGTTGAATTAGAATAAGGTTAGGTTAGATTAGATTACGATTCTGTAGAGATTACATTGGAGTTACTTTAGATAGGTTAGGTTACGGTTACGTAGAGGTTATGTTGCAAGTTAAACAGGACTTACGTAACTGTAACTTAACATTTATGTAATTTAGCATAAGTTAAGTTAGGTTATAATTAAATTACAAGTTTCCTCATTTCATCAAGAATAGAAGCAGAACCTGTATTTTCGAATTTTTTCAGTACATGTCGGCTTTTTATATTCTATCTAGGAGCTTGGCAAAATAAAGGGTTATAGTAAAAGCCTGCAACAATACCTACACTTCCACAAGTCTTATCTAAATGAATTTGAACTCTAAAATTGATTTAGCCTTGAAGCTTTAATCCCATGGCCGGTACTCGAACCGTAATCTGTTCTCGTCCACTAGAGCCACAATAATGAGCTGCCCCTATGCATGTTAAACCCACACTTCTGAAACGAGTATCCTGGTAATTCGATGTGCATTACCTTCTAAGTCTGCGTTTTCACAGAAAACACATATACTCTCTCTCTCACTTGTTCTCTCTCTCTTGCATGCTTACAATCGATTCTTCATTGTAAATACACATTTTAAGCACTCTAAATTCGAAAAAAAAAAATGTACAGAAATGTGTGTTTGTAGCACAACACAACGACGTAGAATCGGACAAATTCTAGACTTAGTATAAGATAGGTACGGGTGAATCGGATCAATATTTTTAAATACTTTTCACAAAAACCCTATTTGTCAAGTAAATGTAAAAGCTTTCACCTTACATTGAAGCCTGGACAGTCTAGATTATTAAATGTCAAGTTTTTCGACACAGAATGTTCTGTACACTTCCGTTTTCATTTTTATTCCAAGCGGAAACTAATCCTAATCGCCCACAATTGGAGAATGAATAAGTTTGGCATAGTGGGCAAAACGGAATGAAAACAAAAAACGCTGGAACATTAAATTTCAGTATATAATGTAATCATGAGAACAAAATCACACATTTCTATACTTGTATATTCATATCTTTATGTATCTCACACACATTTTCCACATGAATTACTTCTTTACTACGACTCCCACACAGATTTCGTGATACCATTCTCCATTTTTCTGAGCTCATTTAAACATCATTTCATTCATCTTCCGATGTGCAGGACTTAAATAAAATTGCCCGCTGTTGTAGCGGTACTTATTTTTGCCCGTTGGCACCACTGATTTATTATCATAACAACGAGGATTATAGATGTAAGAAAGTTCGCATTTTCTTATTGTACAAGCTTCTGAAGCAACTTCAATGCAAATTTCGTTATAAATCTACCTTAAAATAACTTAAAAACACAAAATGGCAGAAACAAAGCAATTGCAGACCTCCTTTCCGGAAAGAAGCTCGATTTCTCACTTAGACTGAAGAAAATCAATCGTACAAACTTAACTGTCTCAGGTAATTAACTTCTTCGTCCCCAAAGGTCATTCTAACACAATAGACTACCGTCCCCTAGGGAGCAGATTTTGACAAACAACCCGAGTCGGACGCCCATCCAAATCACCCGCGTTTACCTTATGATTTTAACATCTTCCAAGGATCCCTTAGGAAAATTTCTAAGAAAATATATGCATTCGAAACTATTCGTTATACGAAAATGCTTTCAATATTTTGAATTTTCAAGAAAAAGTTCTGAGAATTTAAGTTAAATTGCCAGATATTTGAGATATATTCTCGACAGTATAAATATAGAAATCAATTGTTCTTTCACACTAGTCGTGTGTAGGACGCACACGTGTGCGTCAATTTCCATTTAATTTCCATTAATTGTACCTAATAGTGGTCCGAACTATAAAGCCCGGGCATTAAAGTACTTACAGCATAGTAAGTCGCCATTAAGGTTGTTGACTCATATGTTTATGAGAACTCCTAGTGGTTTTCCGGGAGAAACTCGAGTCAGTTGGAGAATTTAATGTCATGTTGGCACGTTGGCCATAGTAGCTCAAAGGGTTAGAGCGGCTGGACGGAAACCAGAAGATCCGTGGTTCATATCCCGGCTATGGTATTGAATTTTTCAGTTTGGCTCTCCACTTTCAATATAAATATATTTTGATTTTCCAGAAATATTATTTAAAGTGCACTTCATTCTAAAATACTTTTACATAACTAGCAGACCGTAAGGTGTAGACAATCAGTCCCATGTCACTATGTTTATTGGGAAAAAAGAAATCCTGCAGGATGGAAATCGAGCACACTAGAGGACCATTGTGAAACCTTGTCAAATTATTCACTCTAAATATATTAGGTAATCTCACAAGTATTTTTTTTTTTTTTGAAAATGCATTGCGTTTCTTTGGTTTGGCAATGCCTTTTACAGGATGCCATGGCTTGTGTGGCGTACATTGCGAACATGTATCAGCCTTCAGCTGCTAATAAACAATCACAATTTGGAGATAAAGTTTGACGTTTCTAAAGCACTACTGGAAACAAGATTATAAAGCCATTGCCGCAGTTCGAAGAATATCTGAAGTGAAAGTAGAAAGTGTCGTTAGTGAGCGTGTGGCACGATAGTTCCAACGTGTCAACAATAGAGACGGAAACACTAAACATTTATCACGTTGTGTAAGACCTAAAGTATAGAATATTGAGGATACACGCCAAGTTTTGAGAGAAAATCCGCAAAAAGGTACCCGCAGGCTTTCAGAAGAACTTGTTGCATCGAAAGATACCATATATGGCCACATTGAGACACTTGGAAAATCATACAGAAGCTGTAGATCTGTACCTCATGAACTGACATCTCAACAGGCTGAACGTAGAGTGGATATTTGTAGTCAGCTTATCCGAAATCCCATGGATGATAGATTTGTCAGGAGAATGGTCACTTGTGATGAAAAATGGGTATATTACCGAAACCCTGATGTCTCGAAGCAGTGGCTTGATCCCCTCCAACCTGCCAAACTCATCGTTAAAAAACAATCCCAAAGTAATGTGTGTTTGCTGGAATTTTGAAGGTGTCATTTACTGGCAGTTCGTTTCAAACGGGCTGGCAATCGTTGTGGATCCTTCTTCTCAACAACTGGAACGTGTTTATTAAATTTTGAGTCGGAGATACTCAGCATTAGTTAACCGAAAAAGAGTTGTATTGCAACACGTCAATGCAACATCTCTTACTGCACGAACAACCATGGAAAAAATTCAGGAAATACTACCACACCCAGCGTACAGACCTGATCTCGTACCATCACATTGTCATCTTTTTCGCTCCATGGTCCATTTTCTACGTGGAAGAAATTTTGACAACGTTGAAGCTGTGCAAGTGGGTGTCACCGAATTCTTCGTATCAAAATCTAGACTGGTACCTTCGCGGTATAATAAACCTGGCTGAATAATGGCTCAAGGCCATAAAAACTTAAGGTCTACACTTTGAAAATTAGTTAATTGCTGTCGTAACCCATTTCAAATATTTTTTTCTTAAAAACGAATTATATATGAGATAATATCTATTTAAAAAGTTTTTCTTGCTAATTTTAGTATAGAACTATAGATATTAGTATAGACGAACGGTTTCAAAGCTCAAGTGTCGATTCTCAAATTTTACATGCATTGGTGTAAGCGCCTCTTTAGAACGTTAGAATATAATTGCTCTGATAGATGACAAATCTCATTTGCTTTCAATTAATTCCAACACTAATGGCTCCGACAACAAGGTTAGAAATGTTAATTGTTTCTTTATAAGAGAGGCGTAACGTGTACAAACATAATTTCGCCTTTTAAATAATTTCCCAACCCCTCCTCTCATAAAAGAATCCACTCAGAGGAGATCCTTCAAAAGAAATTACCTGTACAAGAGCAAAACGAAGACTTGCCGAAGAGAACGAGGTGCCCATAATTAGTTTTTCCTTCTTTTCACACTGTTCAATTTGCTTTCTTACAAAGAACGCTTTAAGAGTAGGCGACTGGTGATTTTTTTTCTTCTTTCTTTTCGTCAGAGTGGGTGTGGGTGCAAACCAACAGTCCGTCGTCACGTTCCTGGCGAGTCTGCACGCAATGCACCTACCTTCAAAAATAATTTCCATCGCCGGAGCCTTCGTGATGTATACTGCTTACTTATTTACTTGCTCGTTTATACATTTACACAAGCGATTTTATGTCTCCCACGAAACATTTGCTAAGTTGATTTTGGAAGCTAATGGGAACAGGTTCTGACAAATGGGTTTCTAAGTAAACAAATAATGAGTAAATAAATTAAACAATTAAAAATTAAATTAAAAAATGTGTGGCTTTTATCGTAATAGCCTTTTCTACTTATTCATATACAAACTATTCTTAAAAATTCTATATTGACTTACTATATATTTTATGTTTAAATAAAATAAATAGGAACAAGTGTTTCTTTTTTAAATTTGTTCTCCAACTGGAAAACTGGAGACTGGGTGGGTCGATGCCAGCTTTTCTCGATACTCGACACCGATACACGATAGCCCAGACTTCGATACTCGATGCCGTCATTTCTACTTTAGTTTCAATACAAAATAGAATGTTGGGAGAACTGTGCCAATAACATTTGATAGCTGCACGTATTTAATGAGACAAAACTTAAAACCATCAGTGTACTCATTTTTAAACTCTATGTTAGACATTTAAAGCTAGTATTTTTAACAAAAATTTATAAAAATGGACTGTTTTGGTCTTAAATGTCTAAGAGGCCTTCAAAGACTGTGCCCAGAAAAACCAAGATTTGCATTTTTCCCTTTAAAAATATAAAAATATAGTAATTTATTGAAAATGCGTAGAATTATATTTGAGAAAATAAATTTTTTTGTAAAATTTTCCATATACAATCGGAAACCGGATCGATCCGAGTTAACGAAAATCCAGGTTATCCAGAGAATAAGGGAAAAAAGATAAAAAATATGCAAAACATTACCGAATATTTTTAATGGAGTTTATAAATTACTATCGGCACATTTTCACCTTAAAACACATACACTGAATGTACGGTAATAGTGCATGTATTTGTACTGTGCTACAAACTGGTCGGTAGTAGAAAAGACAGTGAGCTTCTACTGTCTCTGTTTAGTATATCGCTTACGAACAGCGCGATCTTGCATCCGCTTTAACATTAGAAGTTCATTTATCAATATTTCGGCTTTACTCTCGAAATAAACTATAAATTTCTCTGTTTGCTACTGCTTGTGCGTGGATCATCACTACAGCTGGTTCATCAACATTGAATGTGTTTATTCTTCATTTTCATTTTAAGTAACCCTGCCTTCCTCCTTAATCAGTTTATAACTTCCATCATTGTCAATGTCTTTATCAACAAGGGAACGGTCATCAATATTTTTTAAAAATGTCTATAAAATTTTGTTCCGCGCTTAGTTTTTCTTCTTCTTCAATCTTGTTTTCTGGCAAGTCACACACATAAGGCCACAATTTTTCCATACTTTATCAGAGTTTCTCTTCCAACCTGGTTCCAAGCAGGTGGGGTGAGTACAATAAATTCCTTTATATCAGGGAAATTCGAGTAATGAACCTATTGAGAATATCAATTTATTTAGTTAGTTATATATTTGTTTAATTATTTATTTAATTATTTGTTTAATTAATTATTTATATATTTAATTATTTATTTAATTATTTATCTATTTATTTGTCTGTCTGTCTATTTTTCAAAACTGGTCCGGGTTAAAGATTACGGGTTTAACGAGGTTTTACTGTAATTGTAATTTGGAATTGGGGAAATTTACTTGAATATTTTGTCGTATCCTACGAATATTGAAATTAAACAGAAGTTTTGGTATTCAACCATATTTCAGCATAACTTTTTCTTTTAGAAAAAATGTTTTTAGATTCAGAAATACTGAAAACGAATATTGAATATAATAATAATGCCCCTATTCCCTTTAACTCATGCTATAGAAACTGAAAACGAATTACCACTACCCATTTTATAAAAAGTAAAAAGTGTTACAACAACGATTATTTCGGAAATGGTTAACTGTACAGAAACAAAAGAACTAATACATTGTGTGCTTTAATATCTAAATTTTACGTACTATTTTGTTATGTACCTATTAACAGTTTGCCAATTAAAGGTGTCAGTAATGAGCCATTTCGACCAACCAGCAAAAATGAGGGAGTTACACCTGGCAATAGTTAACTTTCTTCTCGTGCAGCCAGCCAGGTGAAAAGATGATTAGATATCAACTTTTCGGGAGTGTGCATCTCTCCCATCATCAGGATATTTATAAAATGTTTTAACCACAAATTAAATACTGGATATAACACAACTATAAACAAAGACAAAACACTATCAAAATTCGCATTACTGAACAAAGGACTGTTTTCAGTAAATTAAATGCCAGGCCAAGAGATGGCGTGAGTGTAGAACACTGTGTCAAAGAAATGTAACTACTTAACTTGATTATCAAGCTGTATTGATCTTTGCTTCTTAATTCGACAGATTTCCATTTTTAAGGCCGGTTTCCAGGAGGAGCGGAAATGAAATCCAGCATCACGATTAAGCGTGCTCCTTTCAGAGGAAATCGCCAAAGCCTCCTTAATTCTCCGCTCCCAGTAACTGTTGCATTTTGCCAAGATGGTCGTCTCCCGAAAATTGGCTCTATGGTCGTTATCAAAACAATGCTCTGCCAGTCCAGACTTCTCAGGTTGCATTAAACAAATGCTTCGTTCATGTTCGATTATTCTAGTAGCGATGGTCCTTTCGGTTTGTCCTATATACGGTGTCCCACATTCACAGGGAATGCGGTACACTCCCGGAACTTGGAAGTCCAGTTTGTCTTTCACTGGTCTCAACAGATGCTTAATCTTCGGAGGTGGCTTGTTGATGGTCCTGATGTTGTATTTGGCGAGAATTCTGTTGATTCTGCCGGATGGATTGCCGGTAAACGGGATGCAGGCTGTAGCTGAAGGCTTATCTGATGCTTATAGGCTTATCCGAAACGTTGATATTTAATCATCTTTTCACCTGGCTGTCTGCCCTAGAAGAAAGTGAGCATATTCGTCGCCAGGAAAGCTTCAGGTCTTATTTTACCTGGCAATAGTGTTTTGGAATGACCAAGATGTAGATAATAATTGACTTTCATTTGTTTAATATTGGGTTGGAAAATTATGTTACTAATTTTCGATATTCATCGAACTTCTTTTATCTTCTCTCTTTAAAAATTGTATATATGTTTAAAATCCCCGCGTTGTACCGTTACAAGCCACTAAATTTATAATTTCGGCATTAAACCGACTTTTCGTTACATTTCTCGTAAAATCTCGGCATGGAGTTTTTAGTTGGAATGCAATATTTCCTGTACTTGCTCTATACGTAACACAGATTGTAAATACCTAGTTTTATAAGATTATTGCCCTCGTAAATTGCATTTCCTTCTGACCTTGTTGTTAAAACGTTTAAGAAAAACTTGGACAGTATTTTCATTGACTTAACAGTTTTTCTAGGAGAGTGTATAACCTGCCCCAAAGGTTTAGCAATTAATGCAGCTTAATGAGCGTAGTTTGAATAATAAATTAACTACCCTGATTAGTTAGGAGCATGGTTTACAGGACTATAAATTAAATTTTACGCTTATTACTGCAGTAGTTACCCTGCATTCCTTTGACCTTTGTTAAACGTTAGGAGCGGCAGGAGTCAATTAATGATGCACACGGCTATTGAGATTATTTGATAATATATCGTCAGCTGTCAAAGTTCTGTTACGGTATTTAGCAGACAATAGCTTCAATAAGCGTTATACTCACCGTGTCCATTGGAAAACTTGAATGCTGGTGCCCTTTTTAGCAACTGATATTTTGTTTCTGTGGGGACGTTTGGTAGGAAAAGGGAATATGTCCAGGTATACCTTAGGCCATGTGGACAGACAGGAGCAGCTATAGTTCTTTTCTGCGTATCCTCTCGGAAATAACGGAAACGAATTGGCTGCAGAGACGGATTAAGTAAGCGGCAGAAATGTGTTTAGTTCCGTAACGATTACTGGCTTGACCTCCTGGCTGGCAACTAGCCCAAACCCCCGGAGGGTGGCTCAGCTGTAACCAGGGAAAGCACGACCCAGTAGTGGAGCCTAGAGTGATCACACTGGAGAAGAAGCTTCAGGGCCAACTGCCCCTCATCGAGCAGTCAAAAGATGTACCATTCCTGGGTCGTTTTTGGAAAATGATCAAAGTATGCGTGTCTTGAAATTATCAAATGCACTATTAACTTATTTTTACTCAACTATACTTTTCAAAGAAATATATTTAATTAAGTAAAATTGAGGGATGGGTCGATACTCGATTCTCGATGCCGTCATTTCTGCTTCTAGTTTCAGTACTTTAGGAGAACTGTGTATTGCCAATAAATGTAAATAGATGCACATATTTAATGCGACTAAATTTAAAAACATCAATGCTCTTATTTCTAAACTCTACATCAGTTATTTAAACGCAAAACAGTCCAATTACTTAAGTTTTTCTTCAAAAACACTAGCATTTTCACTCTTTCGGAGTCAAATTTACTTTTTGTCACATATGAGTCAAGACTTTCAGAGAAAACTGCTGCAGGTGGAATACACAAAGTTTTCTTTTAATTATGGAAACGTTGAATTTATTGTCCAATAATCCAGTGAACTAAAAAGAGGAGGTGACAAATCCTCGTTGAGATATGCACTAATTTATTATTGGGAATAGTTTGTCAGCCAATTTGACACACAATTATTTTCTTGCATAATGTTACTGTGCAGGTACCACATTCCTGGCAATTTCTGGGCATTTGCAATGTTCTACTTGCGGCAATAATATTTATTTTTATTTTAAAATAAAATAAAAATTGTGGAATCACAGAAATATCGAAAAGTATCGAGCGAATTTTCTAAAGTATATTTCGAAGTCGATACCATGCAAATATCGTGAATATCGAGGTATCGGGAGTATTGAGGATACATAGTAAAAATCTATGTTTTAACGATAAAATTAAAAATTTTCTGTTTGTGTATGTGTAGATTTTGTACTGTTTGTCCAACACAAGAAGGCAAGCTAGAGAAATGTGTATTGTAATCACTTTTTCTGTCCGTACTGTGTTTATGCTCCCCTTCCGAGTATGACAAGGATGGACAGTTCGTTTAAAATACACAAGTGTTGCCACATAGCTCACCTATACATAATACCTATCGCTGCAACAAACATTAAATCTGGCAGCATGGGTGACTCATCTGCACTCTCATACACTCATTTCCTAGTAAACAGATCCACTACCAGAGCAGATAAGCAGTTCAAACTCCTCTGCCGTTCATTCCCCTCTAGCCTTCTTGTCGTGGACATACAGTATATGCTTAACTCTATTAATCGGTTAAATTTCAAACTTTGTGTTTAAGTTCAGAATCTTCCAACAATATAAATAAATCCCCTCAGTATAAACCGCCCTTTACATGGAAACTGGGAATAATCCGTGAAATGCTCCTCATTGTATATGACCTTTGTGTAATCCTAAGAAATTGCTTCACAAAACAAAAATACATGTTGAAGTACTTTGTTTATTTTAAATACTTTCTTCGGTAAAAATAGGTTGCTATCCATTGGTTTGAATTCTGCAACACTTACACTTTTTTTAAGTGGGAAGGTGCTAGTCATTTTTATGATCCTATAAAGATAATGTAATTACAAAACCATCATTTACTAAGGAGCTCATAAGATTTGCTACTCTTTAAGCCAACTGTATTCTCCTATTCCCATTGTGTTACTAGGAAGTATGTGACAGAACCATTTCTGTGAATGTTTAATAAGTTCTCGTAAGTATTTTTTAGAAGACTGTTGTTTTTTAGAGCTCTTTTCGTGGCATTCTCTTTAACCATGACCCAGCTAGTGAAGTTTGGCAACTCTCATTCTTGCGGTTGAATAGTGGACTGAATTATCTTACCACAACATTAGAACAAAGTCACAAAGTTAACCAGTTGGAAACAACTTCCACAATCCAACACACATTCCTTTAATTTATTTTATAGTCAGATGATTTTTTATTGATTTCATTAGTTCACCTGAGAGATTTTAATTCGCTTTTACTGGAGTCCACAGTTGAGAATGTCTGGGCTCCTTCCATCTTCTATTTCCAGGATATTATTTTCAATTGATGACATTTTTCTGACTCCTAGAATGATTTTTGGTTACTGTTCTACCCAAAACATTGTTAGACTTCGGAACTGCTGATTACTCTTCAATTTCAAACATTTGTCTTAGGCTACCTGAAAGCTGTTTGTATATGTATACCTCCATCTGAATTCTTCTTTTTGGTTTAGTTTCCTTAATACACTTAATATTTATGTGAGGTAATACTTATCTACTATACTTAATAAATTCCCTTTTTATTCGTTACTAAACACTTCATTGTTATTTTATTCTATTTTTTTTTTCTAGGTGCTTATATTCAATTGGCCCCTTTGCATATTTTTGTTTTGCTAGGAAATTTGCAATTCTATACTAAAATTAAATAATAGTTGTGTTCCACTTGTTTTTAAGGGTAGAAGGTACCTTCTATCTGCGCCATGTTAAATTTGACATGTATCTTTTCTGAAGAACTATGAATAATACAGTAATGATTTTTTATCACTTACACTTATACTATTGGAAATAAAACGACATTTTTGTGAATATATAGCATTAAAAATGTAAATGTAATAACTTTGTCTAATAATACTTTTTGCTACACTTGAAAAGAAAAAAGAATCAGTTTCCTTGATAATAACATCTAAGTGTTGAAAAAATGTCAGTTTATGTGTCAAGGAAACAGTATGTGAAAATTGCATTTCTCTAGGATAAGTAGTTTCAAAGAAAATGTCCGGGAAAATGAGTTTAAAGTTTTACAGTACTCAAAGTCTGTTAAAACATTCCTGCCCCATACTCAGTGTTGTCATGATCTTCTCTACTCCTCTTGCTGTTCCTTCTCTTTTGTCTAGCACTTTTGTAGATGTCATCTGCCTCCATATCTACCTTGGTAACATGATATTGGTCCATTTCTTTAAAAAATTTCAGAGCTATAAGTACTTTTGTTTGGAACAACACAATAATGTGGAGTTGAATCCCCTAACCTAACACTTGGATTACCACTAAGTATTGTACAGTTTTCAAGTCCTGAGTTATTTTCACAGTTTTCATTATTTGTATTCGCCTTTTTCTTCCTACCGGGACCTCCAGATATTTTTCTTAATACTTTAGCAGAAGATCTAGCTATTTTACTCATTCAATAACAAAACACACGTTTGAAATCATAGGATGCCAAAATAAACAAGTGAAAGAGCAGGTACAAGCAGGTTTGCCAATCACTTAAGGTGTAAAATGCAGAAGAAAATATTCCTGAACATAAAATATCAGAGAAAGTTCTAAGAGGAGCCAGAAAATGAAGAGGGGCGTGACCTACTATACAGCATTTGATTTAAACCCACTTTTACGCCCTTTAACTAAGTTTCTGGTGCAAAACAAATTTATATTCAAACTGTGAAAATAAGCAAACAAACAAAAATTTATATTTTCACCATTTTATGGTATATTCTTCCCTAATACTTGCAAAAAATTGCCAAAATATTAGAATATTGAATGAATTCCATTTAATCTTAAATTTAGCACATAGGTACAATACACACGTGCGTTAGAAGTTCTTTGGACTATTCCTCTTGTTGGATATTTTTGTTTTATTTTTCGTAACATAAAATAGCATTTTAGTTCAGAATTCATTAACACAAAAGTAATAAAAAAAACTCTGCACGTTATTCGAGATAAATATATTACTGCTAATTTTCTTATAGGTGCAAGGGAACACGGGAATAGCTTTATACAATAGTCAACTATTTTAAAGCTGGTGGCTGTGAAATTCTATTCAATGAATAACCAGGAGATAAAAACAAGAAAAAGGAAAAATTATTTTTCATCTGAGAAAAATATAAATGGAAAATTCAAACAAATATGATTCTTTACTCCATAAAAATACATTTCACAAAAATGTTGTGTTTTAACTGGAACTATATATCTGTGTAGTAAGATTTTGTCTGTATCTTTACGGCTTATCAACTATTAAAAAGTGTCTTTTTTTAATTTACGACATCCGTTAAGTCATATCAGACGATGAATGGAATGAGTGAAATGATGCTTAAATGAGTCTAGGAGTTACCCGACTTTCATCTTTCGCGATAAGGAAGAACTCCAGAAAAATCTTATCCAGGAATCTCGTCCAGATCGAGATTCAAACTCGGTACCTCTTAAATGTGAGGCAGGCACCTCCTACCATTTACTCTACAGAGGCGGGCAGACATTCAAAAGTCGTCCAGGATGAATAGGACCTCTGGAGCCATTATCAGTCATTTCATTTAACTTAAAGTGTCTTAAACTTATGATATTTTAACTAAAATCATTAAGCATTGTTTAGAAAATTAAAATTTGGTAAAATGTTCCATTTAAAGGGTTATCTTAGTGTGGGAGAGTTTCTTAAACAGTTGTTCATTACGCTGTTCAATCACAAAGACAGCTAAATTCATTTATTTCTATTTATTCCTGTTGCATGAAATACAAGTACCTTGCTAGTAAATTTATAGGAATATGAATGTAATGTTTGTAAAGTGAAGCCCGTCAAAATGAAGTTGGAAAGTTGGTGCACATAATGGAAGCGTGGTGGACAAGTGCAGGTGTGGAAGACAAAACACGTAAAAGCCACAGGCGAACCCGACCGACTACGTGCAGAGCCTTGCTGGGGCGGTGGAAATGAGTTTTTAGTCAGGGATAAATGATGACCTCCCTTGCTTGCGTGTTTTGTTTATAGCCATGGCTAACTTATTTATTTAACAGAGCTTTAAAAAGCCATCTACACATACACGCACATGCTAAGGGTGTCCGAAACGAAAATACTCTTGCCTCGGGAGGTTCTTCCACTACTACTGCTACAGCTGGTGCAGTTTCTTTTTGGTTTTCCCACTTTCTTCCTTTGTCTGATTTATTGCCTTCACGTAATTCTTGTCTGTCTGCATGTCTGTCACTTTTTCGTCCACTCACCCACCCAGCTATAAACCTGCAGACCTTCAGAAATTAAAGAATAAATTAAATAACAATTCGAAGGGGAAACACAAGCATAAAATAAAAAGTAGATGCTAATATGTGCATTTATTTTATTTTAACACTACATAATTGGCTGAGAAATGCGAATGAATTGCTTGTAGAATCGTAAACAACTATTTCTTCAAGTTAAATTGATTCTAAACGCAAACACAAACGTAAAGACAAACGCGAAATTTATTGTGGCATAAACGAGAAAAGCACAAGAGCATAGTTACATTCCAAATAACCATATCTATCATAAAAAATATTATGACCTACGTTACATGATTTACGATAGATGGGGAGGGGTCGATACCAGTTTTTTCTCGATTCTCGATACCGATACGCGATATTTGCCACGATAATCGATACAGTCATTTCTGCTTCTAGTTTCACTATAAAAGAGAATATTGAGAGAAGAGTGTAATGCTAATTAAATTAAAAAGGTGCACATATTTCATGGAATTTTCTTTTTAGCATATTTTGGTAGCTTAGGGTGTGTAGTAATAGAAGGCACGCTATTTTTATCATTTGCGCCATATTATGCCATCACGTGGTAATATAAAGATGTCTTTAACAATTGTCAAAAGTAACAATCATTACTTTAAAATTAATTTTCTGACAAACCCTTTTTCTAACAATTTTCAGTATACAATATGCCACACGCGTCAAAGTTTTTCATTTAACTTGGTGAAACTTACAGGATAGGTCCATAATATGTAAATAAGAAACTTCACATTCCCTCTTTTTTGTTAATGCTCATGTTTTTAAAATTACGTTATATGTGTAACAATAAAAATGTTCATGGAAATTAATTGTTCTTTCACACTAGCCGTGTGTAGGATGCACTATGAAAGGGTAGAGCCAGACTGAAAAATTCAATGCCATAGCCGGGATTTGAACCACAGATCTTCTGGTTTCCATCCAACCTCTCTAGCCATTTGAGCTTCTATGGCCAACATGCCGACATGACATTAAATTCTCCAACTGACTCGTGTTAGTATTTTCAAAATTTTGAGAGCTAACACATAGAAAATATTTTGGCACAAATGCTACTAGAATTTTCCAACAAAAAAGAATGTGGTTCTTTTAAAATTGCTCTGTGCTAGCGGAAAAAAATTTCAACTTAAAAGCTCCAAATTTTGACGCGTGAAACAGTTTATATAGCGAGTAATTTTTACAATTTTTTCACAAAAAATAATAATTAATGAACTATTTGGTGTAGCAGCATGAAAATTTCCATGAAAGTTTAAAATAATACTCTATGTACCTATATTTTCATAATGATAGTGGTTATAATTTTCAATGTATCCTTGCCTTAAAACCATCAGTGTTCTTATTTTTCTCTACATTATACATTTAGAAGCAAAACAGTTCACTTTTATAAGTTTTAGTTCAAAAACACTAACATTTTCACTCTTTCGTGGTTAACCCTACTTTTTTTCTGTCACATATGAGTCCTGCTGTGCTAAATAGTTTTTCAGAGAAAACTGTTGCAGATGGAATACACAAATACTAAGCGACTAATTTTTTTCTGTAGTTCTGGAAGTTATGAATTTGTTTTCCAGTAAACCAGTGTACCGGAAAGAGAGGTGACAAATCGCTGTTGCGATATACAGTGATTTTTTCTTGGGAACTGATAACTGGCCTTGAATTTAAGACACTATTATTTTCTTGCATGATGTTACTGTACATGTACTACATTCCTGGCAATTTCTAGATATTTTCAATGTACTACTTGCGGCAGTAATATTTTGTGATTATAAAATGAATAAATATTACAGAAACACTACCGAAATGTCGGAAAGGTACCGAGATATCTGAATTATCGTTCATTGTCGATACCAATCAAGTAACGTGAGTATCGAGGTATCGCAGGTATTGAGGACCCATCCCTACGATAGACATATGTGTTTTTTTTTTTTTTTTTTTTTTTTTTTTAATAGCTGACAATGTATGTAAAACTTGAGGTGCAATCTTCTTCTTTTTTTTTTTTTTTTTTTTGCACTGTGGAATATTTCGTATAGCAACCGTCGAAGATTTCCAATCACTATGGCGTTTAATTGCATTAAAATCTGCGGCGGAATCTGCTGAAGGCATGCAGATGTTCCTTGCAAGCAAAGTCCACTATAAAATGTGTAATCGAGAAATTTCAAGAATTTGACAACCATAGTAGGTATTTTTTCAACTGTACAAGGGGCGTCCAGAAAGTAAGTTCTGTTTCAATTTACCTCCGCTGCAGCGGTGCGATCGCAGTTCCGCACATAAGCGGTACACGCTCTGTATCAAGACTAAGAAACGTGCGCCATTGTGAGATTGCTGTCAGCCACGTACGCTTTGTTGTGCTTGTTTACAATGTCACTGTTGATTGAAAATCCCACCGCTTGTGAAATCAGATGTGTGATTCGTTTTCTGAATTCAATGCACAAACGTTGGTGTGGAATGCTTAGTGGTTAAAGTACTAGATATTTGTGATAAAAATGCACATTTACAAATTACAGTGGGAGATTGGTCTTTTGTTCGGAACAGTTACCACGAGGGCTGTTCAATAAAGAATGATCATAATTTCTTTTACGTACATAATTTTTCGCACTAAAATTCAATCTTATATTCTGTTAGCAAGTGAAACAAACACGCCGTAGTAGTTTCATTGTTGGTACTCCTGGTTCCCGCCTGTGAGAACCAGGCAAGTTCAGACATGTTCAGTATCGCCTACCAGTGTAATGGAGGGAACAAGCAGTTAAACTTGATGTTAAGAGGAAGATCCGTAGTTTCTTTCAAACGTAATCACTGCTGATGAAACTTGGCTACATCATTTTGATCCTGAGAGCAAACAGCAAAGCTCAGTGTGGAAATCTCCTTCATCACCAACCCGCCAAAAAGCAAAAGTGGTTGCTTCTGCTGGGAAAGTTATATTCATATCATTCTTTGATATTCATGGAAACGTTAGTTAGTTAGTTAGTTAGTTAGTTAGTTAGTTAGTTAGTTAGTTAGTTAGTTAGTTAGTTAGTTAGTTAGTTAGTTAGTTAGTTAGTTAGTTAGTTAGTTAGTTAGTTAGTTAGTTAGTTAGTTAGTTAGTTAGTTAGTTAGTTAGTTAGTTAGTTAGTTAGTTAGTTAGTTAGTTAGTTAGTTAGTTAGTTAGTTAGTTAGTTAGTTAGTTAGTTAGTTAGTTACTAACACTCCCCACATGGCAACCTTGGCCTTCGGGGTAACCTCACCCCACCAAGTGATGACCGGACCCATTTCTCAGGTGGAGGCACCCAGAGGGCGGTGTCCATTACCTCCGATGATAGGGTGATAGTGAAGATGGCGGTGAGGTGAGAGGACCTACAGTTTTTACCGTGGACTCCGAACCACGTTGGGCATAGGGGATACTTCACGTGTTTCATGGAAACGTTTATCAGCATGTTGTACCTATACACACATCAGTAGCTGGACAATACTACAGGGATATCCTAAAAACATTGCAAGTTCATTCAGGCGCAAAAAACCACATTTCCGTGAAGCAGACTGGATGTGCGGCTGCATATTGGCAATGTTGTTGCTGAATATCTTGCAAAAATTAACGTGAAGTGCAATCCTCACCCTCCCTATAGTCCGGATTTAGCCCCATGTTACATTTTTCTATTTCCTAACTTGAAGAAACGCCTTCGTGGGAGGCATTATCCATCATCAGAAGCAGTGGTGAAGGCTGCGGAGGCGATTTTGAAGGATCTATCAAAAATTGTTTCCAGTATGTCTTTGAAGACTGGTAGAAACGCTGGGACCAGTGCATCGCATTCAGGGAAGACTATTTTGAGAAGAACAATCAAAATTATGAGGATGAGTAAAGATACGTTGTCAAAAAAAAAATTGTGATCATTCTTTAATGAACAGCCCTGGTATTAATGAAATTCCCAAGCCTTAAGTATTATCCAGCATCATCTGGCAGAGTTCTTCCCTGCAGCATGCCCCCAGTAACCCATAATTAAAACAACCTTTAAGATTAAATCGTTTTCATCTGATGCTTTATTTATGAATGTGCTGATTTGTTCTTTGGTTACAATTTTGGATTTGTTTAGCTGATAACTTTCAGACATCATTTCCAGAACGCTATAAGTTTGTAGTATTTACTGATGTGGTTATTGTTTACATGCTGAAGATTTCCATATTTTAGCTATTTCTTCCAAGAATGCTAACACATTCTCAGTATAATTATTTTGTAGGGGAGAATCGTGCAGTATCGGCCGGCATGCAGTACCAGCCAGCACTATGATTTCCATTTTCGCAGAAGTTTCCAGTAAGCAGTAGCAAGCTTGTGCATCCACATGCGCTATAGTCAAATATCTTCTTCTTCTCGTCAGTTCTTTGTCTGTTCTCAGTGCTGAATGGTGGTTAGTGTAGCTCTTAGTGCACGAAATATATTCTGAGGCCTATAACAGCGTTATATTTGCGATTTCTGTAAACCAGTGAGCTAAACATTTGTGAACTGAGCAGAAATAGTGACAATAAGTTCCCATGCTTTTGTATTCCACTATTGTTGTATATGTGGCAGTGCAATGTATCACCGACAATCTATACTTATTGTAACTGAAAAGTCATGACAGATACTAGCAAGACACTTTCTACAAGCCTTATAATTCTAGCATTTTTACTTTCGATGTAATAAAGTACTATAAATGAAAAATAAAAGAAATTACATTATACTATCTATAGAACATGTTTTGAGGTAAGAGAATAATATAGTAAGATTCCGATTAACCGCCACATCTACTCAAAAAACTTAACCCTGCCGATACTACATGTCCTTCCCATATGTTCTTTACCTTGCAGCAGACCAGGAACATTTTGTATGCAATGTCGTATTGGTTTCTTGATAATTTGGGTAACAATTCTAATTTTAACCTCTCTGCTACTTGTAAAACTCCAACAGGTTCAGAACATTCCATTTTCACATTAATGACCCGCCATTTTATTCAAGTCATGGCCTCCTGGAATAAGGCGATTGTCACATTCCGCAAGAAACTAAAGTTGGTATTATTTGCGTGTTAACTTTTTGAGCACTGCGTGAAAGAATTTTCTGATTTTGAAATGGTATTAACTAGTAAAAGATCCATTTTACTATCAACTGTTTAAGAAGATCTATTTTAAAATGAAGCGGTATACATCTGACAAGCTTCGTTAAGTGGAAAACATTTTTGAATCCTATTTAAACAGCTGTTTCTTGGTCAAGTTACTTTAATGTTCCATTGATTTTATGAGCATGTGATGGATGAAGTAATCGTAACAACTTTGTTTTCGGAAAGCTGTCACACAATTATTGAGAACAGATGCCTAGTTCCACGAAAAAAGCAGACCTTTTTGTTTCTTTCTCTCCAAACTACATCTGCAGCTCTTCAAACCAGGTCCACACATTATTCACCTGTTGTTGTCATACAATAATGAGGCAGTCGGCGAGATTCCATTCTCGTGGCAGAACAAACTTGCTTGAGGCGATGACCATCGATATCTCTAGTTCAGGATGTACCCAGAGTAATACAAATATTTCATATATAAGTCAAGATTTAAAGTTCGAAATGTTTCTTTTGTTACTTCTTTTTTCCTGATAAAATTCGTAAATAATATTATATAATACTCTGTTTGATACTCTACATTGTGTGAGCCACAATTAAATCATAAAAACCTGTATGCCGAAAGGGGAAGCATGGAAGATCATCCTACGTAGGCGTGAAGTCGCCAGTTTGGTTGATTTGCATTTTGTCAGCGGTAATGCTGCACTGAAATTTTAATATCATTTTTATTTAATATAATTATCACATTTCAAAATCAATTTTCTAAAGATTAAGTATAAATTCTGCAAATTTTATTGGCGTAATTTCTGCAATCCTTCAGAGCTTTCAAAATCTTCTATATCAAATAAATAAATGTGAAAAAGTTGTATTGTTATCTGACTCCAAATCAGCTATAAGATTAATACTTCAATAGATACCAGCACATTGCATAATAATGGTACTGAAACAGCTGACTATCTAGCTAAAAGGCAGTAAAATTAAGGTAAAATTCATTTGGACCACTAAGTTATCACTCTATCAAAACAGTAATTATATTGTCGCGAGGCATTGTTTCGCTACTGCGTAGTCGAGCACCCAGAGAGATAGAAGCGGGGAGTGAAAGAGACAGCTAGCGCCCAAGCCACGCCCGCGAACAGACTAGCGCTGAACACTTGCCGAGAGAGTGAGAGAGCAACAAAGGGAGAAAGAGACGGAGATAGTCAACTTGGAAAATTCAATGCCACGGCCGGGATTTGAAGCACGGATCTCCTGGTTTCCGTCCAGTCGCCCTAACCCATTGAGCTACCATGGCCAGTTTACCATCATGACATTAAATTCTCCATTTGACTCGTATATTTCCCCGGTAGACCACTAGGGGCTTCCGTATCTAAGATACACCGTTTGTGGCGACTTACTATTGTAAGTACTTGAGTCCCAGGCTTCATCATTTAACTCCTATTATTTTACTTAATTGATGCAAATTAATCCTTTCTTCACAATAGCCGTATATAGCCTAAGGTTTTTGGTAGATATTGAACTTGGAAAATTCAATGCCATGGCCGGTATTTGAATCACGGATCTTCTGCTTTCCGTCCAGTCGCTCTAACGACTGGACTAACGACACTAACTGGACTAACGCTCTAGCGACTAGAGCGACTGGACGGAAACCAGGAGATCCGTGGTTCAAATCCCGGCCGTGGCATTGAATTTTCCAAGTTGATTATCTATCAGAAACCTTAGGCTATTTACTGCTAGTGTGAAGTAATGATTAATTTCCATCGATTAACTAAAATAATAAGAGTTAAATTATGAAGCCTGGTACCTAAGTACTTTCTATAGTAAGTCGCCACAAACGGTGTATCTCTAATGCGAGAGCCCCTAGTGGTCTACCGGGGAAGTACACGTGTCAAATGGAGAGTTTAATGTCATGACGGCAAGTTGGCCATGGTAGCTCAATGGGTAAGAGCGACTGGACGGAAACCAGTAGATCCGTGGGTAAAGTCCAGGCCGTGGCATTGAATTTTTCATGTTGCCTCTATCTAGACCTCCTTATATTTATCATTTTAAAGGCTGAAAAAATATTAGTGATACTGTGTTTACATGACAATCCTCGAACAAGGAAAGCATTTTAAATATGAAATCTGACGTATTATTTAGGAAACATTTTGTTGCAGCTGATTGTTTTACAGATTGAATAAAAATGTACCTAATTCTTTAATTCAAAGATCTCTTAATGTCTAGTTGTTAGGGAAAACAAATTTCACATCTATCAATTAGTATTGATCACTACAGTAAATCTGTGAAGAACAGAACTTTCCTTTCGGTGGTCTAAATGGGTCTATTGAACTCGACACCATCAATACGCGAGGCACACCATGTTCGATACGAATAAAGTTTTACGACTTTGACTGCACCAAATCAGGTTTCAATTTCTCTTACTAATGACTTGACACAAGAATACCGCCAGTTTTTATAGCTGTTCCATTTCCTACTTCTTCGTATAAATGGCCCGGAATGCCACAGACAATCTCTGCTTTCAAACGACTCCCTAACTTAAATGCTTGAATCAGAAAAGAATTGGAAGAAACAAAATAAAAAGGTATATAAAACACAGGCCAGTTGTTAAGATGTGAAACGGGACTTCAAAAATATAATTCTTAGCATTCCTTACACAAATTCTGAACAATTATCATTCACCTCTCCGCAAAATATACGTCCTTATTTCAACATTATATGAGGAGAGCTATTTATTCGAGGGCTGATCAACAAAGACTAGGACTTATTTTTTTACAGATATCTATTAATGCAATACAATGTTTACATGATCTTTTACAAAGTAATCCCCTTCTACTTCAATGCACTTTTTATGGCGTCTCTGCCAGTCCTTGAACACGTGCTGCAGACCATTCTTTGCCAGGTCCTTGAGAATCGCCTAACTTTTCTTGAGAACTGCTTCAGAGTTCTCAAATCAAATACCCCTAAGCTTTGCCTTTAGTGATGGGAATATAAAAAAGTCACAGGGTGCAAGATCGGGGCTATAAGGCGGATGTGGTACACAGGTAATGTTGAATCGAGCCAGAAACTGCATGACTTGATTTGCGACGTGAAGCCGTGCATTGTCATGATGAAGTCGCCACCCAGTCCGAGAAAGCTCTGGTCGTTTCTTTGCAATGTGCTTCCTCAGTGTAGCCAATACTGACGTAAAGTATGCTGCTGTAACAGTAGTGTGAGGGGGAACTGCATGCTGGTAAATCATTCCATTACAGTCAAAAAATGTGTTCACCATCACTTTCCCTGCAGATGGAACAACTTTTGTCATTTTTGGTGTTGGAGAACCTGGTGTTTTTTTTTTTTTCTCCAGGATCATGATGATGCAGCCATGACTCATCACCAGTGATGATCGAAGCTTAGAGATATTCGATTTGAGAACTCTGAAGCAGTGCTCATAAAAAGTGAGACGATTCTCAAGGACCTGACAAAGAATGGTCTGCAGCACGTGTTCATGGACTGGCAGTGACTATAAAAAGTACATTGGAGTAAGAGGGGACTACTTTGATAAAGATAATGTAAACATTGAATTGCAGTCTTTCAAAATATTCTCAAAATATTCTCCTTTATGATCAATACACTTCTGCTTTCGTTTGAACCATTTGTCAAAGTATGTATAACAGTTTTCTTGAGATACCTCCAAAACATGGTTTTTGAAGCCATCAACGGCTTCTTCTGCCCATGAAAATCGTTGTCCACGCAATTTATTCTTTATGTCCGGGAGCAATAAGAACTCATTGAATGCCAAACCAGGACTGTATGGTGGGTGGCCTATCAATTCGACTTTTGAGCCTTCAAATAGTTAGACGAGATATGTCTACGCTCGCATTGTCTTGATGAACGATCCTACGGTTCTTGTTGGTTTTCCTTACTTCACCGAGGCACCAAGAGAAGTGGATTATTAGAGTTGGGTAATACAAAAAGGAGGGGAATAATAATAGAGAGAATAATGAAATTCTGATATAAGTGTATCAAAGGGCAGAAAGGGAAATTATTGAATCTGTGCATGTAGCAACAGAAAATCGTTAAGAACACAGATAGTTGGTGGTCGGAATTGGAAAGAATTGTATCAAAGATAGGCATGGGAGATTTATGGATAGCAAATGAGTCAAATCATAGGAGTCTTTGGAAGGAAGTAAGAACCAGAGTACAAGCCATAGATAGGCAGGAGATATGGGAAAGTATAGAAGAAAAGAAAACTTTGAAACTTTATAAGCAATGAAAGACAGAATGGGGTAGGGAAAAATATATAGATCAATGTAACAAAACTGGAAGAGAAGACATGGCATGGATGAGAGTAGGAATAATATATCTAAAAGGTTTGAGAAGTAATGAGGTAGGGATATGTGAATTTTGTGAAGAGGAAGAGAGCACTGTTCATTACGTGTAGAATGTAAGGAGTTAACAAATTGCAGGAGAAAAATATGGGATAAGAAACGGGACAGTGTGAGCAAAGAGGTAGTGACGTTAAGCATGTTAACGGGGATGAGTGAAAAGAAAAATAGATGTATAGGAGAATTCTTATATAGGTTAAGAGAAAAGTGGATTAGGGCAAAAGAGGCGAAGGTCAAGAAGAAATGACACGAAGCTGCTCAGGAAAACCAAAGGCTTATAGCCAGGAGACCTTAGTCGGCGAGTAAATCTTGGGTCAGCAATTTCATGTATTTGTACAGAATGTATAATAGTATATGTACGAAGTTAAAGTCATTGTAGTAAAACTGTAATGCAAACTGTAAAAATGAATATCAAATACTTCACCAAAGACTTCCGGCAAACAAATGGTTGTGTATAGTCGTCTGCTCGAACGGTTACCCTGGCTTTATCATTTTAACAGAAACCTCTCAGATAACGCACTGGTTATTCTTGTTAGATTGGGAGGGGCACTGACACGCCTTCTGGACCTGTGCTAAGCACCACATTTTTTTTTTTTTTTTTTTCAACTAACTTTCAGTTTGTCTTTTGACTGCTTCGCAAGGCAATTCTTATTTGTTTTGAAACTGTCATTTGTTTTGAATTGTCACAATAAGACAACATGCCGTGTAAAGGCTGCACATTACGATCCTACAATTGTTTTTATTACATTGTTGGAATTTTAACTATGGACTGCTCGCGCCTTGCAGTGTGACACACGCGTCTTTGGCAAATGATGGTATATTACCATTTTTAAGTGTGTGTGTGTGTGTGTGTGTGTGTGTGTGTGTGTGTGTGTGTGTGTGTGTGTGTGTGTGTGTGTGTGTGTGTGTGTGTGTGTGTGTGTGTTTAACTTTTTGTAATTATTTATACAAAGGCATTAATTTTTATTCTTTTTGTAATGTACTTCTAGCTGAAAAATTTATCATCTCATTTTCAAAAACTTTTCAGCTAAATAGCAATTATACATAATTATAACAGTTAAAATAACTTAGGTAGCATTTTATGGGGTTTAATAAATAAGAACTGAAACAGTTATTTTTTCCATAGATGTTTATTACTCTAATGTTTACATGATATTTTTCAAACAATCGCCTCCTTCTTGAATGTACTTTGTCAGTGCTCAAACACATGGTGTATGCCATTGTGAGGTCCCAGAAAATCTTTTTTCTTGTGACCTCAAATGGAATCGCAAATTGCCAGATTGAGGCTATAAGGCAAATGATGCACATAAACAATGTTTAATTTAGCCTAAAATTGCAGACGTTGAAGTCCTAGCCATTATCCTGTCATGTGCTTGTTGGCAAATGGCGAATGTTGGGTACCTCTGAGCTCCATGGACCCCGCACTCATTTGAACATCATTTCACCCATTTAAATTCATCGTCCAATATGACTTAACGTTGGAGGACGTAAATTACGAAAGAAAGAAAAATTGTTGGCGTGTGATATGATGCTGTAGCAGTGTGGGGGCAAGAACTGCAGGTGATGCAAGTAGGGTCTATAAAATTCAACAATGCTACCAAGTTACTAATACAGGAGTGCTGTCATTTATGAAAGCTATATATAAAATCTGCTCATTCCAAATATTTTACTTCACCAAGAAGAGACTGTCAAAGAAGCCTCAGAAAAGTATTTTTGATCAGCTCTTATAACTTCCAATTCTCTAGTATTTGCAGTAAGATATTTATTGTATTTCGATATCGAAATTTCACATTTTTAAAATTTGTTTTTTCTTCTCAAAAGTGAATTTTATAAAAAGTAATGAGTTTAATTAGAATTTTCTGGGAATGTACTCGGAAGTACACTACATTTTAGATGACTTTTGTTTAACAAATAAATCGTAAAAGATAGACAAAAAGTTACTGCATAAACAATGTAGATATGAAAGGGTAGAGCCAGACTGAAAAATTCAATGCCATAGCCAGGATTTAAACCACTAGGAGTTCTCATAAACACATGAGACAACTACCTTAATGACGACTTACTATGTTGTAAGTACTTTAAGAACCAGGCTTTATAGTTCGGACCACTATTAGGTACAATTAAAGGAAATTAATTGTTCTTTCACACTAGCCGTGTGTAGGACGCACTATGAAAGGGTAGAGCCAGACTGAAAAATTCAATGCCATAGCCAGGATTTGAACCACGGATCTTCTAGTTTCCGTCCAGCCGCTCTAACCATTTGAGCTACTATGGCCAACGTGCCGACATGACACTAAATTCTCCAACTGACTCGTGACTCTTCTCAGAAACTAGAAGATCCGTGGTTTAAATCCGGCTATGGCATTGAATTTTTCAGTCTGGCTCTACCCTTTCACAGTGCGTCCTACACACGGCTAGTGTGAAAGAAAAATTAATTTCCAATGTAGATATTGTCGAAAACCACAGTTTATAACAAATACATTCCTTTTTCTTTCTTGAAAAATTGAAAGTCTGTTGTCTCGAAACTTTGAGACATCACGGTGTTGAAATGCCGGGATAGTTAGTGTGGACTAGATCAGACAATAATATCGAGCGCTGAAAGAGAAAACGCCTAGCACACCAATAAATAACGAATTAATTGAAATTCATAGCTTTGTCCGCGCATACCCTTCGACGTAGTAACGTGGGCTTTATCAAAGGAAGGAAGATTGTGTTGGATGGCCATCTTGCTAGCCCCGACTTTCAACATGCAAATAGAATATAAATCAGCATGATTTGTTTCACGGGTCGAACTCAGAGGTGCACACTTGATCATCTCTGAGGAGCCTCTCATTCGCGTCCCAAACCGGTTCCTTCCTTTGAAAAACTGAAACAGGGATACATACGTAGTATAGCAGGGCACGCTGAGTTACCTCTACTCCTCAGTCTCCGTGTAACTGGCGTATTCATCAGAATCCGCTAGAGTTATTTCGAAAATCTTGGTATTTCAGTTGAATATATTCCGAAGTTCATATCTTTCATGAACATTTTTGACATTTCTCAGAAATGAATAAAATACCAGATGTTAAAAATGCCTAGCTATATGATAAAGAACAGTAATTTATGTTACTACTGAAATCAAGACAAATTTTATCCAGAAGTGCTTGGTTTGTAAAGTTCTGCGAGTGTATAAATAAATCTGGATTCACTAGTACATACAATGTTTTATCCAACACTTACACTAATCATTAAAAAGGCGTACTACGTTTTTAATTAAACTATAATAAAATACGAAAATTATTTGTAATTTTAATTTCTGAAATATCCAAGGTTGGCTGGATATGTGTCACAAACATCGTTGGCTAATACCTAATTGTTGGTATAATATGAATAACTACTTATGGCAATTAATTACTGAATGAATAAAAGTTGTGGTTTTATTATATATTTACATTTTATTAGTAAATGTTAGTTGTTGATGCTGTTGTAATTCACGTCCTCCAGCGTTAAGTAATATCGAACGATGAACGGAATGGGTAAAACGATGCTCAAATGTGCCCAGGATCCATAGAGCTTAGAGTTATCAGACATTCGTCTTTTAGGATAAGGAAAAACCTCCGCAAAACTTTATCCAAGTAATTCACCCTGACCGCGATTAGAACCCGGGACCTCTTGAACGTGAGGCAGACATGCTACCACCACGCTACCGAGGCGGACAAAAACAAAATACATGCTCATTGGTTACCAACACTCCCCACATAGCAACCTTGGCTTTCGGGGTAACCTCGCCCCACCACGTGATGATCGGACCCATTTCTCGGGTGGAGACACCCAGAGGGCAGTGTCCATTACCTCTAATGATAGGGTGATAGTGAGGATGACGATGAAGCGAGAGGACCTAGAGCTTATACCGTGGACTTCGAACCACGTTGGGCATAGGGGACAATTAACATATGCCAGACAGAGGTGAGGGCGTGGATAGGGCTTACTTAAAATCGTCAACTCAGAGCCGGGAATCGAACTCGGAGCCCTTAGCACGGGAACCGCGAACGAAACCATTGTACTATCCCGGCGGCCTCAGTAAATGTTAAATCTACAATAATTATTATGCTTAAATTGAGGACTAGGGATTCCCTTTTATTCATAGAATGGTTAAAGTGAAATTTTATCTATTCTTAATTTTAAAATGTCACTTTAGTAGGTTAATTTATACTATTAAAGTAAACCTTGACAAATAAGTATTGAATTATATATATTGTATTCTTGTATACCGTTGAGCGATAACTAGTGCACATATTTTTAAATTTATATTTGTTAGAGCTTTCGTGTGGATTTAAATGCTAATAAGTTATAAACCGTGGTTCAAGAAGCATTTTGAAAACTGGAAAATGAAGAAAAAGGGAACTGAAAAAATTGAAGGTCAATAATTTTGTATCAAAAGCCAGTTAGTGCCATAAAAATGCAACAAACAAATAATCGAAAATTTTTCACATTTGTCAAGTTTCAGTGTTAATTTCATCAGATTTTTAGAATCTAGAGTGAAATTTTGCCTCTTTGTTTTCCTAAATCACTTTGTTATATACAAAAATAAAACTACGCGGGTTTTTCATTATATTGAGAAGGTTAGTGGTGCAAAGAATGCTAAACAAGAGAGGTCATGGGTCACTGTGAGGAACTGTTTCGAAACGCCATAACACTGTGCGAGGGATGGGATACTTTGTTATCTACAACATTCCTACCTATAGTCCAAGAACAATGCAGCCTTAATAAATAAAACAAAAGTTAACAGCGAAGCAATACAAATATTACAATATACACAAACTTCACTTATATTTTTCAGAAACTTTATGAACTCTGTGGGTGAACTTAATTTTTTTTAAATGGAAGTGAAGTTTTTGGCAAGTAATTATATTTTATTTTAATAATTCAAGCTCTTTCGGCTTCCTTCTTGCTTTAATGCTTAGACACTCCTATACTTTCAAACCAGAAAATACAAATAGATTGATACCTCATTCTTATCTCTGAGAATATGAGTCTTCAGAGTACAGTATATTTTATCAGTATTACCCTTAAGAGACCCCAAAATATGAATGATGTTATAACATTAATTAAAATAAGGAAAATAAAGTGAAACCCTTTGTCAGCTTTTACTCAAGTTTTATTCTAAATACATTTTACATACATTTTAGGTAAAATTAATAATTAAATATAACTTTTGGCATTTTTAAACATCATACATTTTGGATTATTGCACTTTTCAATAAGTATATCATCTTATAAATGATATACTTATTTTGGAGGGTAGGTGCAAGCTTTTTAGCTGTAGTCTGGCTGATAATAAGATTCATCAGTAATATACTGAGAAGCTGTGGTCTTAGACTTAGTACTTGTGATAATTATTTTGGAGGAAATTTCATGTAAGCGATGGTTTGCCAGATATTTTCCTTCTATTGTCCAAAATGTCATAATCGTCAATACCACCATAAGTGTATTTAAAACATAGCTTAAAGGAGTAGTCTTTAATACTTTCCATGCATGCCACTTGCTCAAGAACCTCTTTTGCCCAGATTCTGAAACTGTTCTTTTCTGTACTTTATCGAGAAGAGACTTTACAGAGATGAACATATTAGTTGTTATTTTGACAACATGAAAAGGATTCTTTACCCTGTGCTTTTTTTATTTTATTTTTTATTTTTTTATTTATTTATTTTTATTCTTCTTTTTCCACTAGCTCCATTCACTGTTCTGAAACATAGTGTAAGCTGCTTGCCTCTTTTTTCTCTCTCCATAAGGCCGAAGTCACACTGACCAGGTAAAAGTCTATGACCGTCCACTAGATGACAGGCACAGAGTATGAACAGGTTAGTCCATTTTTGACATTATACGAGTTACATCACGAAATCACTTAAAATACACCCGTCATTCTGCAACATCCACATCCCGCCACTACGTGGTTAAGCTCTTCCCAGAGCAGTACACGATTTGACCACCCTTCGGGCTGTTCTAAACAGCCCGCCAGCATGGAGTTGAGTTGCAAGAATTTTACCTCTCTCTATTTAGCGTAATATAATTGCTGGAGGTTAGACCAACACAAGAAAAATAGGCTCTCAGCCGCAACAACAGAAGGCAGCACTTATCGCTTTTTTTTTTTTTTTTTTTTTTTTTTAAGAATTAGCCTTTTTTTGTCTTCATATGTTCATCGTAAGTTTTAAAATTTTATAAAACAGAAGATATGCTCATTACTAGAGCAATTTCTATGTCTTGTTCCTTTGTTGCATAGTCACCGGAGTGAAATATACTAATTTTATAGTGCCTATAATTTTCTTTTACATAATATGCACCTTTTCCTAACTTAAGGGCTTTCTCTGAGCGTAAAAATAGTAATTCCGTTATAGTTGTTGATAGCAGATATGAGGAAGTTGGTAATACCGGCATCCATGTCGTAAAGTCAGTAGTTGCATCTTTCGCACAGTATTAAATGTTTGACAACTTTACACAATAATGTGAACACTAAATCTTCAAATTCATACTGCGTACTAATACGACGGCTCTATTGTGTTTTATTCCTCACGTGGGCGAAAACGTACTACTGGTTCATTCATTGCAAAATAGCCTGTTTACGTATTCAAGGAAACTACTTAACGAAGGGGATCAGTCATAAATACACAAGATCCCAAACTTAAGAAACAGTGTTTACAGTTAAGATAATCGTGGAACATAGTAAATTAATATACGATTTATGGATATTTGATGTCAAAAGGTATTTTAAAATGAGTACAGGGTAAGTAAAACTTACTTTTCTCCAATAATAATACTGCATTAGTAACTTTTCTTATTAAAAGGTAATTTTTTTTTCCAACGCGTGGTTTTAAACTTTCACATGAACAGTATCTGGCGTGTTACTTGACATGGCCTTCTCTACCCACTTTCCTATACATAGTTTTCATATAATACACAAAACTATAACATTATAAGGAAATTGAGCTAAAGTTGGTACATCACCAAATTAACCCGCTAATGACCCCGACAGTTGTGCACCCTAAGTTACACATTGGAATGGACACACGGTTTGAGAATAATAATAATCTGGATTGTCAATTTGAAATGCCTGTCGGTTGAATGATAGCCGGTCACAATCATCTTCTCCCTTCATTTAATTGTTTAGCATTATCTTAACAAACTTGATTATACGATACAAAGACAATAAAGCAGAACCTCCTTACATAGAGTATAGCGAGATGTCTTTCGTACTATTATGAACACATTCGATTTTCTTCTTTTTTCTTAGTTGCTAAAGTCATGCATGACCAGTGCTTCCAATGAAGTATCCGCCTCATTTGTTTTATTTTAAATGTAGTTTATGTAACAACAGCTTTTTTTATCTACTCTGTGGTACTCTCAATGAAAAAAGGCCTTTTTGGCAAATATATATTTTTATAAATCGAATGCATTCGTAACCTATAACGGTTTATACTCCTAATACTCCCTTAGCTACATATAGTGTGACCCATATAAAATTGAACCATTTCAATAGGCCATAGCTTTTGAACCAATAATAGGACACACGTGCAACAATTGGGAAATTACATTACACTATTTATATCTAAGAGAAAATGTTGGAAGTTTCCTCCACCAGCTTCTGTACATCTTTGTACTCATCTCACCATATTCTCTGTAGTATTACGGAGAGTATCCTCGCCAACGTTATTTATTTCGGTTCGAATGGATTCCTTGAGAATATCAATTGTCCGTAACCTATTCTTGTACACTCTGTTTTTAGATAACCCCACAAGAAAAAATCCGATGAGGTTAGGTCAGGGGATCTGGGGGGGCCATAGACCTTTTGAGATTATTCGATTGTCAAAGAAACTGGTTACAAGTTCCGTGTCATTACATGTATGACACGTTGCTCCATCTTGCTGGAAATAAGCTCTCATTTCGATATCATCTCCGTAAAACTTCAGAAAATATGGTGAAACGAGTGTAAATATATATAGATGCTGGTGGAGGACACTTCCAACATTTTCTCTCAGATGTAAATAGTTTAGTGTTACCTCCCAATTGTGTATTACATTCTCCTAAAGTTGCACGTTGGTTCAAATGTTATGACCTATTGAAACAGTTCAGATTTATATGGATCGCACTGTATCTTAACATTAAGCATTGCACCCAAAAATTCTATACTTGAATATGTTTGTTTTGAGATCCCGAGTCAAAAAAAGAAAAAGCATTTTTAGAAAACGTCACTGTGTGCGCGTACATATGACTCAAGACTTTCAAATAACGAATTTGGCATTTTGTCAAGAATATAACAGCAAGATCCTTCTTTTTTTAAAAAAATCTTCAATCCGAAACTATCCTTTACTTGGATACATTCTCGAAAATTTTGATTTTCTCAAAAACTGCACTAATAATTTTATCTTACTATATGTTCAAGATATGTTCAGAATAAATCAAGTGTATGCCTTGAACTTTTTGCAAATTGCTTCTGAATAACGTTTGAAATAATAATAAACCCTTCTTATTAAGTTTAAACACACTATCTTTTTTGTGAATTTAACCATTTCAGAAATATTCCTTGTTACTCATTGAAATTTTTCACAAAATATAGGTGCTTTTCTCGTAGGGGATATGTATATTTGTTTTTATTACTCCAGCTCATGGAAATAGAAGAGAATTTCAAATAAATAATATAAATATTTTGCATTTTAGCGATGTTATTAATTGATAGGATCATATTAGCACCATCTGTGTGCTGGAACGAGGTGGGTCCGCAGAAGCTCTTTATATGAAAGTAACTGTACTGATATTTCTGTTGCTGTTAAAATATTTAAAATGAGGGGAGTGGGTGCTTAAACTCGTGACCTTGACCAGCGTATAACCTACTGAAAAGTCATTATATAACGATGTGTTCTTAAAACATTTGACTATCAATTGTAATCCCCTGTGTTCCCTAGTGTTTTAATAATCCATATTTATCAGGATGATTAAAATAGTTCTAAATTCGTCTACTTTCTTTATGATAAACTGTATTTACTTTACCTTTGCGGAATAAGTTTAAAAATGTTCCAAAGTGATGTACTTTGAATATGCTTGTACCCAGAGCAAATTATAGCCTTATGAGCTTCAACTGTTTGTGTTAAAACAATGTATCTGACAATATGGACTTACCTGTTGTATTTTGAGCTCTAACGAATCCTCTGCATAAATCATTTTGGTTTCTTTTCAATCTGATTCACTTATACGCAAGTAATTTTATTATCTACATCAAAATCTGTAATTCATTTAATGTCCAAACGTAAAGCTAATTGGACGCATAATTTATGGAACAACCTCATTCATAAGCTTGACTTGACAATTAAATATTTCACTTGCATCTGAAAAAAATTATTCGATAAAAGATAAAAATATTGCTTTCTGACTTGTCGTTTAGTAAATAATCGAACGGCGTAGGTCGATAATATAATCGATAGCCACATTGTATCCGGTAATGTTCCAGTAATTTATCAATGGTATTTAAATTTATTTTCCTATTTCAAAGCGAAATATAAATCACGGGACAACAAATTAAAGGTGGTTATTTTATGGTCTGTGTGTTTAGTCTTTGCTAGGTGAACGTCCAAAGATATAAGTTACGTAAGTAAGCGACTTTTGTAGTGATTTATTTTATGAAGGTTGGCCAGCCAGACTGCTAATGCTTTGCGGCCCTCCACTGCCTTCATTCAGAAGAGAGGAACGCTCTGGAGTGTCTCCAGTATTGGAGTAATTCAAAGAGCAACGCATGTTTCAAAATACTTGCCGTTTAGGAAGTCTGTTTCTGTTGAGACAAATATACAGTAGAATTCTATAATCCGCTACTTTTGAGTTTTCTTAATATCATGAGTGAAAGAAATATATGTGTTAATGTTTTTTAGCGAATACATTTTCGGGAAGGTATACATTCCATTCCCGCAGGAGAGCTTCCTGACCCACGGTCATTTTTCGGGGCTTTCACCTTGCCATTAGAAGATGATGGGAATTCGCAAATTTTCTGTCCCTAAATTTCACCTCATTTCACCATTGACCTGCTTGTTTCTTTCAAAAGTTCAATGTCGCGGGAATCTCGGAGCTGCATGGCAAGAAAAATGATGCTATCGGTAAACACCGCCACCAACGCGGCAGTAGTCTCCGGTTTCAGCCGCAGGAGGGAGGGAATCTTGGGATTCCTCGTGACTCCTCATTTGACCGCCCTGTCTCTCAACTTACCCACCCTCCCATGGGCACTCCAAGATTTTCTCAAGTTTACTTACGTCATATGTTCATCATAAATGTAGCAGGACCAGAACATAAATGTGATTTTGATTAAACATGAGTTTTAGGGCTTTTTTTAAATCCAAAGATACAAGTAAAATAAAAAAAACTGTCCGTATAGGAAGCATATTTAGAAAAATGTATACGTGTATCCTGCTTTAATACTGTTCTACTTCACCCTCCACACATTAAATGATAATTAAACAAAGACAATTGATGAGGAAGCGTCCCAAATTTCAGTTGTACTTCCTTAGCATTTCGCAGTTGTAACGGTTGAGGAAAACCTAAAAAAAGGCCTCAGTCAGAAGGGATTGCCTTCATGGATTCTGAATCTTAGAACATCTCATTCACGAGTCCATATCTTAACTCCCTGAGTGAGTGAGAGTGAGTGAGTGAGAGTGAGTGAGTGAGTGAGTGAGTGAGTGGGTGGGGGTTTGTGTGTGAGTGAGTGTGTGAATGGACAGCATAGCTCTAAACGAAATGGCAGAACAAAGGGTTAATCTAGTAGTCCAGTTCAGTGTTCTCCAAGGCATACGACATTAAAATTTCCAACAACATAATACTTAAAACATAAGCAAATGTAAACAAGTAAGCATAATAACTTAAAACAAAATACTCCTACCCCAAACTATGCCTTATATGGAAATTGATTTTTATCATAAATTCCTAAAGAGCTCGATTAAAATGTTTAAGCTATTTGAATTCAAATCAAATGCATGTGTTGCATCCTCTACAACTTGCATATGCAAAGCTTCATATTCTGAATAAGTTTTGTGTATAACATTACGTATCAGGTAAAAAAAAGTAAGTACAGAATATATTAGATTCACTCAAAAGCATTTTGTAGAAAGTACAAACTGGTTCAAGCTCAGAAGGCTGTAATCATTAAAATTTACGCTGTATAGGAGCATTTTCAACAAAGGTGAAATAAATATAGATTTATAATAAAGGAAAAAAGACGAATGCATATTTAGTTCAGTAAGAAAATGGTATATTTAGTTTAGTTTTCGTAGTACCAACAATAGAACCCGTTTCTCTAAATTCATTCACGACATTTCGAAGTGTTCTCTGCTATGTGTACGAACAGAGTTTTTTTTTTTTTTTTTTTTTTTTTTTTTTTTTTTTTTTTTTGTGTAATTTTATGTCCTCCAACGTTAAGTCATATCGGACGGTGAATGAATTGGGTGAAATGATGCTCAAATGAGTCTAGGGTCCATGGAGCTTAGAGTTACCTGTAATTCGTCTTGAAGGATAAGGGAAAACCCCGGAAGAAACCTTATCCAGATTACTCACCCTGACCGAGATTCGAACTCGGGACCTCTTGAGCGTGAGGCAGACACGCTACCATCTACGCTACCGAGGCAAGCTCGAACAGCGGTGAATGTGCATTTAAACCATTGTTTAATTTCTCTGCAGAAGTTTCTTGTCCCATACCTTAAACGTCCTCCAACGTTGTTATATCGGACGATGAATGAAATGGATGAAATGATTTTCAAATGAGTACAGGGGTCAATAAAGCTTATTTTGTGATATTCATTTTTCAGGATAAGGGAAAACCCTAGATAAAACCTTATCCAAACAACCCCCCTAACCGAGATTTGAAATTGCGACCTCTTGGTCATGAGGCAGACACAATACCACCTACATCATAGAGGTGGGCTGTTGTCACATTGAAGGATATCAACGTTTTGATAGTCTAAGAGCACTAGCACACCATAACACCGAACATAAATCTTTGAACCGTGTCAGCGGTACATGGAGAGAAGTAGTGGAGGTTAGAACTGATTAGAAATAGGCAGTGCAGGGCAAGCAATTCCCAGTAATACGGTTACGCGTCCGGCTGAACGAGGCACTTGTGTTGGTAAGTACAACACTAGTGTTGTTGCTGCGTGCCCGCTCTCAGTAGGATGAACCGTGGAAAGACATATTTTGGGAATTTTAGGTAGGGTTGTTGTATTTAAGTGGTAAGAGGTTTGTGGTTTGCGGTTCAGCATGCTGAGCACGTGTCCAAACGAAGTCTGCGTAGATAAGTGGACATAAGTATGACAAGGTTGGAGAAGAACTAAACAGCTCGACCTATGAACTACTGTGTGCCTGTATATCATGAGTAGAAATGTTTGCATCCCTACATTATTGCGTGAACCATGAAGTTAGACGTAATTCAGGCAAGTATGGCAGCCGCCTTGTATCCGCTTCTCTCCCGCAGTTTGTACACGACTACTGCTACAGTTTTCCCTCTATTCCAGTGCCTCTGTCGGACGCCTCTTGCACGGAAAGTGTCAGCCACGTAGATTTCTCAGCGGGAACCAAATAAAGCAATTCATTACAATACTGTATGAATATTACCACAGAGGGAGATCTTTTCTTCTTCAAAGATGGATCTGCAATTTAGGAACTCTCTGTCTCACTTTGTCCAATATGTGTGCTCTATTAATAAACCAGTTTAAAATTATGGTAAACAACATACATTCTTTTTAAATATGGAAGAAAATAAAGAAACAACATGACAGAGTGCAAAAACATTAAAATTAGGTTAGTATTAAAAATAATTTCCAATTGCTTCAAAATATGAAAAATAAATTACTTTTCTAATAAATACTTTATCCATGAAGGAAGTAAACATGTATGTAATTTTATATAGGAAAGAAACATGTATTCAAAAATAACATGTACTCACAGATATTTGGAATAGGTGATTTGTCGTGTCCAATTTATTGTTATTATTATTGTTAATATTATCATTGCCTAATATCTAAAAATATTTTTCCATGAGGCATATTAGAGGTGTACATAGTTACAGAGTAATTGACGTTGCCATTATAAATTTGATAAGGTGAATAAACTGAAGAAGTTATATTCGAATATCATTTAAAGGTTATGAACTTTAAAGTAAGAGAATATAAATAAGTAAACAAAGAATAAAACCACTGAGTTTTGAAATGATCCCAAATTGATCCCATTTTAGCTTACAAATGACGAGGATTACAAATGCAAAAATATATAGTCAAGAAACAGAATTATCAATATATTGGTTTCTTATTCTCAAAAATAAAACAGTTACAATGATTTATGCATATCTGTTGAACAATAATTGAGGTTAAACCTTCTAAACTGAGCCATTCAAAAGGACATGTTCCACTAATTGCTAATTTTCTGCACAAGTACATATAAGATCTGTTATAGTGGGAATTTTCAATATCCCGAATTACGATGGAATTTCATCTGCCTGAACCATTTTCTCGCTTGCATCTTCTTTTAAAACCAAACATCACAAATTTGTGTTTTATGTGTCGTTTATATAACGTGTACCAATCTTTTTTTCTTTTAATTCTGAATGAAAATTTGAATAAATGTAGTTTTGTCCCTGATTAGTTCAGTTTTCACCAACATTTCACTTTTCCTCGCAATGCCATGAAATACACCCAAAGTAGGAACTTCTTCCTTTCTGCTGGAGTGTCGAAAACAAAACCTCTCTAATCTCTCCCAGTGGTAGCAGTCAGAGGGCCTCGAAGCTCACTCGTAAAACAGCGCTTATTGTTGTAACAAGAACAAGTCACTATCACTAGTGACCACAAGGCAGTTTCTGGAATATTTGTGAAGGATTCTTGCAAACATTTATAGTTTCTTCTGCATACTTCATGCTAGATTACGTATGTTCTTGTAGCTACAATGTCATTAGGGAAATTTGGTACTTTACGCGAAAGTCAACATTTAAGAGCTGGTTGCTAAGTGATAGCTTAGAAATGTACTTCTCATTTGAGGGAAGCTAAATCAAAATCCATATAAAGAATAGTTCAGAAATTTTTAATTCCATAAGGATGGAAAACAAATGCCTACTATACCATCCCTTGTGTAACATAATCTGCAGGTATAGATTCCAGAACTTTGGAGCTTAACCATTTTAATCCCCATTCCTACAATACACAGATTTTAAAAGAAACTAATCCTGGTCGCCCGCCAGTTCGAATCATCCGCGCTTAACTTACTCAAAAATGTCTAGTGATTTTAGTTTAAATATAATATACTCCTATATAAGGTATTTCCTGCACCAATAAATTTATATCTTACATTTTCTGGAAAAGGTCTCTGAAGTCCCGTTTATACTGAACGACGTTTGTGCAATTGTAAATCGAAGAAGTAGACAAAGTCTTAGTACAGAAAAATAGAGATCACGTTATATCGCAATATTTATTTCAGATACATTTCTTGTGGAGTTAGCTATTTCCATTTATTGATTTCAGTATTCCAATAGTAATATTTCTTTCAAATGTAAGACGTATATTTGTTTTTCTCTGTCTCGCTTCTGTTTTATTTTTCTTAAAGGGGAAGGTAAAAATATTGCATAATTAACATAAAAGTAGAATTATTTAAATCAAGAATGTTGAGCATGGAATCCAAAGATCTTTTTATAAGAATGAAAATAAAAAGTAAATGTTTCATGAAGAATAATTGAAGTGTCGAGATGAAGGACGATCGTGTGACATGTAGGATAAATGAAGCTGCGTGGTGAAATGTTGAAAAGCGTCGAACCAACGCCCGATTTTAATTTACGGAATACTTAATCAGGGTGGTGCAGCTAGGATGGCGGAAAGCGCTTGAAGGGATGAATCGAGCATGACTTAGTTGTGCGTGGCAGAGAAATTAATTGAAGGTAATATCTCACGCGACACAAAGAGGACGATCAGATAAAGTAAAGCAAGGTTCCTTGGCAACAGTCCCACTGTCAGCCCCAGGTGATATCAATTATTTGCACTCTCCGGAAAACATCTACAAATTCTCTTCCACTGGCAACATGTTGCAACAAAGGATTCGGTGTGTTTTGAAGACTATATATTGTTTGTGTTGCGTATGCAAAAGAAAGGGGAAAAATATTGCTTTGATATTAACAGTACATTCACAAGCAAGATAACTGAGTTGGCAGCACCTGTGGCTCGCACACGGTAGATCTAACAATGTTTTGTGTTTTAAAAGCAGTTATGTACCATGGAAAATTCATGCACCTATATCTGGTGGACGAGACGTTATTTCATTCCTTTCAATTTGTACTTCACAGAAATAATACCAACACAAAACTGTAATGTGAGATGATTTTTTATTTATTTATACAACTTACTACTATTTACAATATTTTATCTACACAACATTCTTATTTTATTAATCTAGTTCAGCCATTTTGGCTCCCAGTTGTTCCAGCATTGCTGAGTAGTACAGTCACTCTTCGGCCATCGACTCTAGTTTGCTGTTTCCCTTTGCTGTCCCATCATTTTTTTCTTTTCCACTCTTTACATTTCTCATCCAATTCTCTTTAGCTTTCCAAAACAGGTTCCCCGTATTTCTATTTCTACTTCATTTTTCCCGTAATCTCTTTTATAACTGTTAACATCTTTTCCCAATTTTTCTCCCACCTTTCTTCATGCTGTTGCACTCTGTTAGAATATGAACTGTACTTTCTGTTTCTCCAAATAATTCACATATTTCTACCCTGCTAATTCTTACTTCCCTTAAGAACATTGATCCTGTTCTAATCCAAGTCCTTCCTTCCCTCTCCTGCCTCTTATATTGGTCTATACGAGGGGGGACCCAAAAGAAACCGGATTGTTTTCATAAAAATTTTATTGGTGAACCTTTTTACAACATTACTTCAGTCGCCTTCAAAATACTCTCCATTACATGTGATGCACTTGTCAAGTCTCTTTTCCCACTGTTGGAAGCATGTTTGGAACTGTTCAAGTTTGATATTGTCCAGTGCCCTTTGCGAAGCTGTTTTTACCGCCTCCACATCGTCATAACGCTCCCCTATTAGCGTTTTTTTCATTCGTGGAAATAGGAAAAAGTCGCACGGGGTTAGATCCGGCCAATACGGAGCGTGGGGAACGACAGACCACCTCTGAGATGCCAAATAGTGGGGCACTCGTAAGGCCGTGTGTGCTGGAGCGTTGTCGTGATGCAGAAACCAGTCACCTGATCGCCAAAGCTCCGGGAATTTCCCCCTTACATCCTCTCGTAGACGCCTTAAAACATCCAAGTAAAAGTGCTGGTTAACAGTCTGACTAGGGGATACGAATTCCCGATGCACAATTCCACGAACATCGAAAAAGACAATGATCATCGTCTTCACATTTGACCTCACTTGCCTTGCTTTTTTTTTTCTGGGAGAGTTGGGAGTGCTCCACTGGCTTGACGCTTGCTTGGTTTCTGGGTCATACCCGTAACACCAACTCTCATCCCCTGTAATGACTTTGTTCAAGAAATTTGGATCACTGGCAACCTCTGTTTTCAAGTCCTGACACACATTCATGCGGATGGTTTTGTGCTCCTGTAAGAGAAGGCGTGGAACAAATTTAGCAGCAACACGTCTCATGTGCAAATCCTCCCTCCAAATCCGCTGGCACGAGCTCCAACTGATTCCTGTCGCTGCTGAAATTTGGTCGATCGTTTGGCGACGATCCTTGTTGATCTTTTGGCGGACCTTTTCAATGTTCTCCTCATTTTACGACGTTGAAGGGCGTCCAGAACGAGCTAGGTCTTCAACAAACATCTCACCACGTTTAAACTGCTCAAACCACTCGAAAACCTGTGTGCGGCTCATAGTGTCCTCCTGAAAAGCTTCCTGAAGCATTTGGTGTGTCTCCGTTTCAGTTTTTTAAAGCAGGAAACAAACTTTCACACACATTCTTTGTTCTTTTAAAGTTGCCATAACGACTTCGCAGAGGTAACCCGCCAACAGTCAGAGAAATACAATACCACACTTGCACGTTCAGCTCTACACTGACTCCGTCTGCATAGCTGTTTTGTGAAGGTCTCTACTAACACCATCTAGCTTGAGAACCTTGCACTACGTCTACGAGTGGCAGCGCTCTCGGAGTCCGGTTTCTTTTGGGTCCCCCTCGTATATCTTTATCTTCCGCACTCTCTTTATTAACCTATAAAGCTTTAATGATTTTCTATTTTCTAACTCTCCCCATATATTTTGTCTTTCTGTATCCTCATTCTGGTTCTAAATATTTTACAAAAAACTTTCCCATTTTCTTTTGTTGATTCAGACATACCTTTTAGGATTTCATAATCTTTTATCATACATTTATACCAAAATTTTAAAACTCTTTCAATTACATATTTTCTTTTCATTTTTCCCTAATTCTCCTAAGGTTACTTCTTCTGGAGCTGATCTAGGCGTTCCCAACATCTCTTAAACAAATGTGAGATGATAGTGTAACCTGTTTCAGAAATAATTTCGGAATTAATTATGTGATAACAATTCATGATGAAATGGATATTCCGAGCACTCTTTAGAACTCGGCAACATTCAAACACTTTGAAATAAGTCACACATTTGATCCAGCTTCCGGGTTTAAACAAATATAGCTTACCTCACTCCACTTCTTTGTCTTCTGGTGGTTTTGTGTCTCATATGTCTCTTAATCCAAACAAACAGTATTTGATTAAATATTAAATACAACTGTTATGCTATTGGCCTACACTGAAACAATGTAAAATGGAAGGAAGTTCTTTAGCATCCAATAAGAACCTAATGCAGTAGTTGTTTTATATCTAAAATATCTTTGATTAAATTACAATGGTATCAGTTGCAAAATATATGTAAGAACAAAGTTGGGCGAGTTGACGATATACCTCTAAAATATTAACGCCAGAGCTTCTACTCCCATTAGTCCTGAATCCGTAGGACCAAGGACCCGAGCCTTCTACCCGGGAGCCGAAACTCCGGGGCTCTTTCCATAGGGCAATATCTGGAGTCTAAACGCCCCCCCCCCATCGACTCGAAAATCAAGACGGGTGGAAGTGGATACGCCACTTACGCGCGTCAACCCCGCAGGGAAGACTACCGAAAACCTCGGTGGCGCCGCCTGGTGATCTAGCGCACCTTCTACTAGCTCTGCAGGCTAGTAACCCTGACTTATTAGGCAACCCTCTACCCCCTCCGGGCGGCCGTAGCCTGGCCGGAGGTACCCAATTCCTCGTGGGTGTCGGGAACACACTGCCCCCTCGAGTCCAACCCAATACGAACAACTCCCAAGCAGGGAGGGGCTCGAATGTTCGGTCCGAGATTCCTCTAGTAACGTCAGAAGTACCACGAGTGCTAGGGGTCCGCAGCGCCAGCACCTCGGTAGCTGACGGGGACGGATCTCCTCCCCTACGGAAACGTCTAAAATATAAGAGGTAGTAAATTAGTATTTGCAACATTTTGAATTACTAGGTAGCAAACACGAAATGTTTGTTTACTCTCGTAGGATACACGCCGCTCTAACAGTTAAAGAGAAACTTGTTTACACAGTCTTCCAATATAGGACTAGGATTAGGATTTCATTACGGAGGTGATTCGGTACGTAAGCCACCATGCTGGGCCCACTATTCCTATGCCCCAAGTGTGAGCACCCCCTGGATGAAGGATGAGGTGAAGGAGACAGAGGGCGGCCGACCTAAGGAGCCACGGCAGTACAGAGTGCTGGGTCCCTACAGTTTACTTGGATAGAGACTTCCCCCGACACGCCAGGACAACGAACTCGCTCTCCCACAGCGGGACGGCAACGAACCCAGCAGCCAAGCCCCAAATGTCCCTGGCTGGCGGTCACGAAATGGTTCCAGCAGAGGAGCGGAGACTGGCAACCGACCTACCGGAGGAGGAAGTAGTTTACTTCGAAACATATCATCCTGCCATGCACCGCCGAGACTCCCGCCGACACGTCTACCCTGAAAGAGACCACCGGATGAGAGATGATATGAAATGATAAATGGAGATGAAATGGAGGGACAGGAAATTCGGGGGATGTGATTAACCTACCGAGCATTCGCCTATCGACCTTTGAAACCCCCGAAAAAACTCATGGGTCATGTAGGTCGGTCACAGGAATCGAAATCGGGCCTCCCGAATGCTAGCCAGAGACGAAACCGCCTGAGGCATCACGATCGATCTTCCAATATAACAATTAATGTAACCCCCCCCCCCCCATCACCTTGGCCCAGTGTCCCTGTAACGTTACTAAAATGTCTGCCTTATGTTCTCAAAGCCCCTAAAATATCTTCCCAGGAAATCGTCAGAGAAATTAGAGAATGAGCTCCAAATAATGAGATCTGTAAACTGTTTGGATTAACGTGATAAATCCCCTTCCATCCTATATATTTCTACCATTCTAGGTTGCTCAGAAATTATTTCAATTCACTCAGAGAGGTTTAAACATACAGAAACAGCACTAAATGTTCACTTGTGATAAGAATCTTTTGCAATAAAGAAGGTAGGCTCGCAATAACACGCGGTTCTATGTTCGAGGCAAGAATGACACTTAATCCGGCTACCAGCTATGTCTTTTCCCACAACATCCAAGATTATGCTCAGAATGTACTATTAAGCTTTATATTCTCCTAATAACCTTCCCTTTTGGTAATGACACTAAGACATCCACTACTGGCTTCTAATACCATGTTGCCACTTCATTTCTATATTTCTGAAATTTTAATGCTTTACCGCCCAAGGTCTGTATATAAATCTCTAAGAAATACTCTTACATATTTCAAGAATCCCAAGCTAGCCTGCCATATCCGTCTAGAACCTTCGGAGTGATTCACTGAAACGCGAGACCTCCAGAAACAGCGATATTCCTATAAAAACGGGCTGCAGTTGGCGAGTCAGTTCAGTTCTTTGCGAGCAGCCGTGAGGAGCGCCCAGCGAAGGAAAGGACTGGAAGACTGTGTACGTGCATCGGAGGTGTGTACGTAACTGCGAGTGCAGAGTTCAACTGTGACGGACGAACTGGTGAATTGCAATTGTGTGCGCTACGTAATTCTGTGTAATCGGCAAGTGTTCCAACTGTAATTCGGTGAAAATAAAGAACATTTTGAGTCTGTGCAATTGGACGTTTAATTTCACGAACCCATAAAGTTACAGTATTATAAGTATTCATTTATTCAAGGAATCCATAATTTATGTATCAGTTTTCTAATTAGGCTGTTTATTCACACGCATAGAAGTATTTTTCTAAAAGTGCATTCCAATGTATGAAAATCTCTACCTTAATGAGTAGACAGGACAATGGTGACATGTGACGCTTGCATTCCGCAAAACCCAGTCTCATATCTCTTTAGGGCGGCCATCTCACTTGGTGGAAGGCGAAGGCTGGCGTGGTGTCCCTTCCTCTACGAATCCTTTCATTTGCTTTTGTCTGCTTCTACTTCAGCTGTTTCATATTGCTGCAACAAGCGACGGCTGTTAGTAAATGGTAGCGGGCCGAGTTTTGAATTATACAAAGGAGTAGTGGAATATCAGAGTCAGGACATATCGATACGTATTGAATCGTCTGGCTATCGATTCAGTATCCTATCAACAATACAATGTAATACACCAGACATCTCTGAAAGTCTTAAGATGTTTTATATCGCTCCTTTGCTACGAAATGTGACGACTGCCTTGTGCTATTCTTCCCACTTAAGGAGATGTAGGTACAGAGCTACCGTGTTTGCGTTGCGAAGGCTGTTATCTGACACTTGCCAAGTCGACCTTTTGACCTTGCTACCTGAAACCGGAGCTGCTGAAGAAGAAGTGGGCAGTACTTCACCACTTGCATGTTGATCTTTCTCTCTAGGGTGTCGCTCCACCATGTTTATCACTATGATGAATTTCTTTGAAATCCAATGCCGTACTATGATGAAATACTTCATGAACCTGCGAGGTAGGCGACGAAATTAAACTTCATACAGATTTACAACATTCATGGAGACCTGGCAGCAATTTTTGAGTCGTAGATGGAAAAATCTGGCATGTTTTCTAGACTTGAAGAAACCGTTCTTACAAAAACTTCTGCTATCTACTACTTGTTAATTCTATACACATCTGTACATTTGGTTGGAGGTACAGTGAGCTAAACCCATAGTCACATTTTTAAAACTGTGTTGCTAAGTTACGACTTTAAAACGTCATGCCCTTTGAGCAATATCGACTTGCCGGTTTAGGAAAATATAAGACTTTGAAGACCCAAATGAATAACAAAAGTATATTTTCATATGATTAATGTCATAAAATGTTCTTATTGACATAAGTACTATCCTTTTATAAGATGTACACTTTTTTATACCTCTTGCTTTAGTAGTTACAAAAATGCATTCATATATAAACATTTCAAAGGCTAATACGAAAAAAGAACCACGATATGCATTTTATTAATTACGTAAAACTCTTAATGACAGTTTAATGAAAAGGGTTTGTGGAGAGGGTATTTTATTGGAAACGTTCGCTATTTACCCTACAACAGATCAAATAAGTATTTTTTTCCTGTAGTTTCAAGTTCAAAATCTACCTTTCCGGTCAAATACCCATGTCGAATTTTTTGTTGAAATAAAGTACTTCTATACTTATGGCAGATAAGCAGTAGCAGTAAGAATATTATGACAAATTCTTCATCAGAGTTTAGTTTCAAAATAGAAAGTACTTATATGACTATTTCATCATATTTTGATGTTCCTTTTTTTTTAATTTACGTCCGCCCCAACGTTAAGTGATATCGAACGGTGAATGAATTGGGTGAAATTATGCTCAAATGAGTCCAGGGTCCATGGAGCTTTGAGTTACCCAACATTCGTCTTGAAGGATAAGGGAAAACACCGGAAAAACCTTATCTAGGTAACTCACCCTGACCGAGATTCGAACTCACAACCTCTTGAACGTGATATTTCGATGGTATGTATAACGATATAGTAATGTATTGCAATTTTTTCTCCGTTTCTTGTCAAAAGCCCCACCCCCCCCGCTGAGCACAACGTCAAGACGGGATGGAAGTGGATACGCCACTTACGCGCGTCAACCCCGCAGGGAAGACTACCGATAACCTCGGTGGGGCCGAATGGTGATCTAGCACACCTTCTACTAGCTCTGCACGCTAGTACCCGGGACATTTTAGGCAACCCTCTCCTCCCTCCGGATGGCCGTAGCCTGGCCGGAAGTACCCATTTACCCGTGGGTGTCGGGAACACACTGCCCCCTCGAGTCCAACCCAATCCGAACAACTTCCCTACGGGAGGGGCTCGGCATGTTCGGCCCGAGGTTCCTCTAGTAACGTCAAAGGTACCACGAGTGCTAAGGGTCCGCAGCGCCCGCACTTCGGCAGCTGAAGGGGACAGATCCCCTCCCCTACGGGATGATGGTGGGGGAAACCGAAGGACCCGGAGGAAACCCACCCCAGCGCCATGTTGTCCGCCACAAATTCCACTTTGCGATCGCCTGGAATCGCACCCGGGCCACCTAATACTTGTTTCACATAAGCTTCTTCCATATATCTTAACGGTCACGTGACCTAATCCCCTCTTATTGGCTACTGTTGTGCGGTAAAATTAGTCCGCTATTTAACATGGTGATATATCTTTATATGTGGGAAGAGAATTGTAAAATGTATATTTTCGTAACTGTTTGAATTAAATATATTACGCAACTGTGTTAATTTATCTGAAATGCATGTTAATTCTTAAACGAAGTAAAGAGGAGGTTCCATTGCTTTAGCCCGCCATTCCGATGACACAATAGCACGTGCTTTAGTGGTAGTGGTGACATATTTTTTATATAACGTTTATCACTGATCTTGTTTTGAACTGGATTAGTCATATATTGCCATTCGAAGGTGTGTTGTGCCGAGTGCGAGAGCTAAATTATTTTACTGATCATTTACTGCAGGTTTAAATGTGACGGGATGACACCGCCTATGGCGTATGGCTCGAAAGCATTAGCCAATTAGAGTGAGTGGAAGGTAGTTGCACGCGGAGTGATACATGTCAGCGGGGCAAAGATATATGAAACAGAGAGTAGGTGAGAGCCAAGCGGTCTAACCACTCAGCCATGGCGCGGCCGTATGTATTGTAATAATAATCTAAAATTATATTAAATATGTAAATATAATCTATTTTTGACGTAACTTATATGAGCGAGCGGCAAGTCAAACTGACATCAATGTGACGCAATACTCGAGATGCTACCTCACTGTTTATCCTTCGAAATATTTAAAAAAGTAAAATAAAAGGAATTAAAAGAGACCATTGGGCATTTATTTTAATTCAGTATTTCATTCATCTAGAGAAATATTTTACAGTATGTACAGTTAATGAATGAAACGCAGATATAACAATTTTACCCATGTGACATATTAATAACACGTTTATATCTAGAGACATCTAATGAGAAATACCAGATGTTTCTTGTAAAATATGGCGTTTATTGGCCTAAGCTGTTTACTGGGCCGTTGCTTCTTTATCATAAAGTTTTATGATTACATAGTTATCGTTATGGTATATGCTTTAAAAGTCTCAAAAGTAAATCTCCTGTAGTTTTCATTTAAACACTGTATTCTGAGAAGGAAACAAGTGAAACTGTGGAGTGAAAGGAGTTGTATAAGCAAACACGTATAAGCTATTAGGAAAACAGCTGAAGATTGTGTTGTCATGATATAGTTAAATTTTTAATGTGCCAATGCACGATATTTCAGGAAAGGTTTAATAGGAATAGGTCCTCGATACTTGTGATAATTTCATGGTAACGACATCAAACGATACTTCAGAAAATTCGCTCGATACTTTTTCGATACTTCGGTGGTAATTCTGAAATTTTTATTTTATTTTAAAACCAGAGAATATTACTGCCGCAAACATACAAAACCCGAGAAATTGATAGAAATGTGGTAACCGTACAGCAGCATTATGTAAGAAAATAATTATGTGTCAAATTCAGTGTCAGTTAACAGATTTTTTTTCAAAATTTCCAAAATCAGAAAAAGTTAGCCGCTAAATATTTATGTATTCCACTGCAAAAGTGTTCTTTGGAAGGCTATTTCGCACAGCAGGACTCATACGTGACGGAAAAACAGGCAGATTTGACCCCGAAAGAGTGAGAATGCTAATATTTTTTATCAAAGCTTTAAAAAATGGACGGATTAGCTTCTATATGTGTAATGTAGAGTTTAAAAACAAGCACACATGATTCTAATTCTGTTTAATATGTGCAACTAATCAATTTTATTGGCATTACACAGATCTCTAACATTCTATTTTGTATTGATTCTATAAGTAAAAATGGCGGATCGAGTATCGAAATATCAGATATCGTGGAAAATATAAAAATACGTGCTAGACGTACACGTTAATTCGGGTTAAGTGTATATAAATAATAATGATTAAAAGTTATTGCTTAAGTGGAAGGTAAACTAAAAATGTATACGTTATATGAGAAAAATTTCGTAATGACATACCTAAAGGTGTTGTTTAAAATCAGAATAATTGTTATTCAATCGATTAAAGATAAAGCTTTACACTATAGTTACATTACTTTTATAGTAAAGTATAATAAAAGGCTTTTTTCTGTGGCATATTGTCACCCATGATATTTTCTTATTGAAGTGGTTAGACCACCGTGTACAAAGCGACTCGTCTTCAATTCCATGGGACCACAAGTGTACGAAGCGGCGACTGGGCGAATTTTTTTTTGTTTTTCCCGCCATTAATTTCACCAGCTCCTCCATAATTACATTTCCTTTCACTGACAGTTTATATTACCCACTTCATCGACCAGGTATCGGAAGTCATCCTGGATAATCTCTCAGACCAGAGTTCTTGTGCATCTCGACTGGCATGTGACCAAGGCACGTACTTGTGAGTCCTGTAGGATGCAAGACTTCCATATACCGAGGTTAAAATAGAAATGAAAAGAAACATTTTCCTAGGTAGGTATGTCTTAAAGGTGGAGATTTTAATAGAAGTAATTTGCTTTGGTTGTGTATTTATTGACAATTACATTAACTTCCACCAATTGTTTTCACTTTCATTGCACCGCTCGGAAAATATTCCTCTAATTCATTAACCTTGCAGACCAACACGGAGCGTCAGAGCTGCCAATATCTATCCTTGAGGCTACACCGGAGCTAAACAGGTATCGAACCTACGCCCTTCGCTGTTGCACCTGCCTTCAGATCAACGCCCTTGCTATAGCTGAACCTACAGGTGCCTCTAACTCTTCGTTTTATACACTGTGCAAGCAGTTGAATGGCAAAAAGAAACATAATTCCTTCCTCTTCCTCAATGACGGGTTTGTGTGATGACAAAGCGTATTTAATAACAAATAAAATGAAAAACTTACAAACAAAATACACAACACAACTGTAAATTTTAAGATAACAGAACTTTGCTACACAAAAATATAAACAATTTATGTCAAATTCAGTTTTTTAAGACATCTCTTGTCATTTATTCTAATTTTCAAAACTTACACTTTTCGTAAATGATAGGTCGTTATTTTTTTTCTGTCCTGATCTTGCAAAGAAAAGAAGATTTCAAAGCTCTCAGAAACCGACTACTTCATAAAAGACCTGTGTATCACTTAACCTTGCCGTATTCTCTGGTTCCTATTGCATATTCAAGAAAATACGTAACAATAACACTTCTACATTTGTTTATTTTTACTAAAACAAAGTAGATAGAAGAAACGAAAGCTTTTGAATTAATTTTGTGTAACACTGTTTAGAGAATTTATGCAAAATATTATTTTTAGTACATGCTTTCTAAAACAGCTGCATGCAGATTTTCAGTATGAACAATTTTGTATAGATATGTTCAAAGTGATATGTTTCCTTGAAAAAAGAAATCTTCCTATGGGTTACACAAATACAAATATTTGCCACTAAGGCTTCACTTATCTTAAGAAATTGGTGTTAATACTGCTTTCCAAATGGAGATAAATTGTTTGCGAAATCGATCTCCATTTGAAAAGCAGTATTAACACCAATTTCTTAAGATAAGTGAAGCTTTAGTGGCAAATATTTGTATTTTTGTAATATTTATTGCTTCACTGTAGCTAGCTTCATTTTGTAAGTAATCAGCTTCCTATAGGTGTTTGAAAGAACTAAAGTAACAAATGTAATACCTTATTTAACAGCTTAAGAGTTATCATTCATTTTTAGGATAAGGGAAAACCTTATTACCCTGACTAAGATTAGAACTATGGACCTCTGAAACGTAACACTACCACCACGGTACAGTGACACGCCAATGTCCTCCAGCGTTAAGTCTATCTGACGAAGAGTGAAATGATACTCAAATAAGCACATGGTACATAGTGTTTAGAGTTACCAGACATCCATCTTTCAGGATAAGGGAAAACCTTATTGCTCTGACCGAAATTAGAACTAAGGACCTCTTAAACGTAACACTACTGCCAAGGTACAGAGACGCGCCAATGTCCTGCAACGTTAAGTCTATCGGACGAAAAATGAAATGATACTCAAATAAGCTCAGGGTACATATTGTTTAGAATTACCAGACGTCCTTCTTTTAGGATAAGTGGAAACCTTATTACCCTGACCGAAATTAAAACTAGGGACCTCTTGAACGTGACTCTACCACCACACTACGGAGGTGGGCCAAATGCCTCCAATATTAAGTCATATCGGATGATGAATGGAATGGGTGAAATGATGCTCAAATGAGCCCATGATCCATATTGCTTATAGGTACCCGACATTCTTCTGTCAGGATAAGGGAAAACCCAGGTAAAAAGCCTTAGCCTGACCGAGATTCGAACTCGGGACCTCTTGAACTTGAGACAGACACGCTACCAGCTACGCTACCGAGTCGGGCATCAAATGATACTCAAATAAGCCCAGGGTCCATAGAGCTTAAGATTTACCAGACATTCATCTCTCACGATAAGCAAAAACCTCCAACGTTGAGTCATATCGGACGATAAATCAATTGATGCTCAAATATGCCCAGGGTCCACAGAGCTTAGAGTTACCAGACATTCATATTTCAGGATCAGAGAAACACTCCAGAAAAAACTTATCCAGATAACTCAACCTAACGAGATTCGAACTCGGGACCTCTTGAACATGAGGCAAGTACGCAGCTATCTGCGCTCTGAGGCGGGCTTCTTCAAGCATGCTTCTATGTTTGGTGACTTATGGAGGGCTGCTTGGTTGACGGTCGTTTATCGCCTCTATAGACACCTCTGAGCTCTGTGCTCCTTTCTATTCGGCTAGCGAGGTGTACGTAAAGTGCTGATTGCTGGTCTCCTCTGTTGACGTAGTGCGGCGCCCCAACACAGCACATAAATAAGCAGTCGTTATGAACAACGCGCTAGCCGACATCACGTGGTAAGGTACACCGCACCAGCAGGGGGTGTTCTCTACCCCCCGTGTTGCCTTTCCTGTCCATATCACACTTAGTTCCCATACTCATTCACTACCACAGGTGCAGTGGGTGAGTTCGGCCTGTCATATAGGCTATCCAAACAGATCCGGGTTCATATCCCAGCCAGGGCGTGAGTTTCACTGTACTTACATTAAGCAGGGAAATCTATTCCACTCAAAAGTTTGTTAACAGTATTTCACCAGAAAAAAGAAACGTGTTTATGCACTCCAGAAATAAATAAAGAAACTGTCAATGACATCACATGTCAGAAACGAGAAGCTAACACCACTACCATTCACACGGAACAGTTTTAAAAGGTTTCGACTTCCTCAAAAATGACCCCAAAGATTTTGATTAGACAGTCTTATGTTTAAGATATTTTAAAACAAATGAAATATATACCAAGAATTTCCTGGAAATAACTCCTAAGCATGAAGCGTATACAGTGGCCAGACATGACTTTCAAAGTGAGGGAGCTCCAAATAATAACTTTCATTAAAATAAGAGAGAATAATGACTCAAAGAACTAAGGCAACTCTTTAGTACTCTTTCTATTGTACAGTCACATGTAGGCCCTTCTTGCATTGCAAGACTGCTCACACTACAAAAAGACATATTCCTGCTTCCACTCTCCACTCAGACGTTTCAATTCTTCCTACAGCTGGCCCACACTGCGTGAACTGTTAGCTCAAATTGGAGAAAGTATGCAATTTACATATTTTTGCTAATAACTTAATTTCATTAGAATTTCCTATTTGTCAGCACTTAATATCATTCTACGCAAAACACTGTTGCTAATGTTTTTGAAATTGCTTACAGTTCTATTTAAGACTGCCATATAAAACAAAAGATAAACTTTTCTTCACAAGCTACAGAGACTTCACGTGACAAAATTTCTCAGTGCTTCCTAACTATCGAAGAGTCGCGATTGCTTCCGGAAACCTACGAAGCATGGTTTTCAAGCTTACGAATGCGTAAATACAGAAATATACAGTATTGAATGTGCTCGCATAATTAGTCACTTGAATCTAAGCATTATTCGATGTTCGCGAATAAATTTTGAAAATGTATCGAGAGCAAATAAAATACGTTTTGGCATGATTTTTTTCCCTTATCATTTTCGTGAAATTCTTGGGGAAGCGGCACTACTAGGACTTCATTGCATGCTTCGCTACAGAACGTATAGAAGTTACTACACAAAGATTTTGCCCTAAACTAACATTTATATGCAACAGTATTCAATTTTTTCTAAAAGATATTGCCCCAGTTTTGACTAAAATGCTATATTTTAAAAACTTTACAATGAAAAATAGAATTTGAATCAAGAATTTTCTTATTTTTTATAAAGTCCTCTTTTTCGGAGAAAATTTATATTATCTTGGATAAGATAAGCGATAGACGAAAACGCACAAAAATATACTTTTGTGTAGAACAAACAATTTATTCCAAGAACATTTTTGCTTGTTAAGCTGCTTTCTAGATATTCATTGCTAATATTTCGAAATTTTCAATTGTTGTTTTAAAGTCCTCTTGTTCCTCGGAATTCCATAAATAAGTATAGAATTTTAAATCCAGTATATAGCGTCACGTTACTCAGTACTCAATTTGCAACAATAACGAAAGCTTCTATCTGTAAGTACAAAGGGAAATAACTCAATAATAATAATAATAATAATAATAATAATAATAATAATAATAATAATAATAATAATAATAATAATAATAATAATAATAATAATAATAATAATAATAATAATAATAATAATAATAATAATAATAATAATAATAATAATAATAATAATAATAATAATAATAATAATAATAATAATAATAATAATAATAATAATAATAATAATAATAATAATAATAATAATAATAATAATAATAATAATAATAATAATAATAATAATAATAATAATAATAATAATAATAATAATAATAATAATAATAATAATAATAATAATAATAATAATAATAATAATAATAATAATAATAATAATAATAATAATAATAATAATAATAATAATAATAATAATAATAATAATAATAATAATAATAATAATAATAATAATAATAATAATAATAATAATAATAATAATAATCATCATCATCATCATCATCATCATCATCATAATAGTGTTCACTTTATTTCCTAAAAAGGAATTCTTATATTTCTTACCTCCACTGTTGATAATTAAATAAAAAAATAGGTTCTGTAATAAGTTAGTCTGAAATAAAACCGGACACTTCACTCCTTGGATGTTTGCATGCTCATAAACTTTGGCGAGAGCTGTTTTAAACATAGGAAACCTCTTGTTTGTTTATATAGAGAAAAAAAAAGAAGTGAGTTATGTAGAGAAGGAAGGAGCCCTTTTATAATTTAAAATGTTGTCTTACCGCAGAGATGCCTCCCGGGAAATTAGAGAGCATGATTGCCATAAAGTTTTGGGTCCGAGGGCAGATGATATACTGCTGGCCATCGTATTTATTAGACCCCCGCTTGCAGTCAAGTATTTTGACACTCCTCGATACGTGACGCGGCAAACAAAACAATGCGAACTTCAATTGTCACTGAAACGTTTGCCCAGTGGAACGAGGTTCGATTGTTTCGGTTAGCCTATGCTTCTTAAGAGAACGGTTAGATGTAATTCTTAATTTCTTTAACAGTTAACTGAGGTTATTTTCTCTACAGTTACCTCATGTAAGTATACCATGTATTGCATTTCACCCAACAATTTAATGTCAAGATTTCGGTGTACTTTTGTGTATCAAAAGCTCTGACATTACACTCGTATGATCTGGGTACTAGGCATTCAAAAAATTCTTCATAAAAATGCTTATTCATCTGTCTGCCCACCACAAGAAGGCAAGCGAGGCTTGAACTGTTAATTTGCTCTGTTAGTGGATTTGTTTACTACGAAATGAGTGTATGAGAGTGCATATGAGTCACCCATGCTGCTCGATTCAGTAAATGCAGTGATAGGTGAGTTATGTGACAATACTGTGTATTTTACATGACCCTATCATATCCGAATGCCATCCTAAACTTGTACGTTGACGAAAGGTTTTACTTTCAACAAGATGGTGCACAAGCCCACTATATTCGACGGGTATGTGTATCCGATGTGTATTGCACGGGTAGGTGAATGTAGGGTGGATACCTTTTTCCAAAAATGTTCTCTCCAGTCATTTCCTGTATCCATTATTTAACTTTTTTCAGTCTGGTTCTGCTCATTCAAACCTTGGCCTACACACCGCCAGTGTGGAAAAAAATGATTGTTTCCATCAAATTACCTGAATAACATAGTGGTTTAACTTTGAAGCCTGGGACTAAAGTACTTACAGCACAGTAAGTCGCCACAAAAGCTGCATGTTTCATAGCATATGAGAACTCCTAGTATATCGGGAAATACACGAGTCAATTAGAGAATTTAATGTCATGTCGGCCATAGTAGCTTAGTGCGTTAGAGCAACCACATGGAGAGTGGGAGATCCATGGTTTAAATCCCGGCTATGGCATTGAATTTTTCAGTCTGGCACTACTCATTTAAACCTTAGCCTACACACGGCCATTGTGGAAGAAATTATTATTTCCACTTCATTTTGTGTCATCCGTTTCAGGGTTGTAAGAATAGATAACGGTGTTCCGCCTGTTTGAGCTGGACGACAAATGCCTCCTTTGTAGTGATTTGTCCTCTGGAGTCTGTAGAGTAGCCGCACTTCCATTAAGTCCCTACAATGGCGGCGATTCCAGTATGCGAGCCGTACAGTCGTCACATGCACAAACCTGTATGTGGGGAAAGTCAGTGTGTTGTTGGTTATAGACGAGTGAAGTACTATACGGGACCAAGATCTGTGTGGTTGCGGGATACGGGAAAGTCTTAAGGGGGATAAGCTGGTGACGTGTGATAATGCTTGCAAAACATAAATTATCACCTGAGATTGTTATTTTTTCTTTCACGAGCGAAGTAGACGGTGATTTGGATGGCATCACAGAGCTCTCCCAAGCTCCTTAATAGTGGCGCACCCCGCCTTCCACTCCCAATGAGCTGGCGGGACTCACTTCTAACCTCAGCTACTTTGTGAGTGAGCCCCAACCGAGGGGGGTGCTTTGAAACTAGAAACGTTAAACTCCAAACTTGTGTCGCTCTTTATCCGGACTGGCGGCCTTCTGGGACTCTTCCCTCATCGTTCCTCCCAGTGATCACGGTAGAAGAAAAAAAGGTCGTTGTGCCCTACACACGGCAATTGTCCCACCCCTTTAACTTTCCTTTAACAAATCTATTTTCTCATCAATAATACATTCCTAGCTTTGTGCTAACTTGACGAAAGAACAATACAGACCACCTTTATGTATGTTAAATACATAAATAAATCTCTTGGGATGAGAACGTGCATAAACGAGAGGAGATAAGAACGCTACTGTACAGGACACGTGTTCACTACCGTATAGGCATATTTCTCTACTTAAGAAAAACAAAAGATCATTGTAGAAATTCCTCACAATTCATCAAGCCACCCCGTCCGTATTTTGGAATGCCATTACGTCTTAGCCAGATCTTGATTACAGCGTCATGCACGAGCTTGAAGTAGGGGGTGTCTGCTGGAATGTTGTTAGATGTCGCCGAGATATGAATGAGACTTTATCTAAAAGTCTGTCATCTCTGGTAGCAGTGCTGTACTGCTGCTGCTTATGCTCGTAAATATTCCGTGGAGAGAAATCCAAGCAAGCAAGCTTTGGAATGGAACATTCAACAAACACTGCTCGGGTGACATTTTCGAGTTTAACATGACTCTTACCTCAGGAGGAAATGTATTAAGGTGATGTACCTGTGAAAACAATAAAAATAGAAATATTACATTTGAAAGACGTGACAATTCACGTACAAAATCAATCAGAAAACTGCACATCTGTATTAATATTCTGGATTTAACCAATTCAAATATGTTATTTATAACATCACATTTCAGTTTGCCTTTAATTTATCATTATAAAGAATTTCCAATTTTATTTTTTTTAATTCAAATGAAGCTTTGCTAGAACATAAGGATTAAAGTGTTGAACCTTGATTCTTTTTTTTATGAATACCAGACTTTAAAAAGAATTAACAATAACGTAATCCATTATGAAGTTCTGCTGAAAATTAGAACTTAATCAGTCTAGCATTTTCACACGTATTTTAAGTAATGAAACATATTATAAAGTATTGAAAAAAACTACATTTAAAATTGAAATCTGCATTACTATGTTCAAGAGTATTTTAAAGTCACAGACAATGGTAAATATTTTAGTGTTAGCAAACCGAAGATGCCAGATGAAAACATGAAACATAAATATAGTAAAAAAAAAAAAAAAAAAAAAAAAAAATTCAACGTTTTATTTTCTCTTGGTTGTCATATACTTTCACATATGAGCTACCTTAAGATGTGAAAAGAATATATCTCGAAAATACAACACCCTTGACCTTCACGCTTACTAAATTGTTAGGCATTGATGCTTGTCCATTAATACTGACCTCATTATGCGTTTATCTGTTATGTTTTCTCATTAATATGTCATTTTTCCAGCTCCCCATGAACAAAATACAGACTGAAAGCTATCATCCTTCCCTTTAGAAGACAATAAGAACTTCAAATGAATTAAATCTTATTTTTGGGGGAATTAACTTCAAGTCTAGCTTATCTTAACCTGGTATGTCACATTGTACAATAAATAAATTAAATGTGTGAAATGATGTTTAAGAGAGCTCGGGGCCCCTAGAGCTGAAAGTTAGCAGATATTCCCCTTCTCAAAATCAGTAAAAGCATCCCAATTCGTTTAAAACTGTAGAACTAAAGACTTAAATATTTAATTTGATATAATGCCTGCGAAAGCTCGCAAACAATAAAATAGTAAATTGAATATTTCCAACATTAGAATAATTACTTTTAAACTGTCTCAAAATAACAAATTAACAGGGAGTTTATATAAGATTAATTGGTTAATCTCCTTTCTGGCTCGATCACGGAGTGATAACACAAAAATTTGTTCTTTCTTTTGTTTTGACTTTCTTTTATTTTCTTAATAGCTTTATGTGTTTTGGTACTGAAATTAAACAAGTTTGAATTGGCGGTGTCACTTAAGCTGCCATTTATTACTTCTTCCAAGTGTAGGACGAGGTACACCAAATACGAGGAAGTGTCTCACATGCACTTGTAGTTTGTAATTTTTTTAATAGTTGGTTACCAGCTATAGTTTACCGGATACCAATAAATTATTTTTATTGTATTAAAATAAATATTTAAATTTAAATTAAAAATAGCTAAAATATAAACATTTTATGTATAAATAATAAATGTAATAGTAATAAAGTCAATATTAATATTAATTAAACTTAATAATAAACAATAATATTAGTTTAAAGATATATTTTCGTAAATACGAGGCATGTTTTTTAAGTCAGTGCCGGTTTAGAATTAAAAAAAAAGACGTGCATAAATATTACAATAATTTTATTTTTACATGAAAGCTTGTACCCTAATCTACTTTTCTACATAATTTCCGTGAATATTGAGGCACTTGTCATAACGTGGCACCAGTTTTTGGATACACTCCTCATAAAATTCTGCCACCTGACGTGTTAACCACTGTATCACAGTTTTTACTTCGTTATCGTCTTGAAGACGCTGACCGTCCAGATGTTTCTTCAAGTGCAGGAGCAAATGGTAGTCGCTGGGCGCCAGATCTGGGCTGTATGGAGGATGATCTAGAGTTTCCCATTGAAAAGATTTGATGAGATCTTTGGTCCGATTAGCCACATGTGGACGGGCATTTTCATGCAGCAAAACGATACCCTTACTCAACTTGCCACGTCTTTTGTTCTGGATTGCACGGCACAGATTGTTCAATGTCTCACAATAAGACGCTGCATTAATTCTCATTACGAGGCAGAAACTCCACTAGCAATACTCCTTTTTGTCCCAATAAACTGTGCACATGATTTTCCGGGCAGAAATTGTTGCTTAAACTTCACTTTTGTGGGTGATGATGAATGTCGGCATTCCTTGGATTGTTGTTTCAATTCTGGTGTGACGTAGGCCACCCATGTTTCGTCACCAGCAACAATTTGGTCTAAAAATCTTCACCTTCATTGTGGTACCGCTCAAGGAAAGTCAATGCACTGCCTAAACGTTGGGTTTTGTGCAAATCCGTCAACATTTTCGGAACCCAACATGAACACTATTTCCGGTAGTTCAAGTTCTCGGTCACAATGCGATACAAAACACTACGAGAATATTGAGGAAAATAGTCGCACAATGATGAAATTGTAAAGCGTCTGTTTTCTCTCACCTTTTCATCCACTTTCTGCACCAAATCTTCAGTAACGACCGAAGGACGCCTACTACGTTCTTCATCATGCACATTTGTGCGGCCATCTTTAAATGCTCTCACCCATTTCCTTATCATTCCATCACCCATAATGTTTTGTCCGTAAACTTCACAGATCTCACGATGAATATCGATCGGTTTTACGCCTTTAGCACTAAGAAATCGTATAACATCCCGTACTTCACAATCGGCGGGACTCACGATTGTCGGATGCATCTTAGATGTAGGTAACCAGCGCGCATGCAAGGAACGCCGACCGTAGCACTGCGGCGGCGGAATCGCAAAACACTATTGACTTAAAAAAAAGTGTCTCATAGTTGATGGTATTAATTTAGTATGAGTGATGTTGATATGAATGATTTTGATAAGAAATTTTGTTTATTTTATTTTATATATTTTTGTTTTATTTTATAAACTTTAAACAATAATTGTAATTTTATATATAATTTTTATGATATAAATTTATTTGTAAATTATGTTGCATGTAATTTTACAGGTTTTTATCCCTTGTAGCTTTGTCACAGATATGTCTAGATACCGGTATACTCCACAGTAGCTTGCTAGTATTAAGTTTCTTATGAAACCGCAATAAAGAAGCCATTGCTTAGTTATTTGTTTATGGGTGTTTAATTTGTTCCAACATTTCGTTATATTTAATAATTTAAATTTAATAACTTAAACCTTTTAGAGGGAAGTTAATCTTAGTGAGGTTGAGGATGGAAGCATTAAATGATAAAAGAACAGAATAATATCAAAGAATTGTAGATAAGGTTAATTAAAACTAAATGTCTTATGCAATGAGACAAATATTTTATTTCACTGTGTTTAATTAAACCAAATAAAGCTTTTGTAGCTTACGGGGAGCTGATGAAAGCTATGTACAATTAAGACCACAGCAAAATGAGCAACCTTGGAACTGTCCAAGTCATTGTCAACTGCCCTTTGCCCCATTTGCTGAAAGCGAGGCCATGGTTAGTGATAACGAGCAGGGAGCAATGCTTTTGTTTTCGTTGCCGGTGCGTCCCAATAACAACGTGTGTGGTTTGCACACGTGGTTCCTGCGCTACCTAGTCACAAAATAATATGGATAATATTTAATACTGCATGAAAGTATACCTTCCTGGCCCCGTAGCTCAGTCGTTAAGAGCACCTGCCTGCTGTGCCAGCGGTCCCGGTTCCGATTCTCGACGGTGGAGGTGGAGATTTTTCTCCGACCAAGATAATTCCTCATCTTCCCCAGGGTCTGGAAGTATGAATGAGAGTGTGAGTGTTGCGTGATCTAATGATTAAAACCCAACGAATACGAGTTAACAGCTTCGAAACATATCTGTAGTAATTCCAGAGAAAAGTGCACCTTAAGGGGGGACGTATGCAAATATTCAGGGTCTTACATAAATAGCCAAAATATCCAAATTTTTCAAGTTAGAGAAGTGAAACTTGGTATACTCATTTAAAATAATACAGTTAATATGCACAATTTTTTCATAATTTTCCATTGTTTATAACTAATGCTACATATATTTTTTTCTATATGCAGAGATATTTACAAACTAAAGCCCATTTTTTTCAAAATTCACATATGCTATCTTTCTTAAATTTGGTATGTAATTTTAAAACATACTAAAAATGAATTTGTTGGATTTAGATTTCTTATTGAAGCTGTATAGAATTTAAAAAAAAATGTTAATCATATGCATCCTTTAAAAATTAAAATAATTTCATATATTTTGTATCATCACATTCCATGTAGAGCTTAATCTTAAATTCTAGAACCAACAAAATGTTCATTGTGGCATAAGAAAACTGTGTGCTAAATTGCATCACTGTAGATGAAGTAGTTTGAGAGAAAAATGGGTTGAAGTTGTAGAAAATGCAAGTTACTGGGAAATGCAATTAAAAATACAATAAGTATTATTCAGTTTGCCTTTTAATTTTAAGTCAGAACTTCCCACATCCATAGTCTGTATCCTCATTCTGGGCTTCTTCAGCCTTTCTTTTTAAATTCCTCTTCTGTCTTGCTCCTTTCTGCATTAATTTCGTAGCTCTGTCTGCACCAGCGATGCGAATGTTGTCGATACTCTGCAAAATTGTTTCCATAAACACACCAGGTTGATACCCTAGCTGGTGCATAACTTTCTTTTTGCCAACATTCCCATCATTATTGCAGCACATTGCAGCATCAAATGTAGCAATTTTCACCACTATGGAAGACACAAATGATGCTTTGGGATACCTTTTCCATATCAAACTGTTGAGGCTTTCATTTGGGTTTTATGTCTCTCCATAGAGACAATTTTTTAGCAAGTCTGGGTGTGCTAAGAATTGGTAGGTGGGCTTTATGGATTCCAAGAGAGCTGATGGAAGATTATGTGTTGCTATATGCTACTATGCAACACTAGGGAATTTAATTTTTTAAAGGTACATACAGACCACGTATAGTCATAATATTTTGGTGTTTGATAGCTAACACTATATACTATTTTACAAAACAATAAAAAATAGATTTTTTGAACATTTTCTCGTACGTCCCCCCTTAAGTTAGCAATTTTAACTTTGGCGGGATAGAGCTTTCAATCTTCCCTTCAGGCCAAATCTATTCTTATATTCCCCTTGAGAAATAAGCGTTTATAATAATAGTTTGTATAAGAGTAGTGTAAGTGAAACATCAGAGTTTTAAGAATGTGTTTTGGGGGTTGAAAGGACCCCAAATCCTATATTTCGCACTACTTGACGTAATAGAGCAAGCCAAAATTGTCTTCTGATGTGTTTTTGCTGTACAGGAAGCAACACGTTGAATGTCCAAGATGTGACTAACCCATGTTCCTGAGCTACTAGCGACGCCCAGGAGGGCTGCTGTGTGTCTCGTGTCAGGGTTTAAGGTAAATCAGAGGCACTTTGTTTGTACACCCTGGCCGCGTGTGGCGTCAAAGAGAACCGAAATGTGTCGGCGAGTCTTTTTGCAAGTATTCCTGGAGTCAAATGACGGTGACATGGGACACACCCTCCGGACATGTGTCAGCCGTCGGGCTTCTTTGTTGTCGCTACCTGCTCTCATATTTATATCATGTCTTTGCAAAATCTGATACTATCAGAAAAACAAAACAATGCGTAACATTTCCAAACATTGCATTCCGGTCAAAAATTCGATAGTAATATTTCACATATTTAAGCCTCCTGTGTCCAAAAGTGACATTTCTACTTTCTCTACTAGATAATTCCTGTAAGTAGAGGAAATAAAGATTAGATTTCACTAGAAATGCAAATTTTGTGGCTCTGCCTCTTCTAATGTTTTATTAAAAGGACTTTGAAACATTTATTTCCCCTGAAATTTCGGCATAATATTTTTGTGTAGAATTTAGTACTTTCTGTACGCCATAATTTTTCTTACTTTTTAAAGTTTTTGAAAATGTGCACCTTTTTAATATTCTTGATTATAAACTAGGAATGGGTCGATAAAAGTTTTCTCGATTCTCGATACCGATACACGATATTTTCCACATTACTTCGATACTCGATGTCATTTCTACTTTTAGTTACAATACAAAATAGAATGCTGGGAGAATTGTGAAATGCCAATAAAATTAAATAGGTGCACATATTTAATGAGACAAAACTGAAAACCAACAGTGCTCTTATTTTTAAACTCTGCATTAAACATTCAAAGGCAAAACAGTCCACTTTTATAAGTTTTTGTTCAAAAATACTACCATTCCCACTGTTTCGGGATCAATTCTACTTCTTTTTCTGTCATATGAGTCCTGCTGTGCTGAATAGTCTTTCAGAGAAAACTTTTGCAGTTGGAATACACACTCAATACATACTCGTCTCACCATATTCTCTGAAGTTTTACGGAGAGTATCCTCGCCAATGTTACTTACTTCTATTCGACTGGATTCCTTGAGAATATCAATTGTCTGTGGCCTATTCCTATACACTCTATTTTAAGTAAAATAAAAACACGCTGTGAGGTTAAGTCAGGGTATCTGGGTGGCCACAGACCTTTTGAGATCATTCGATTATCAAAGAAACTGGTTAAAATTTCCATTGTGTCGTTAGATGTATGGTATGTTGCTCCATCTTGCTGGAAATAACCTTCTCTCTATTCGATATCATCCAGCTGCTCCACAAATGTCTTGAAGATACCCATATAAACTTCAGTGTCTACAGTCGTATCAAAGAAAATGGAACCAACGATCCATAGATGCTTGTGGAGAACACTTCCAACATTTTCTCTGAGATGTAAATAGTGTAATGGAAACTCCCAATTGTGAATTATATTTTCCCAAAGTTGCACTGTCCTATTATTGGTTCAAAAATTATGGCTTACCTTTCAAATACAATATATAAAATATATACTCGAATTATAACAACTAGGGTGAAAATAATAGCTGAAATACATATTAGTGAAGAACAACATGGATTTAGAACAGGCAGAGCATGCATAGACAATGTCTTTACAATAAAACAAATATTAGAAAAACGAAGATAATTTAATCTTGAAACCCATCTAGCATTCATAGATCTAGAAAAAGCGTTCGACAAAGTTAACCGGTTATTGTTATGGGATATAGTATGTAAAAAGGGATATCGACTACACTTAGTTAAAATTATTCAAAGCGTATACAAAAATATGAAATTGGTAATGGAAATGGAAGGAGAAATAACAAATGAATTTGAAATAAACAAATGATTGAAACAAGGATGTAGTCTATCTCCAATTACATGGAAAAAAGTAGTGCATGAGGGGATTAGGTTAGGATAAGGAAGAGCAATAAACGCTCTTCTATTTGCAGGTGATATATTTTTAGTCTTTTACAAGGAAGATAGACTACAGAAAGGAATATATCAATTAAACCAAATTTGTAAAAAGATATGATATGACAACCTCAAAGACAAAAACAGAAGTAATGGCATTCCAGGAAAAATACCCAATAAGGACCAAAATTGTAGTAGAGGAAACTATAATAGAACAAGTATCACACTTTCAATACCTTGGCAGTGATATAACCCATGAATCGGAAAATCAAGATATAAGGAACAAAATACAAAAATTCCAAACACTTTGAGGAACAATTAAGAGAACCCTCGGGAATAAAGCAAGGAAAGGAACTCATATAGGATTCTACAAAGTGATGGCAATCCCAATACTAAACTATGGAAGTGAGGCATGGATAATAAGGGAAAAGGAGAAGAGAAAAATACAGGCAGCTGAAATGACATTCTTACGATCAATCAAAGGATGTGCAAGAGAAGATCATATTAGGAATGAAATTATTAGAAAAGAATTAGTAGTACAACCGTTATTAGAAGATATCCAAAGATATAGAAACAAATGGGTCGAACACCTTAATTACATGCCAAGAGAAAGAATACCAATACAAGCCTTCAATTATAAACCAAGAGGACGAAGATCAATAGGACGCCCCCTAAAGAGATGGCTTCAGAAAATGTGAGACCGGAACAGGCTTAAGCCTAACCCGCGAAGGAAGAAGAAGTGTTGGCCTATTGAAATGGTTCAGGTTTATATGGATCGCACTATACTTGCGGCAACAATATTTTGTGATTTTAAAGTAAAATAAAAATTAGAAAAGCACCACCGAAATATCGAAAAATATCGAGTAAATTTTCTGAAGTATCGTTCGATGTCGATACCACACAACTATCGTGAATATCGAGGTATCGCAAATATCGAGGATCTGTCCTTAATATTTGTTACTCTAAGCATAAACAACTGAATATCTGGAATGCATACACATACTTAAACTCCCTGTATTTCCCTGACACATTTCCTTGGGCAAGACCGCACTAATGCAAATATCAGATGCTGAAAGTCGACAAGTTCCTTTGAAAAAAAAAAAAAATCCTTGATACGCCATTTAAAGAGTGTCAACGGAGAGAATACGAAATTGAGAAGCTAACATAACCAGTCCAAGTGCATTCCTACAGCGGTCGTTCTTGACATAAACGAGACTAAACTTGTTAAAGTTCCTAAAAGAGCACAATGTTGTAAACGCTTGATGGATTAAGAGAGAAGAGAAATATTTGCCACTTTGTAGCATAAATTGCTCGTATTTTTAACCCTTACTTCACTTTATTTTACAGTAAAATTTGCATGTTGTTATTTTAGATTCTTAAATATTCTCGTAGATAGAGATATTGCATTCCATTTAAAAATTCCACGTCGATATTTTATCAGAAACACGCGTTTTGAGATCTTAAAAGTGTTTTTGTAGAAGCAGGTCTCTGTGTGTGCGTGATTAGCAGATCTCAAACTTGAAAAAAAAAAAATCATAAAATCAAGTACCTTAGCAATTTGAAGTTTCGATGTCGTTTTGAAACAAGCTGTATAAGTAATAATATTTGTTTAGCTACTAATGTTATACTCAAAACTTCTTTTTAACTTTATTTCTATTCAGTAGATCTTGTACGGTTACATGGAACTCACATCAGTTATTCATGATGTATTTTTGTCTAGAAATTTGCGTAATACACATTTCGTATTTCTATAACGATTGTAGTTGTACAGCTCCACTACTTGGAGTTTTGAATGTCACCCAAATCAGTGTGAGTTTGAGGACAAAGGATAGAGAGAGCTAATTCAACTTGTGCCTTTGATTCAAAGGTCCTCCGGTAGAGATGAAGTATCCGCAAGTTGGTATGAAGTGGCTTTGTGAGACGGTGGGGTCCGCCCACTTTGAGAGAAGCCAACTTGAGGTGGCGGTGGCGGCAAAACCACACACGAAACACAACAACAACATCCTTTCCATGACATGTAACACTGGTTGCTGTTGTTGGCTCAAAGATGAGGGAAGACGACATGCAATATTTATGTAACCGCATTGTTAGCAAAACCGTCTTCCTCGCTTGTTGCAACATCTGCCCTTCCCCTTGACGAACCAAAAACTTTGCAATTTCAGCTGCGGACTGGACCTTGAAACAGCACCGCAGTGTTGCCACATAATGATAGCAACAGTCATTTGTTTTTAAAGCAGTTAGTTAACAATGCAATATCGCCACAAACATTTAGATAAGTACATAATCTTTGGGGTTATTTCACTGTCCTGAAAAACTTTCCCAGTTGTGATGAAAATAGGCTACCTAACACGCTTATATAGAAAATAAGTACCATTTCTATGACTTTCGACAATTTTACACTATATACAATAGCAGTATTTTCAAAATTTATTTTGTGATCTGTAGGGATGGGTGGATGCCAGTGTTTGTCAATACTCGACACGAATAGGATATTTTTCAAAATACCAGACACTTCGATATTCGATAGCATAATTTCTACTTCTAGTTTTAATACAAAATAGAATTTTGGAAGAACTGTGTAATCCCATTGAAATTAAATAAGTGTGCATATTTAATGAGACAGAATTTAAAGCCACCAGTGTTCTTATTTTTAAACTGTATATTAGACATTTAAAAGCAAAACGGTCCAGTTTTATACGTTTTTATTTAAAATATTACATTTCTACTCTTTCGCAATCAAGCCTACTTCTTTTTCTGTCACATATGGGTCCTGTTGTGCTAATTAGTCTTTCAGAGAAAACTGAGCACACTAATATTTAGCAGTTAATTCCTTTTAGTGCTGAATTTTAAAATTTGTTTATCGTCGTTGAGATAAACAGTCGTTTCTTCTTGGGAACTGGTAACTGGTAGTGAATCTGATACATGATTATTTTTTTGTATAGTGTTATGCACATGTACCACATTCCTGGCAATTTCTCTAACTTTGCAATGTTCTGCTTGCGGCAATAATAATTATTTCATTATTTTAAAATAAAATACAAATTTACAAAATCACCACCGAAGTATTGAAAAATTACCTAGAGAATTTTATGTAGCTTCGTTCAATGCCGATACAATGCATGTATTGTGGACCCATTCCTAGTGTTTTGTAAGGAAACTTTACGTGATAGAAAAAAGATGGAAGGCACCAGTCAATTTAGCACTTCAAAGTTAGTTATTTCTTATATTGTAAATTTTGCGTTCTCTATTTATTTTATACGTAATGTATGTGTTTTTACACGAAAACAGTATTTTCAAAATTTATTTCGTGATATGTTTGTAAACCTTACATGATAGAAAATAAAATGGAAAGCACAATTCAATTTAGTATATCCAAGTTAGTTAATATCAACTTTCAGTTCGGAAACCGGCGAAGAAAAATTTTATTTTGCAATACAGTGCAATAGTTAAATGAACATCAATTAGATAACTCAATATTAATATGGGAAGATGGGGCTCAAACGATAGCCAAACCGTTCAAGAGCCAGTCGCTGTGATACATTTAACATTTCATTCTCTTTACATGGTAACAACAGTTATTTATGAAACAAGGGTTAAAAAAGATATTATTTTGTGTGTAGATGTGATTCCGAAACAAGGCCGCAGACCTACAAATAAAATAAAATTCTTTTAACCCGTGTATCGTACACTATTTTTAGACAGTCCTGAATATTTATAGATATATTATAGGTTATATATAAATATATTATATTGTTTTATCTTTCTCGTGATCATGATATCCATGGGGTTACGATGCTCATTTGTCTTGCATAGCAACATCACCTTTAGAAAACCATAGTGTTCTACATGGAGGAGGCCTTGGAAATAATAAAACGATGAAAATAACGTAACAAAATTTTAATTAATTAATAGATTACAACTTTTCTCAAACTTATTCATATTCTGAGAAAACTGAAATATTGATTGTACAATTATTACGATCTGAAATAGTTACCCTTGGGCGGAGGTTAGAATTTTGGATTCCTTTTTTCGCTGCTAACCCTCTGTCATACGTTTCAAAAATGCTATGTTTGTAGTGCCCGTCTCGGTAGCGTAGTTGGTAGCATGTCTGCCTCACGTTCAAGAGGTCCCGAGTTCGAATCTCGATCAGGGCGAGTTGCCTGGACAAGGGTTATTCCGGGGTTTTCCCTTATCCTGAAGGGCGAATGTTGGGTAGCTCTAAGCTCTATGGACCCTGGACGCATTTGAGCATCATTTCACCCGTTCATTCACCATCGGATAGGAGTTAACGTTGGAGCACGTAAAATTACAACAACAGCAAAAGTATGTAATATTTACTGATGCTGTGGTTTTTGTTTACATTAAGACACAGCTTTATCATTCAGTAGTTTCAGAAGATAGCTTTTTATCTTTTACTTCAAAGAACGCTAAAACACAGTTTCCACATAATTATTTTTTAAGTTCTTTACCTTATTACATCAATCCAGGAATTTATTACACCTAAACAAAGACGCATTGGTTTCTTGATTTTTGGGTAACAGTTCTAATTTCACTCTCTCTGCTGTTTGTAGAATTTCAACAGGTTCAGCAAAGTCCATATTTGCATTCAAATAACCCGCCATTTTATACAAGTATTATTTTATTTAAACTCGCGGCCTTCTTGAATAAAGGTTTGTCACATTCAAAACCAAACCAAAGTTTGCATTACTGGCATGTTAAAAGTTTTGGAGCATTGAGCGAAAGAATTTTCTACTTTTAATACAGCCGTGAACTACCAAAAGGCCATCTTTTACTGTCAACTGTCTTAAGTATTGGAACACTTTAAAAATTAACAAGGCACGTTTCAGATATATTTCCCTCACAAATTAATTATATTTGACGAAAATTGTGTATTTAATCAGAAATGAATGTTCTTTGCACTAACACATATTTTCATTTGCTATAAAATTATTTTAACATGGATAGTTATTTTAATAAAATCAGAAAATGCTCGATGTAAAGGGCAGTTTAGGGTGCGGGTTTTCCAATGAAAATCTTCGTAACGCCTCTAAACTATAAAGTTTGTTATCTAAAATTTCTGTTTTTAGTTAACCTGTTGACAAATCCTCGCATATGCTGAACTTGTTATAAAAATGCTATTTTTGGTTCAGGAGCCTGAAACATTATTTCCGATGAGTTCTCTGTATCAAACGTTTATGATAAATGCAGCATTTACCTAATGTATCTATAATTAATACACTATATACAGCACTCATAGCAGAATTTAAAATAAAATATTAAAAAATATATTTGAAGTTCTAATAATGCAGTACAGAGTTGATTACTCTCGTACAGATGCGATTTTTACAATAAAACAAAAACAAAACGGAGAGAATTCAATTTGGACTTTATAGGTTATAAAAAAGACTTTGATAGAGTAAACAGAAAGAAGGTTGGGAAAATACTATAGATACAATCCCAAAACAAAGCTACAAAATAACAAAGTATTTTTAAATAAATTTATTTAAGGTCGCTTCAACTTCCTAGGTCATATCGCAACCATCTTAGCAACTATAGTACAATTAGTAACATTTATAAAAATTACATTAAATACACAGATTTACAATCAAACATATAAAATTACATATTAATTACACCAATTAGGAAAAACAATTTACATTAAATATGGATTACTAAAAACAAGACAAGAACATGCTCATAGATTAACAGTATTTTGGAAGAACAATTATTAATTTTACACCATTGTGTTGATTATGGATTACAATTGAGTATAGTTTACATATATTTATGTTGATTGCCAAAAGTCAACATCCTTTAGGTAAGTAAAAAGCTTACGTCGTAGTTTGAAGCAGTTCAGCAGTGTGGAGATGTTTTCTGTTCCTTTCGTATTTATTGCATTCTATGAGAAGATGGTAAATGGTAAGATGTTTACGACATACGTTACACGTGGGCTGCGACTGTCCTGAGAGGAGATATGAATGAGTGAAGCTGGAGTGACCAATTCTTAGACGGGTGAGGATTACATGTTCCTTTCTAGTGAGCGACTTGGTTGGGTGGAGAGCCGTACAACCTTTTCGTACTTGATGTAATTTTCCTGGTTGTTAATTCCATTCAGGTTTCCACTTTTGTACTGGTATTTTGGAGACATAATTTATAACATCTGAGTATGGAATTTGAGCGATCAAAGTATTGTAATAAAGAACTTCACATCTACGAGATATTTTCAGTTGTTCCCAAAAAATTGTGCCATGATTAAGAAGGTTACAGAGATTTTGAACAATTCCTTGTAATGTGGCCTTGAAATAATTCCATTACATGGAAACGTCTCATGAAATAAAGATTACACGTGTCAGATGTTATATATGAAGGATATTAATGGTATAAGAAACTCTCGCTCATTAGAATTTCATGAAAAACTCATTATTATGGATTCCAGTACTTATTTATCCAGATGTATAATTACTGTTTGCCAACGGAAAACTCTGCGTTCAGAACTGGAAGAATGAACTGTCTCGGCATGTTGCAATTGGGAATAAGTTTGAAATTACGTAAACGTCATTTCTTATTATAAAAATACTTATTGTGTTTATCTCCAAGATATAGGGTATCTTCATTTAAAGATATAGAATTTATCATTATGGTATTGATTAGGGATGGGACCATACCAGTGAAACCGAAATTATTGGTTGCCAGAAGCAAAGAATAATGACAGACGTAAAAGGAATGTTGGTTCTTTGTGAGACCAAGCCCCAAGGCCAGTTTAGTTGGGGAAACTGTTTATAACAATGCCATGAATGAAAGGAACAGTGACCTTAGAAGGTTTCTAAAGGAATTGTCACTTGGCATACATGAATAGGGTATTCTTCGGATCGTTTACAATGGCGACCAAAACAGCCACAAAAGGACTTTGTTTAAAAAGGAATTTGGAGAGTGAAAGTTGTATATAAATACACACGCAGTTGTGGTGACGGAGAGACTCTTCGGCTTGTCGCCGATGGAGCCGGGTCACGGCTATGAAACCAGTATAACACTATCCGGCGTGTAGCCGATATAAAGGGTAGAGTGAGACGTGAAGCCTAGGAGAGCGGTCAACTTGTTCGGTCTCGAATATTTGTCAGGTCATCAAAAGTTATCGAGAAATATAATTAGCATTCAGTCACTACAAACCGTGATTGGTAACCCTCGGTCGGCAGCTTCCATTTCGAGGTTTGAAATAAGAAGCAGTGAATAAATAATTTGGAAACGGGCATTCCAGTGTTGTAAATTTCCTTCTCACACACATCCACGCATACCCTGAGAGAAACCTCATTGCTCGCCGACTTCTGTGTTCGCCATTATATTATATTTGCATCAAATTGGCGTTCCAACGTGGAACCTGTGTACACCCATAAGCAATACTGTTTCAAACTGGCGCGCCAACGTGGAGCTCGTTACGAGGAGGAGGTTCAACCCTAGAAGGAGTTTCAACCCGACGACGAGGTTCAACAAGAGAAGCAGATTCAACCTAGAAGGAGGTTCAACCTAGAAGGAGTTTCAACCCGACAGCGAGGTTCAACAGGTGAAGGTGGTTCGACAGGAGGACGGTCGACCCATCAAGAAATTCGTCAACAGTTCGACTGGAAAGAAGAAAGGAGGCCGACATCGTCATCAGTGGCATCATCAGGAGCCAGTAAAAACAATCAAAGGTACCGAGTGTAAAATTATATACTAGACTATAGTGAATTTATTTGAGAAGTGGAAAACAAGATTTTAAGTAAAATTTGTAGAAAACATGGAAGTTCAAGAGGTTTATGGTAATAACAGTAGGCAGGAAGTAGTTGAAGTGGCAGAGTGTGGTAGAACTGTACCAAATGATGTAGAAATGGAACAGATTATGTTACAGGAAATTAGAAAAGTGTTCGCAAGTGTTCAAAGTTTAAGTAAAAAGATAGATGATAATACTCAAAGTTTAATAAAAGAGATGAAGGCTAATAATCAAAGTTTAATAACAGAGATGAAGGCTAATAATCAAAGTTTAATAACAGAGATGAAGGCTCATAATGAAAGTTTAAAAAAGATAGAAGGAAAGATAGAAAGTGGTTTTCAGAAGTTAGAGGCAGGACAAATAGAACTAGGAAAGAAGTTAGACAATCAACAACAGTCGTTAGAAAATTTCGGGAAAGTTAGTCAGGAAGTAGAAAACGTAAGAGAAGAAGCTGATCAGGTAACAGACAGTTTAGGGAAAGATGTTAGTGAGGAGATAGAGAATGCTGAAAAGGAAGTTATGAATCTAACTAATGAAAGGTTAGATAGTGAAAACAGAAAACTTGGGGAGGAAATAGTACAGAAATTAGACGAAGAAATAGGAATGGCTAGAGAAAAGTTAGGAGAAACTAGGAGTAGATTAGAAGTATCAGAATGGGAAAATAGAAAACAGACGAGGAGTGTAGAGGAAAATACAAATAAAATTAACGAGTTAGCAATGGAGATCACAGTGACAAAGGAAACTGAAATTTTGAATCTAGTTAATGAAAGGTCGGATAGTAAAAACAGAAAACTGAGGGAGGAAATCGTACAGAAACTAGATAAAGAAGGAGAAATGGCTAAAAAGGAGTTAGAAGAAACTAGGAGTAGACTAGAAGCATCACAGTGGGAAAATAGAAAACTGACGAGGAATTTGGAGAAGACCACAAGTGAAATTAGTGAGGTAGCAATAGAGATCACGGTGACAAATGAAACATTGAAAAACATGCAAAATCCAGGGATAAACGAAACAGAAATATTAAAATATTTCGGGCAAGGGGCACAGTTTCGTCAGAATATGTGTAAGAAAGATAGGAAAAGAGATCGATGTACGATATCTAAGCTAGATATGGAAAAATCATGGGGATGTAGAATAAATGAGTCCTTCATACATGGAAAAGTCCGCAAAATTCTCTTGTATTTTCGAAGTACGTTGTGGTAGGATGAATTTTCTTGTAAATGGTAGGAACTTAGGCTAAAGTATTTAAAATCGCCATAACAAATTGTAAAAGGAGAAGAAATAAACTTGTAAAATGTATAGGCTAAGTATAGATAGTGTAGTGTAAAATGTATAGGCTAAGTGTAAACAGTGTGGTGACAGTGCAGTGAAACTTAAAACTAAACAAGTGAAAAAAATATATAGTAATGAAAATGAGAACACTTAAAGACTTTTGAAAATAATATTTATATAGAATCATAAAGAAGTATTCGGAAATGTATAAAAAAAATTAACCAGTTAAAAAAAATATCAGAACAATGAAAGACTTTTGAAAAGAATATTTATATAGAATCAAGAAGAAGAACTCAGAAATGTTGTATACAAATATAATCTTATTAATGTACCATTGATTTAAACATGGGAGTGTATATTTAGGAATTGTTTCAAGTGTAACAACAATATGAATTGATTTTAAGTAGATCAGATGGAGAAAAAGAGAGATGAGGTAGATTGAAATATTTTCCGAGTAATATTTAAAAGTTGAAAATTGCAGAACAGAATGTTAGTAAATTTTAAATGAAATGTTGTTATGTAACTAGGTGAATAATTTTTAGGAAATGTCATGTAAGAAAAAAAATTAATGTTGTGAAAAGAAATTGTAAAATGAATTGGAAGTTGCTGACAAAGGTCTAATAATTTGCGTTATATTCGGGCAAGACATATATATTATTTCATTATGGGATAATAAAATAATATCTATGGGGGCATTTGAAACCGAAATTATTGGTTGCCAGAAGCAAAGAATAATGACAGACGTAAAAGGAATGTTGGTTCTTTGTGAGACCAAGCCCCAAGGCCAGTTTAGTTGGGGAAACTGTTTATAACAATGCCATGAATGAAAGGAACAGTGACCTTAGAAGGTTTCTAAAGGAATTGTCACTTGACATACATGAATAGGGTATTCTTCGGATCGTTTACAATGGCGACCAAAACAGCCACAAAAGGACTTTGTTTAAAAAGGAATTTGGAGAGTGAAAGTTGTATATAAATACACACGCAGTTGTGGTGACGGAGAGACTCTTCGGCTTGTCGCCGATGGAGCCGGGTCACGGCTATGAAACCAGTATAACACTATCAGGCGTGTAGCCGATATAAAGGGTAGAGTGAGACGTGAAGCCTAGGAGAGCGGTCAACTTGTTCGGTCTCGAATATTTGTCAGGTCATCAAAAGTTATCGAGAAATATAATTAGCATTCAGTCACTACAAACCGTGATTGGTAACCCTCGGTCGGCAGCTTCCATTTCGAGGTTTGAAATAAGAAGCAGTGAATAAATAATTTGGAAACGGGCATTCCAGTGTTGTAAATTTCCTTCTCACACACATCCACGCATACCCTGAGAGAAACCTCATTTTTCGCCGACTTCTGTGTTCGCCATTATATTATATTTGCATCAAATTGGCGTTCCAACGTGGAACCTGTGTACACCCATAAGCAATACTGTTTCACCAGGTATTCTCGATAGCGACACACGTTTTTTATGAAACAGATACTTCGATAACTCTATCCATCTATTCTACTTCTAGTTTCAACACAAAATACAATGCAGGGAGAACTGTGTAAAGCCAATAAAATTAAATAGGTGCACATATTTGAGACAAAACTTAAAACCATCATTATTCTTATTTTTAAACTCCGCATTAGACATTTAAAAGCAAAATATTCAGCTTTTATACAATTTTGTTCAAAAATACCAGCATTTTCACTCCTTCGAGGTCAAGTTATTTCTTTTTCTGTCACACATAAGTCCTGTTGTGCTAAATAGTCTTTCAGAGAAAACAGTTGCAGGTGAAATAAACAAATATTTAGCGGCTGTTTGTTTTGTTTTGGGAATTTTTATTTTGTTTTCCAATAACCCAGTGTGCTAGAAAGAGGAGGTGACGGACCGGCTCTGAATCTATCACACGATTATTTTCTTGCACAATGTGACTATGCAAGTACCACATTCCTGGCTTTGGTGGAGATGACACCTAAAATAACATAAAAAATAAGTTTGTGAACTGATGGATTTTTACGAGTACCTGGGATGGCGGGAACAGGAAGTTCAAGTTCAGAAAGTGTTTAGGCCTGTTGTAACTGCCAACAACAGACAGAACACTTTCGAGGAGAGAGTACCATACATGTGTCGCCCTCTGATTAGGTACATGTTATTTAATGTCTTTTACTTGAGGCAAATAATACCTTGTGACTTTAAAATAAAATAAAAATTGCGGAATCAAAACCAAAGTATCGAGAAAGTATCCAGTGAACTTTCTGAAATATCGTTCAATGTCGATACTATGCTAGTATCGTAAGTACCAATGTATCGTAAGTATCGAGGGCACATCTCTAATATTGATACTGTCGCCAGGCATTGTTGAGCCGCAGCCGGTGCGTGCGAAAGAGACAGACAGTGCACCAAGCCGCGCCCACGCGCGCACTAACCCACAGTGAAATAGACAGTTTCTTTGTACTCTCGCTAGGCCACGAAAGACGTGTGACTTCGGCATCTTTCGAGAAACTTTGGAGCTTTCTAGAAACAGCGGCTCGGGTATAAATGCGGTGGTGTGAGCTTTTGCCAGCAGTTTATGCCTGCGAGATCTGGGGCATGGCCGCAGATAGCTGGCTGGCATGGCTTCAATAGAGAACTACGGTCTATATATTCTGTGGTTCGTTATTTTCCTACCAGGTTGCTTCATGAAGCCTCGGGTCTTCCTTACGTGGAGGACGAAATTAGACGCCACTCCGGGCTGTTCCGGGTACCCCGCATGGCCTCCGGGAACCAGAGTTAACCCATGAGCCAATCCTAACAGCAGCTAATACATAACAGCAGCTCCACATAATTCTTCCAAGCTGTTTGGCATCAAAATTTTCAACCTAAAACAAATTTAAAATTAGAACACCAGGTTGCTAGGATTTCCATCCATTCACACAACCCGAAGGTACATAAAATTTACCTCGAAATAATTTCTACCTAAAAACCCACAACTCATCCTACAACATCCTGAAAAGTAAAACCGTACGTGCGATAAAACACTTAACGAGTGGGCACGCAGCAAAACCCTTCTGGCTTTATACAGCCAGACAGCACTTCGGTCGGTCGGTTGCCAGTAGTTGTCTATGGACTTGTGAAGTGATTGTGCAGCTGTGTGGAGGTATGGCAGACGACCCTGAAGGTTGCCTTTGTGTACCTTACGTAATTCTTCAGCTGCAAAGGGCTGTACAAAGTGTCCTTCTACGAAAATACAGAGCATTTTGAATTTCTGCAAACTATATTTTTGATTTTACGAACGTACAATATAGGTATAAGTATTATGGCGATCATTATAAGGTTCGAATGGAGCACTTAGCAAGTATATGTAATCTATTTTATTACTCCTCTTTGATCTCTAATATCCTGAGAACATTCTGAGCAAGGTATGTGCGCGGCTTGATTTTTTCTTTTGTTTATATACGTTAGTATCGCTCGCGTCATTTAGTGAGGTTAGGTGGCCCAGCTTCTGCTGTGCAACTCTGCGTGATGACTGCATATAAGCCGTGTGTTACCTTCTGAAATGTAGCAGTTCTACCTAAATCAAACTGCTAAAAGAGCATTTTCTGTACACTTGACTTTTCATGTTCACCTTATTAAGATACTACAATTTTATTGTAACCTACACCTTAGGATTCTCCGCTTAAGGTTGGCTCTGAACTTCTGAAATGTTAACGTATTTTGTTATGAAAAAAATTTAATTTAAAGATTGGCCTGCTAGGCTGGTTATATTCTTAATTTCACCACCAGGCTTTTCACAAATTGTAAGCTTTTTCCACTTGTTTTCCGTTACTTTGATGCACAGAGAAGAGATTTCAAGTTGTCACATGACTATCCCTTAACCCTACCCTATTCCTCTTTTACGACTTACGTTATACCTACAAGGAAGCCTTTAATAAAACTAATTCTACCAAATTCATTGGAAACTAACAATTATTTAAAACTTATTGTGACCTTGTGGGTTCGTAGAATTACAAGTCTTGTTTGATGAAATTTAAAATGTTCTTTATTTCAGTAGAAGGACATTTTGTACACACCTTACAGGCTCTAAAAATGACATATCATACAAACAGTAGCCTTCTAGGTCAACAGCCACACGTAAACAGACAAAAGAATTCACTTGCGGGACACTTCAAAGGTCCATTACACAGCTGCACACATACAACTCAACTAGCAACTGACTGCCGCAGCCATTGTTTCTCGAAACCTGCCAAAGTTTCACGGCCTTTCACGACGGCAAGAGAAGGAAAGAATTATCCAGACATCACTTCGTCTCTTTCTCTCCCCGCGTCTGTCTCTTTCTCGGCAAGCGCCCATCACTCGCGCCAACGCGCTGGTCGCGGCCCGCCGCAAAACATTGCCTCACGACTTAACTGTTCTTCGTACTTAATGTTAATCAACATAAACCTTTATGGAAATTGTTTTACAGATAATAAGGAAATGATAGTGTGTCTGCCTCACATTCAACAGGTCCCCAGTTTGAATCTCGGTCAGGCTAAGTTAAGTAGATAAGGTTTTTCTCTGGAGTTTTCTCTTATTATGACAGATGAATGTCTGCTAAGTTTAAACTGTACGGAGCCTAAGCTTATTTGAGCATCATTTCACCTTCATTCATCATCGATTATGACAACGTTAGAAGAGGAAAATAATGGAAAGTAAACAATGGTAAATGAGGAAGCAGCCCAGCCTATCGACCACAGAGAACCGTAAAAAAACCTAAGGTTAGAGTAGGAGATCGACGCCATTACTTTTAGGAGTCTAACCTGTTTTCATTTGCCTGTCCCTGCACAAATTGTGAGGAGCTATTCCAGCGCTGTCTTGTCTCAGAACCTGCATCTCTCTGGCATAAGACATGAGACCTAGATCTGAAAACCTGCACGGGAAATAAATTATGTATTATTCCGTTCATTGAAAAGCAGCAAAGCTGTCTCGCTTTGTATTGGCTTCGCAGATCTTGACGTTGGAAGGAGAGACCAAGAAACGGAGTCCATAGGGTGGGAGAAAATAAATACCTTTGCATCAGGGACAAATACAACGCAAACAGCTTTATTCTTATGTAAGTATTTAATGACAGGCAACAAATAAATATTGTAGTACATTACCAAATAAGGACGATTTACACCAAATTTACAGTTAATAGAAATGTCTGCATTTTCAGAAAGGATTGGGTCAGATGTTTATAAGCGTGTCTCTGTAGATTAACCTTGATTAGTCCGTGCTCTTTCCATGAAATCGAAAAAGGCTACAGAATAAAGACAATAATTACACTCCCATGAGTTTTCTACCCATTGTCATTTACTTTTATGTATGTTACACAAATTATTCTTACATAAATTGATTTATGTTCTCGTGTATGTATGCTCGGGTGAATCGAATCAATATTTTGAAACTCTTTCACAAAAGTTATATTTATCACGTAAATACGAAAACTTTTACCTTATATTGAAGCATGGACATTCTAAATTATGTTAAATTATAAGTTTTTCCATGAAAAATTCTCTGTGTACTTCTGTTTTCATTTTTATCCCGAGCAGAAACTAGAAATTGGAGGTTGTTGTGTAATTTACGTCCTCCAACATTAAGTCATATCGCACGGTGAATGTATTGGGTGAAATGATGCTCAAATGAGTCCAGGGTTCATGGAGCTTAGAGTTACCCGACATTCGTCTTGAAGGATGAGGGGAAATCCCTGGAAAACACCTTATCCAGGTAACTCACCCTGGCCGAGATTTGAACTCGGGACCTCTTGAACGTGAGGTAGACATGCTACCACCGCGCTACCGAGGCGGACTAGAAATTAGAGGATGACTACGATTGGCATAGCGGACGAATTGGAATGGAAAGAAAAAACGGTGGAATATTAAATGTCAGTACATAATGTAAACATGAGAAAAAAATAACGCATACATTTGTATATTCATATCTTTATGCATCTCAAACACATTTTCCACATATGAGTTGCTTCTTTCCCACCGTACCTACACATATTTCGTGGACAATTCTCTATTTTTATGGATTTGAGCCTCATTTCGCCCATCTCATTCATCATCTGATATGATTTGACCTTGGAGGACCTAAATAAAAAAACATTAAACATATGAATCCCCAACTTACCCTAATCCCCTTCACCCGTTGTTGTAGCAGTATATATTTTTGCCCGTTGACAGCACTGATTAAGTAACCATCGTAACAACAAGAAGGATTATGGATTTAAGAAAGTTTTACTTTCGTATTGTAAAACTTTTTGGAGCAATTTCAATGCACTTTGGTTATAAATCTATCTTAAATGAACTTAAAAAAAAAAAAAAAAAAATTGCCAGAAATGGAGCAATTACATATCTGCTTTCCGGAAAAGCAGACTGACAAAACACAGTCGTATTACACACTCAACTGTCTCAGGTAGTTGACTTCTATGCCCACAAAGGTCATTCCCACATAACAATGCACTACAGTCCCCTAGGGAGCAGATTTTGGAAAACTAATCCGTGTCGCTTGCCAACCCTAATCACCCACGCCAACCCTAGCTAAGAGGTAGTAAAAACAGAATTGGGCACGGTGTATGTCGGACTGAAGGGGCTACTACTCTCGCTAAGAACAAATGAATGCAAAATCATTCATGTTAAAAGTGTTTTTCGTAGAAAACGTAACTTTTAGCTCATAAAGAGACATAAATGTGAAATATTACTTAAAAATTGTAAACATTGCATCGTATTTTTATAACTTAACTTAAATTTGTCTTTTAAGGACACTTGGTACTGTCAGAGTAGTAATTTCCATGTAGAATTTCAATGCAATGTATGCTAGTGCCTCTTGAAAGCTATGAAACTTTATCAGCTTATACACCAGTCTCTTCTAATTCAGAAAGCATAATAAAATCATAAATGAAGGTAAAACTTTTGCTCTATTGATATTCCAATAAATACAAAATTTTCAAAAGTTTTCACGCTTTTTCTTCTTTAGATACCCTTTTCTTCTAAAAAGTTAAAGTAACACATTTCAGACTTTGTAATCATTTTAAAAACATGTTATTAAACATACCTGCTGAAGCATTAAGACATTGTAATCAATAATATCAATTTGAAAAATAAATAATAACGTACTCTTTATTTTTTAATTTTTATATATGAAAATATGTTTTGAGGAATTTCATGAAAGTCTAATATATGAAGCTTTCATCAACTGTTTAGAGCAGTATATTCTGGATATGCTCAAAACAATTCAAAGCTCTATATATTATAGTTTTCTAGAAAAGTGTACGTAAAGTTTAAAGAAAGCAAATCACGGTAAATAGCAAAAAGAGATAATGTTGTTTTTTTATGTAACATACCCAAAATTCAAAACACTCATGGTCCATGTTCCTCACCCCAGTTGTCTCAGCATCCTCTCTCCTTCTCTTTTCATCTCTCAACCTAATTCTTGCTTCCTTAGACACTTCCTGCACTTTTTTCCTGCTTCTTTTACTCTTGATACAATTGTTTTCAAAGGCACAGTCAAAATTAAAACCTGATTCCAGTCCAATTTTCCTAAATACAGCTCCTCTTTTCGTAGCACCATCATTAAAACATATCCCAGCATCCATCGCACCAAATTTAATAGTTTTACTACCAACATACACAGATTTTCGAACTCTTTCCCAGATTAGGTGATTGAAGCTCTCACTTGGGTTCTGCGCACAACCATATGCTTTTTTATATTATTTCTCTTTTCTCTAAGTCTTCTGCCCATTCTTTTTTGTACGTGTCAAACACACTCTAGCTTTTTCACTTGCACCCCTTGTCCATATGCATTGGCTTCTTGCACCCTTATGAAACCTTTGGGGTCCCCATTCCCCAAATAATTCTGCTTGTCATAAGCAGAAGAGAAAATGCAGAGTAAAACGGGGGCGTGATAGCCTGGACGCCATATCTAAACCCCATTTAAATACACTTAATAGCCACAAACACACAAAACCTTATAATGGGCATTTATCCAAACTATGTAGATTCATATTAAGCAAAAAAAGAAAAAGGATCTATATTTTGCTCCAAAATCACTACCAAGTGTCCTTAAAACACCTGATCCAGGAGGAATTCAACTTATACACACTGTACTTTGCGACGAAATTTCTGCATATGAGTTGAAAATTGGATCAAAAATTAGAAATCAAATTCAAATAAGCTTCTAAGAAGCAGAAAGCGTAACATTAATAATATTTGTTGAATAGAACACTTCGAAGGTGGTCTGGTTTACAAAACTAAGTCATAAAAACTGGAGAAATGTAAACTGTAGCTAGTAATGATAATAATAATTGGAAGCATCCATAGCAACAGGATCTGTTCCGGTTTCAAGGCACTTAGAGTGTACTGAATAGTATTTTCTTTTTTTATTTTGAGACCTATTTTCCTCCTTCCATATGTATTAAAACGAAACTTGTTGTATGTAGTCGGTACAGTGTCATTCTTGAGCTAAATTTGTTTCATTTCCACTGCGTAATTCCACCTCTCATAGTAAGCTCTCATCAGCTTTCGTAAAATTCTGAGTAATGACTCAGCTCACATTAAAGAATTAAAATTATGAGGTAGACTATCTATCTTTTGTCTTTTGAGCGCAATAATTAAGCATACGCACTGTAAAAGTTGGTGAAAGGGTGCAGCAAGTCTGTTTTTTTTTTTTTTTTTTTTTTTTTGCTTAATTAAATACAGTAATCCGTGTAAGTACTTCAATTTCCTATTATTTTTAATGTCATGTAACCATTTAAAAATTGTGACATATGGCTATTTAAGTGGGTCACTGTAAATGAGCACAGTACTTTATATTACCTATTTTGGTGATTTTCTCGTGTTTTAAATTTTCAGCGCTTTTCACAATATAAATTGCTCCACACGATGCAGCTTTCAAACTAGAGGCTTGAACATTTTTGTGCTTGGATAAAAATAGTATCAAAGGAAATTGATGAGATGATTGTTTTATAATGTCAGCAGTGTGTGTGCAATTAAATATCAAAGCACATATTTCACAAGCAAATATTAAAAATTAATAAAAAGAGAATTGAATAACTTTTCTATCCGAAACTAAGTGTGAGATTAAAATTTCATCTCATAAATTTACTAATAATATATTTTTGAGTATAACTGTGGAGTATTATTTTTCTGAAACTAAAACTGAATCATATGGAGCAGTTTAATTAAAATTGGTCTGTGATCTATTGTTAATACTACAATAATTGTGTTCAAGTTTCAAGTCAATTCAAGCAAAATTGTAGATTTTAGGATTTTCACAGATGGGTTTCCCTAAAGAAACGTGATTTCTGATTGAAAACTGCTTTAAATTTTTCAAAATATTCTCCTTTAATATCAGTACACGTTGCATCCGTTTGAGCATTTATCGAAGCATTTATTTAAGTCTTCTTGAGACACCTCCAAAACATGGTCTTTGAAGGCATCAACGACTTCTTCTGCCGAAGAAAATCATTGTCCACGCAATTTATTCTTGATATTCGGAACAAAAAGAAGTCATATGGTGTCAAATTAGGATTGCATGGTGGATAACCTATCATTCGATGTTTTGAGCCTTCAAATACTCTGTTGTTAGACGAGATATGTGTGCGCCTGCATTGTCTTGATGAAGAACGATCCTACTGCTCTTGTTGGTTTTCCTTACTTCACCGAAAACTTCCGGCAAACAAGTGGTTGTGTACCATTCAACGTTGACAGTTTTGCGTTCCTCTAAAGACACTGTTGCCACATCGCCAGTTTTGCTGAAAAAGCAGACGACCATTTGCTTCTAAGTGCGAACAACTTTTGTTGGATTTGCTTCATCTTCAAACACCCATACAGTCGACTGCTGTTTACGTTCCGGCTCATACTCATAGATCCATGATTCGTCACCTGTTACAATCTTATATACGTCTTTTGAGGCATCGCCATTGGGCACTTTTGTACACCAATCGACACGAACTCCTTTTTAAGTTTGCCTCAAATTATGTGGGATCTAACGATAGAAAACCTTTTTCATGGCTAAATAATCATACAATATTTTGTATATGCTAGTGGAACTAATGCCTAGGGCTGTCTCAATCTCACAATATGTCGCATTTCAATCTTGCTTTATTAGTTTTTGCACAGCATCAGTGTTTTCTGGCACGAACTTCATCATTAAGCGAAGGGCGGCCACGTTTTAATTCGTTATATCAGCGTTTCACAGTGGCAAAGGATGGAACTTCGTCGCCAAAAGTGGAAGTTAGTTGATCGATGCACTCTTGTCTTGATAATTCACGTCGAAAGTCGTAATTAATCACTGCACGAAAATTTTCACAAGTTAATTCCATGTTTTTGTTGACATAATTTTCAAGTTAATGTAAAAAAACAAATGAAGCTATATTGATAAAATGTCTGAAGTAGACATACCATCGAGACTGCACATTGAAGATCTGAATGTCAGACCTTCGGTCTCAAGCCAGATCTGGGCTAGGCCCTCTACTGACAGTGGAGTGTTTTGTAAAGAAGGATAATATGCGGCAGAAGATGAGGTTGAAGTTATATACCGTGCGTTCCCTGAGCGACCGGACCGCTTCGCGGCGGCCTTGGGCTGGGTGACAAGTGGCGTGTCTACTGCCACAGAATAGCACTCTACTACTGTAGTGTCAGTCGTGTTGGACCTGTGGTGAGGAAAACAGCTCTGTGTGCGTGTTCACCACGCTGCAAAAGTTGGGTTTGGTGTGCAGTAAGTGCACGTAGAATTATCGGTCCCACATTTATGTAAATTGGACTTTAAATGGTTTTCTGCAACTAACAAAAGATGAATGATTGTTTGGGTGGTTTCAGCAGGACTCAGCTATAGCACACATTGCATAAACTGCGAAGTGTGTATGGTGACAGAATAATTAGTTGAGGATTGTGGCCATCTCGTTCCCCTGACCTATCTTCATGTGACTTTTGTTTATGCGGAACGTTAAAGAATAAAGAGGTACGTATCCAACCCGCACACATTACAAGAATTGAGGGATAACATTACAAGAGAACTGCAGGCAATCAGGCAAGATGAGCTTCTTCGAGTGAACCACAGCTGTTTTCGAAGATTTAGAGAATGCATTCGCGTTGAAGGTGATGATAATAATCCTCTTCCGAGCGCTGGTAATCCCGGTTATGCTTTACGCCTGCGAGATCTGGGGCATGGCCGCAGACAGCTGGCTAGCATGGCTCCAACGTGCACAAAATAGAGGACTTAGGTCCATATATTCTGTGGGACGTTATTTTCCTACCAGGTTGCTTCACGAGGCCTCGAGTCTTCCATACGTGGAGGATGAAATTAGGCGCCGGGCATCAAAATTATACTCAAGTTTACCCAACCACAGAAGCGCCCTTGGCAGGTCCTTGGGAGATTATGGCCCCACTAGATGCCGTTCTAGACAGCACCGGTTACCCCGCAGGGCTTGCGGGCATCCGAGATAAACCAGGAGTTAATCCGAACAGCAGCTAAAGCTGAGCTCTACATAATCCTTCCAAGCTGCTTGGCATCAAAATTATTCCCCAAATTAAAATAAATAAAAACACCAGGGTGCTGTGAATTGCATCCTGTCCTTCACCCTGAAGGTACAATAATTGTACCTTCACAAAATTCATCAACCTCAAAACCTACACCATATCCATCCTACAAAATCCCGTATCAAATACCTTACCTGCTGTAAAACCCTAAACGGGCGGGCACGCAGCAAAAACCTTCTGGCTATATACAGCCAGTCAGCACCTCATGGTCATGGTCATGAAGGTGATCATTTTCAACATCTATTGTGAATTCAGGTAAGCCTACTGTAAGCTAGTACTGTAGTTACAGTTCCGTACATGTTACTTGACGGTCGTTTAGGCGTAATTCTGACCCTAACCCATTACTGTGCTGCCGCGAGGCGGTCCGGTCGCTCAGGGAACGCACGGTATAAGCCATCTGATGTGTTATTTTATGTGCCTAGAAGCAGCCTTCTTAAGTAGTTTATGGTCAATAGTGTCAAACTTTACATTGGAAACATCAGCTGCCACCTACAACATTGTGTCGCCAAGGCTCAAAATATAAATACTGCCACTAGTAGTTAAATATCTTTAGTTTATATAAAGTTTAAAATATTTAAAACGTATTTTAATGACTGAAATCATTATTTTGACACTTGAAGCCTGTTTTAAGATTTTAGTGCTGTTTTAAATTGTTTCAGCACATCATAATTTCTTTCCCAGCCTGTAACAGGAACGCATAGAGTAAAGGCACTATTGTAGAACGGAAATATTGATGAAAGCACCATGAAGGAAAAGTTGGATAAAATTGCGGACTACCAGTTTGTATTTCATGAACATGCATGAAGAGAAACGATTTTAACGCGCCAAATATGGCAGCGCAGTTTCTGTTTCAACATCTACAACCTGTTATTTTGGTTCGGAGATCTAAAGAAGTGCTTTATTGAATGAAGCAATGTAGAGCATAGGATGAATTTGGGCTCTTTAAATGGTAACATCATGAATGATACGCCAGCCACCAACCATATGTACATAAAGGGAAATACTTAACCAGAGTGCCTAAGCAGTACCATATCCTTTCACTTGCCCTGACGTAATGTAATATTATATCACTTGTCTCTCTTTGTGAGACATTTTAAATTATACTAGCAGTTCTGATTCAAATTCACTCCTTAAATGAGAAAGATGTACTAGAAGTGAGTACGGTTCACTCGAGCTCTGAAATATTGCAAAACATAATTTATCGTATTCACATAGAATTTTATTTACCAGTAAATATCTTTCACATTTGTTAGTTTAATCAAGATTACTAGCAAAATTTTCGAGATAATAACCAATTATGAAAACTTTTGCATGTAAAGAGAAAATAAATACGAGGAAAACAATTATCATCTATGTATTCTGGAGCAGTGGAAATGTCATAGTGTATCGTCTGTCTAAGGAATGATTGCAGTTGTTTGTGAAGGTCGCTGGTGTAGCATGGCTTGGTTTAGAGAGGTCACAGAAGGCGAGATTATAGTACGGTAGGTACAGTCTATCAAAACATCAACATGATGTACCTAACACGACGAGAATTCGATATCCCATGTCCTTAAGTATTCTCCAGAGTGTCTCCTTCCACCTTCAAAAGGGATCTTTGGTTTAATTGTATTCATGGGTTTATGTACTGCAGGAACTTCTCTTCTCTGTTTGTAAAACTCGAGAAGATCTTAGCACACAATCATTTTTCAGAGTCATTCGTTTCGAACCTCTCGTACGCTTTGAATTTTGTACAACTTTCATTATATAATGCATAGTTCGTTCACTACCATTACTGTTATTTTTATAGCATAACTTAGTTGAATAATTGGACCGCTACTTTTCTCTTCTTTACAAAATTGTAACACAATGAAAATTTATTTTCTACTTTGTGAGTGTATGACTTCGAGTGGCGATGTTTGCATTTTGACTTGAATCGAGACGTCCACTGTAAAAGACTCAAATGCTGAATTGTCGGACGGTACAGGGAATGGTGACGTAATACCGCTTGTCTGTTTGATTTTACAAAATTTTCCATTGATGACAGTCTGCATTCATTCTTCAGACAGGTTGAACTTACATTAATAATTTTTTTTTTTTTTTTTTTTTTTTTTTGTAATTTTACGTCCTCTAACGTTGTCATATGGGACGGTGAATGAAATGGGTGAAATGATGCTCAAATATGTCCAGGGTCATTCGTCTGTAAGGATAAGGGAAAACCCCGGAATAAAACGTTATACAGGTAACTCACCCTGACCGAGATTCGAACTCGGGACCTCTTGAATATGAGGCAGACATGCTACCATCTACGCTACCGAGGCGGGCATAAATAAATGATGATGATGATGATGATGATGATGATGATGATGATGATGATGATGATGATGATGATGATGATGATGATGATGATGATGATGATGATGATGATGATGATGATGATGATGATGATGATGATGATGATGATGATGATGATGATGATGATGATGATGATGATGATGATGATGATGATGATGATGATGATGATGATGATGATGATGATAACTGCTCGCTTCGCCCAGTTGCGAATAACATTACAGTAGCACGGCAGCTGTAAACTCCGCCTCCCACACCTGTAAATCTTGGACTGAGTGCAGCAATAAGGCAGTCAGACTGCTGCAATCAGAATGGGAATTCCAGGGCCGTCATTTGTTTCCAAGGTCCTGAAGGCATTTCTAACTCAAGGCGGGGGAAAAATTCCCATTTGTTTATCGTAGGGATGGCTCAGGCGCTTTCTTCTGTGGCCCACATTCGGGAGGCCCGGATTCGATTCCCGTGGCCGACCTACCTGACCCATGGGCTTTTTCGGGGATTTTCCCGGGTCGCTAGGTGAATGCTGGGTAGGTTAATTACATCCCGGAATTTCCTGTCACTCCATATCATCTTTATTGTCATTTCTCATCTCTCATCTGGTGGTCTCTTGAAGGTAGAAGTGTCCGCGGGTGTCTCGGCGGTGCATGGCAGGATGATATGTTCTGAGTAAACCACTTCCTCTTCCGGTAGGTTGGTTGCTGGTCTCAGCTCCTCTGTTGGAACCATTTCGGGGCCGCCAGCCAGGGACCTTTGGGGCTCGGATTGCCTGCCTCGAAACTTTGGGGCTCGGCTGCTCGGCTCGTTGCCGTCCTGCAGCAACCGTGTCCGTTGTCCTGGCCTGTCGGGTGAAGTAGCTAACTAAACTATAGGGACCCTGCCCTCTGTACTGTCGTGGCTCCTTGGGTCGGCCGTCCTCTGTCTCCTTCACCTCATCCTTCCTCCCGGGGGTGCCCCACTTGGGGGCATAGGAACAATGGACTCAGTTTGGAAGCCTACGTACCGAATGCCCTCCGTAATGAAATCATAATCCCAATACAGAACTGGAGTCTGTTCTACAGTATCTCAGGTTATCATTTCTTATGCCAACGTAATGACATATTTTTCTTAATGTGATCTTAACTTACAACTTTTTTTTAACTAAGGTATGTTCTTCCTTCGCAGATGCAGCAGTCATTTTGCCTAATGACTTTCTGCAGTATTTTGTCAGTCATCATTATAAGCGTTTATCCCAATTGGACACCTACCTACCTTTATTAGGTTAAGTAGCACCTATTTCAGTTATCAATAAGATTGAAAACATCATTAAAAATCCATTAATTTCTTCCGCCCATTCCCCTATTTATCGCTGTTGCTGTAATAAAGAACGAACTGTTTTGGAAAGTGCAGATTATATAGTTTGAACACGAATATCTTTACAGAACCTGTTTTAATACTTTCCGCATACCACAATGAAATGTTTTCTTGCTAAAGGTCTTTCACAACAAAACTAATTTGCCTGGACACTAGGAGAGAAAAGCTTCTCTGCAATACAATATCATTTCATGACAATATTATACGATTACAACTGCTCACATGTACAAATATGAAAAATTGAAGAAAATGTTGCCACAGTTTGAACTGCTTTACAAAATTATCAAACTCTGCAGGAAAAACTGTAAAACCTTACCTGCTCTAAACCTAACATGAAGGTCTTACCTTTCTATAAGATGAAATCTTAGTTGAGAATGCCCTCATTTAATAAAAAGGTGTTTGTTGTTACAGATTAGGTATAAACAGTACTGCACTCCATAGAGTATACAAACGAAAACTGTTTCATTTTATAGCAAGTATTACACAATGATGTAAAGTCTGTTTAGTTAACACGTGTGCAGTTCGGTTGCCTCTTTTAACGAACCCTTATAATAGTTTTACAACCCCGTCCCTCCTTCTCCCAGTCCTTTCTGCAAGGTTGCCACCTTTCTCGATACGTCATGGGTATCGTACGAAGTTTCCTCTAAATAAATTATCTTATGTCCATTACTGTGAAACTTCCTTAGCTTTGGTGATATATATCGCCAAGCTACAGATTTACTGGATTCCATAATAACCCTTAACTTATTCAAAGTGCGGTATTTGAAACCCAGCTCCTTTAGGAGGCTGCGCAAAGTGCAGAGCCCATAAGGAAAACCACAAGTTTCTTGCAAATGTGCAACAAATTCATCTGAGGTAGGTGCTCTCCCTTTTGCATAGAATCTATAAATTCCTCTGCGAATTAAATAGCGTGTGAAATTATCGAAAATTTAGAGAAACTTTTCCTTTTCTTTTCACGGTTGATCGGCGTCTTTGGTATTCCTTTTGTCACAATTTTTCATACTGTATTTCTGTGAATACCCAGAGTTTATCAGGTTCATTGCATGACCAAGATTATTTTTCAGCAACTATTTATGTGTTCAAAACAAGCGTTTGAATTTGCTTAGAAACAGTTTCCGTTATAACTTTTTTTAGGCTTCTCCAGTAACATAACTTGGCCCAACAACACTTTCCAAATCATTCAACCTATTGTCGTCACTTTGATTATTTTCACTTGACTGAAAGTTATCTACTACTTCATTTGCATTTACCTCTGCATTTCCCTCCCACAGTCTCCACATCATGACACAACGAATTTCTGCACGTAATGAAACAGATGAACTGGAAGTTGGAACTTTGTCAACTGAGACTCCACGTGGAGTAAACATGTGACTGTCATTCCCAGAAAGTCAGGGTTGCTATTGGTCCTCAACGACAGTGTTCCATTTCTGAAGTGTGGAGGTAGATTGATGACGATCATTAGTGGGCGGTAGGGTCCGTTTCCTTTGTGAGACAACTGCACTCGCTTTCACTAGACAGACTTTAACACTTCAGAAAACAGAACATAGAGTTTAGAAAAACAATCGATTGCTTATATATTCGTTTCTATTAATTGCAATTTATCGAACACTGTAGTTGTGAATGTAATGAAACATTGCCAAAACTTTTGAAAATCTTTATTCTAATGCTATTGAAGGTAGATTCAGTAACAAAGTCGGGATTTTAACTACCTATGTTCAAGTCTGTATTCGGTTGCCCTAACCATGGTAACATACGAGCATGTTATTGAATTTCCCAGCTGACTCCTGTTTCCCGTAGACCACAGTAACTCAAATTCATTGATAGAACAGATATTAATGGCGACTTAACAGATATCGATGAAGTACTTAACACGGCGTGTTAAGTCATTTAAGGCCGGGCTTCACAGTGTGGCTATTAAGCCTCCGAAGATGTTGGCTATCCTGAACTTTTATTTTGTTTCTCTGTTCTTTATTTTTTATTGTTACCGCTTATATTCTGTTTTTTTTTTTCCTTATAAAAATAACTTCAAATAAAGCAGATTTGATAATTACACAAATCTTTATTTGAACACATCAACAGCAACCCAAATAACCATGGAAAACTCGAAAGTCGGCACCGCACATTAAAAACAGCTCTCAAATTTCAGATGACAGATGATTGGGTCGAGAAGTTACCAATTGTACTTCTAAGTCTTCGTTCATACGTAATACTAGAACATCAGGTAACAGCTGTAGAACTTACATATGTCGAACCAATTAGATTACTTGCAGATTTCTTCAATGAAAGTGAAATTCCACCTGATACACAAACCTTCATATACAAACTGGGCGAGCATGTGAGGAATATTAAACCTGTTAAATCAGAACATCACTCTTCATGCAAGCCTTACAGTACAAGGAGTTAACATCATGTACCCATGTTTTCGTGAGACACCATGCTATAAGGAAACCACTACAACCAATGTATGATGGACCTTTTCACAATAAAACTAATTTAACTGGACACTAGGAGAGAAAAGGTTCTCTGCAATACAATATTATTTCATGACAATATTATACGATTACAACTGTTCACATGTACAAATATGAAAAATTTAAGAAAATTTTGCCATAGTTTGAACTGGTTTGCAAAATTATGAAACTCTGAAAGAAAAACTGTAAAACCTTACCTGCTCCAAACCTAACATGAAGGTCTTACCTTTCTGAAAGATGAAATCTTAATTGAGAATGCCCTCATTTAGTAAAAAAGGTGTTTGTTGTTACAGATTAGGTATAAACAGTACTGCACTCCATAGAGTATACAAACAAAAACTAGTTTCATTTTATAGCAAGGAATACACAATGATGTAAAGTCTGTTTAGTTAACGCGTGTGCAGTTTGACTGCCTCTTTTAACGAACCCTTATAATAGTTGTACAACCCCGTCCCACCTTCTCCCAGTCCTTTCTGCAAGGTTGCCACCTTTCTCGATACCTTCATGGGTATCGTACGAGGTTTCCTCTAAATAAATCATCTTATGTCTATTACTGTGAAACTTCCTTAGTTTTGACGATATATATCGCCAAGCTACAATTCTACTGGATTCCATAATAACCCTTAACTTATTCAAAGTGCGGTATTTGAAACCCAGCTCCTTCAGCAGACCGCGCAAAGTGCAGCGCTCATAAGGAAAACCACAAATTTCTTGCAAATGTGCAACAAATTCATCTGAGGTGGGCGCTTTCCCTTTTGCTTAGAATCTATAAATTTCTCAGCGAATTAAATCGCGTGGTAAATTATGGAAACTTTAGAGAAACATTTCTTTTTCTTTTCACGCTTGATCGGCGTCTTTGGTATTCCTTTTGTCACAATTTTTCATACTGTATTTCTGTGAATACCCAGAGTTTATCAGGTTCATTGCATGACCAAGATAATTTTTCAGCAACTATTTATGTGTTCAAAACAAGCGTTTGAATTTGCTTAGAAACAGTTTCCGTTATAACTTTTTTTAGGCTTCTCCAGTAACATAACTTGGCCCAACAACACTTTCCAATTCATTCACACTATTGTCGTCACTTAGATTATATTCACTTCACTGCAAGTTATCTACTACTTCATTTGCATTTACCTCTGCATTTCCCTCCCACAGTCTCCACATCGTGACACACAACGAGTTTCTGCACGTAATGAAACAGATAAACTGGAAGTTGGAACTTTGTCAACTGAGACTCCACGTGGAGTAAACATGCGACAGTCATTCCCAGAAAGTCAGGGTTGTTATTGGTCCTCAACGACAGTGTTCCATTTCTGAAGTGTGGAGATAGATTGATGACGGTCATTAGTGGACGGTAGGGTCCGTTTCCTTTGTGAGACAACTGCACTCGCTTTCACTAGACAGACTTTAACACTTCAGAAAACAGAACACAGAGTTTAGAAAAACAATCGATTGCTTATATATTCGTTTCTATTAATTGAAATTTATCGAACACTGCAGTTGTGAATGTAATGAAACATTGCCAAAACTTTTGAAAATCTTTATTCTAATGCTATTGAAGGTAGATTCAGATAGATGAATGCAGTAAGAAAGCCGGGATTTTAACTACCTATCTTCTAGTCTGTATTCGGTTGCTCTAACCATGGTAACATACGAGCATGTTATTGAATTTCCCAGCTGACTCTTGTTTCCCGTAGACCACAATAACTCAAAATTCATTGATAGAACAAATATTAATGACGACTTAACTGATATTGATGACGTACTTAACATGACGTGATAAGTAATTTAAGGCCGGGCTTCACAGTGTGGCTTGTAAGCCTCCGAAGATGTCGGCTATCCTGAACTTTTATTTTATGTTTCTCTATGTTCTTCTTTTTTTGTTACCACTTATATTGTGTTTTGTTTCTCTTTGAAATAGCTTCAAGTAAAGCACATTTGATAATTACACAAATCTTTATTTGGACACACCAACAGCAACCCAAATAACCATGGAAGAGTCGAAAGGTGGCATCGCACATTAAAGACAGCTCTCAAATCTCAGATGTCAGATGATTGGGTTGAGAAGTTACCACTTGTACTTCTAGGTCTTCGTTCATACGTAATACTAGAACTTCAGGTAACAGCTGCAGAACTTACATATGATGAACCAATTAGATTACTTGCAGATTTCTTCAATGAAAGTGAAGTGCCACCTGATACACAAACGTTCATATACAAACTGCGCGAGCATGTGAGGAATGTTAAACCTGTTAAATCAGAACACCCACTCTCCATGCAAGCCTTTTCAGTACAAGGAGTTAACATCATGTACCCATGTTTTCGTGAGACACCATGCTATAAGAAAACCACTACAACAGACATATGATGGACCATTTCTTGTGATGCAACGTTTTGAGAAGGATCACAAACAGTATCAGTGGATAGATAAAGCCTGCATTTTTGTTCTGTTCCGCTGATTGCTATGAATTTTCACCTGCTATGAATTTTCTCACTGATACAACACCTAATGAGTCCTCTCAACAGGGAAAAACCTCTTATATATGACAGCCCGTGCTGCAAAGTAAAAAAAAAAAAAAAAAAAAAAAAAAAAAAACCGATCGGGAAGAACCATCACCTTTCCACAGCGTTTTCAAGAGACTGCTGTTTTAGGGGGAAGTAGTCTGTGGCTAGTAAGTCTCCGAAGACTGGAGTCATGTTGGCTATCCTTAACTTTTCTTTTATATTTCTCTACGTTCTTTCTTTTGTCCTGTTACCGCTTATGTTTTGTTTTGCTATCAAATATCTTCAAATAAAACAGATTTCATAATTACACAAATCTTTATTTGAACACATCAACAACAACCTAAATAACCATAACAGTTTAACGAATTATTACGTTTTAGTTCATTTATGGAAATTAATCATTTCTCCACACTAGCCATATATAGGCTAAGATATTTGATGGATAGAGTCAACATGAAAAATTCAATGCCATGGCCGGGATTTGAACCACGGATCTCCTGGTTTCCGTCCAGTCGCTCTTAACCTTTGAGCTACCATGGCCAACGTGCCTTCCTGACATTAAATTCTCCTGGGACTTAGGTACTTACAATAGTAAGTTGCCACAAACGGTGTATGTCGGATGCGAGAGCCCCTAGTGGTCTACCGGGGAAATATATATGAGTCAACTGGAGAATTTAATGTCAGGACGGCACGTTGGCCATGGTAGCTCAAAGGTTAAGAGCGACTGGACGGAAACCAGGAGATCCGTGGTTCAAATCCCGGCCATGGCATTGAATTTTTCATGCTGACTCTATTCATCGAATTATTACGTGCGTCAAACATTTGAAATTATTATGTTTTCACAGTGGGATTTGAACCAACGATCTTGGGGTTTGATCTGATTGCTCTAACCACTGAACTAGCCATTTAAAGTAGCTGTTTATATTGAAAATCTTCATTCAGCCGTTATCTCCTATAAATTGAAACGTGTTTGCCACTTTTATGTTTAATTACACTCAGCTATGGCTGTGGCATAGACAATACTGCATTAATACGACCGTTTACTTCACTCCAATAAACATTGTGGGATACCGAAGTCTGCAGGAGCATAAAAATAAATAGAAACTATTTAAGGTATTTATAAACAATGCCTTCTTCATATTTTTAAGTACAAAAAGGGAAATCATATAAGTGGGGCAGTAACGAACTATGTTCATTCGCTTGAAAGGTGTGCTGCAGTGGTGGCACGTTTATTTGTTTACAATAAAAAATAACAGCATGCAAAACAAGCCACCGTACATTCCAAACAAAAGTTCGATACCCACATTTCACTGAAAATACACGATTTGAGGTCCACTGAATCCGGTATGTCTGTAGGTGCGTGCAAGTACAGCGTAACTGTAGAAATATTTCTATTTTTCCAAAAACTGCTCTAACGGTTTTGATAAAATACTCTATGTTTAAAATACGTTCTTCAATAAACTAAATACTTACATTGAATAGCCTTTGAAATCCTTAGAATAAATTTTGAATAACACTTAAACCGTAAGTAATTAACAATTACTTTTTTGAAAATCATTTCTTCCACATTAGCCGTGTGTAGGCTGAGGTTTGCATGCGTAGAGCCAGACTGAAAAATCCAATGCCATAGCCGAGATTTGAACCACGGATCTCCCGCTCTCCGTGCGGTTGTTCTAAACCACTGAGCTACTATGGCCGACGTGCCGGAGTCAGACGTCTCAGTCTGACTCTACTCATGCAAACCTTAGCCTACACAAGGCTAGTGTGGAAGGAATCATTATTTCCATCAATTTACCTAAAATAACAGCATAGTGGTTTAACTATGAAGCCTGTGACTTAAGTACTTACAGCATAGTAAGGCGCCACAAAAGGTGCGTGACTCATAGCATATGAGAACCCCTAGGGGTCTACCGGGAAACATACGAGTCAGTTGGAGAATTTAATGTCATGTAGGCATGTTGGCCATAGTAGCTTAGTGGTTTAGTGCAACCACATGGAGAGCGGGAGATCCGTGGTTCAAATCCCGGCTACGACATTGAATTTTTCAGTGTGACTCTACTCACCCAATTACTTTTTATTAGGGAATCTCCGCTTATTTTTTTTTTTTTTTTTTAATTGATATCCTCCAAAGTTAAGTCTTATCGGACGATGGATTAAATGGGTGACATGATGCTCAAATGAGTCTTGGGTCCATGGAGCTTAGAGTTACGCGACATTTATCTTTCAGGATAAGGGAAGGTCCTGGGAAAACTTTATCCATAACTCACCCTAACCGAGTTTCGAAAACGGGAGCTCCTGAACGTAAGGTAGACATGCCACCATCTACGCTACTGAGGCGGACAAGCTCTGCTGTGCAATTGTACGAACGACACAGTCTGTATATTTATGAAATAAAAAAATGTATATGAAACATATTTTAGGTTGTCACCCAATGATAATTAAAATGTATGTTTCGACTCGTTGCGTTAGTTACTATCGGTCTTGCTCTGTTGGTGTGGTTATTGTAGGATTTGTAATAGAATTGTTATCAAGTTAAACTAAGTTGTAGAATATCTTGCAGTATCTCGAAGAACTCCTGGAATTCCTAAATCACTAAGATGTGAACGTACTAAGATAGATCAGTTGATACTTGTAATTTTTTTAACAAAGAAAAATGAATTTAAAAAGTCATCACCAGTGATCATCTTTAAAACATTTGACTACCGCTTAGTCTACTGTACTCTCATATGCCCCTTGTACCTACAACAAAACATACAATAAGGTAGCTTCTGTAAACGTTTATCTGATTAGAAAAAGAAAGTAAAAAGTAAACTGAAGGTCCCGAGATCACGAGTTCGAATCTTCGTCAGGGTGTTATCTGAATAAGGTTCTTTCCAGGAACTGGACTACGCTACGTAGGGTATTCGGTGCCCCAGGAGGAAGGTACGAGGCAAGAGAAGACAGAGGGCGGCCGTTCTATGGAGCCACGACAGTGCAAAGGGCAGGGCTGTTACGCTTAACAAGTTGGAAATATTCCGGCAGTCTAGTACGACCAGCATTCTCTCCTATCGTGATTCGTAAACGACCCCACCAGAGCAGGTTCGGAGACACGCAACCACACTACCGGTGGAGGAACTGGTTTACTCACAGCATATCATCCTGCCATGCACCACCGAGACACCCGCCGACACTTCTGCCCTGATTAGACACCACCAGAAGAGAAATGGTGTGAAATGATAGTGGAGGGACAGGAAATTGGGGGAATGTAATTAGCGTACCCGGCATTCGCCTGGCGACCCGGAAAAACTCCGAAAAAGTCCATGGATCTGGTAGGACGGCCACGGGAATAAAACTCGGACCTCCCGATTGCGTGCAATAGGCATTCCCGCTCAGTGGGTGCTTTCCCCAATCCTGAAAGATGAATTTCTATTAACTCTAAGCTGTATGTACCCTGGGCTCATTTGAACATCATTTCATTCATCGTTCGATATGACTCAACGTAGGAGGACGTAAATTACAAAAACAAATCTGGATGAATTCTAAAACTTAATTATAATTTTGGTAAAACAATAAGTTTCAAAAGTTGTAAAAACGTTTAAATAAAATATAGGTACACGTGAGAGAGAGAGAGAGAGAGAGAGAGTAGTGTGACTGTTGTGACTGGATGTTCACTAGACAATAGTGAAGTCAAGCCATGTTTGTCGGCATAGAAAGTAGGTTGAGAGACTGTAATCTCGGATCAGCACATAGATCATGGAGCTGCAGTAGTTAGATCCAATAACGTTTGGTATGTAGACATTTGTTATCCATCAAACACGGTTCTAGGGCGGCACTTGCATGTACGGCGTGACCACTTACAACTGGTATACGCCTACCGAGACAAAACAGCCAAGATAATTCTTGTTTGTCAGTTTCAAACGCTGCAAATCACTCATCAGTCGCGGCCGACTTGCAACACAACCTTTTGTAGTCGCGTGGAATGTGTGCAAAATAACTCTGTTTCCCTGCCACTTTTTCTAATACAACCAGCAGGATTTTTAAATATATCTACTTATAGATGTTTTACTTAACCGTTTTCTTCTCGTGGAAGTGAAAATTAATGTCCTTTCCTCTGAAAGTGTTTCATGATAATAATCGTTTAAAGCCAATATTTTTGGAATCGAGGAAGGACGTAACCTTACACATAAGCCAAAGATACTGCCTAGCAAGCATGTCATTCAGTCTGTGATCACAGTTGGGATGCGAACTGTTTTGAAGCTTTCAGAAGTATCAGGAATAAAAATTAGTTTTCATTTATATACCTACTTAGGATATCTTTATAGTTCACGTCCTCCAGCTTTCTCATATCGGGCGATGAAAGAAATGATGCTCAAATAAGCCCAGGGTCCATAGAGCTTAGAGTTACCAGACATTCATCTTTCAGGATAAAGAAAAACCCAGGAAAAACGTTATCCAAATAACTCACCCGGACTAAGATTGGAACTCGACACCTCTTGAACGCGGGGTACACACTCTACCACCTACGCTACAGAAGTGGGTAAAGTATTCGTTGTCACTGATAGGTTAATGTAGCTTTTATATCAAGTCAAAATGTATAAGTACCTATTCATTATAAATAGACTACATTTTCATCTGAAAGGTTTCATGTCGTGATTGTTTAATCCTTTGAATCCCGAAAGAAACCAAACAGAATACCTGTTATGGAGAAGTTGCCTAGCAAGCATGCGTTCAGTCCGCGATCATGGCTGGAATATGACCTGCTGCGGAACTTTAAGAAGCATAAGAAATAAAGTAAAATTATTGTAAGGCTTTAAAGAGGCCAAATACTGTGCCTAGTAATTTCGTACACAAAAATAAAAACTAAAATAAGCAAATAAGCATATTAAATTTTCTTGCATACTCCCATTAACGTCCAATAATTCTCTACAAATAAAGCTTTTGTTTGCGTTTACGGAAAGGAGCCAAAACACTCGCTGTTAGCAAATTCGTGTTATTTTAGGCAAATGCTGAAAAAGCTACCTCACTTACCTATAGGTATCTTCAGTGTCCAACAATAAGTTTTGGGAGGACACATACCATAATGAATGTCAATTGTTCCTACTACGTGTGAGATTGAACGCCGTGCTTGCTGGGAAAGTCTCCGGCAATGAGTTATACCTTACCTCTCTGCAATAGTACTAGGGAACTTAAGTACTTCATACTTAAGTAACTAGACAAGTGTTTTCATATGAATTATTTTTATATATAACTATTCTAAATGATCCTTTTATTTATATACACGGTCTCATAGATTTGCAAAGTAATAATTTAAAATTAAGATAGAAGTGGAATACACTTATTGCAGCATTTCTGTCAGTTTTAAACATAGATTGGGAAGCAGTTTAGACAGTTTTGAGAATGACACCTGTAACCTTTACAACTGCTTCTCCTGATGCTGAAATTCCTCTCATGAAGGTATTTCTTTACTTATACCTCCGGATTATGTGAGCAACGCTCAGAAACGAAAAGTCAAAGTTAAATAACAATCTTTGTTTTTAAATTCAATGTTTTCCAAATATGTGATTGCCAACACAAATTCCTCAACCAAACACTTTTGCATGTGACCGTTTTCAAAAATCGTTCTAACAACTTTGAAACACCATATGTCACAAATGAATATAAGTGTTTCCACGTCCCGGCGCGTCGGCTTTCAAGTGCTTCAACCTCCTGCCGACGATGTCCTCTACCATGGTGTTCAGGGACTTGGTGTTGCTGTCGGCCTCTCCCTCCAGGTCTTAACGCGGCTCGCCAGGTCTTCGACGCACTCGCCCAACTCCATGACGTCCTCCTTTACGCCGGCCAACTGCTCCTCAAATTTTGGCGGCGAGGGCTTCGTTCGCAGCCTTCATTTCCCTTGCCAGACTGTCGTTCGCTGCTTCTTTTCCATGATCAATTTAGCCATCTTCGTGGTCATCGTCGCGGCCAAGTTATTTGCCCTTTCCGTCTTCGTTGTCAATTGGGCCTTCATTTCTTCCATTTTCTGTAAAATCATTTCCGATGCAGAGCCCATTGTCCTATATCCCACTACTGACACCAATTGTGACTTTGTGGGTTCGCCGAATTAAAAGTCGAATTTCCAGAAATTCAAAATGTTCTTTACTTCCGTAGAAATACACTTTGGTCAACCCTTACAGTAGCATAACTACGTCACATACACAATTACAATCTTCCAGTTCGTCTGCCACACCCACAAACAGAGAGTTCACTTTCAAAATAGAGCTGCACGATTATCAGGTTCCATTTCTACTCCCATTGCGACTCTCCGCTCACTGTTCAAGAAATTACCAATATTTTCTGTAACAAACAAGACAGCACTAGAACTCTCTAATTATCTAACTTTATCTGTTTCGGTAAGCCTTTTATCTCCGCGCTATCTTTATCTTTTTCGGCAAGCTCTTTATCTCCGCACGGCACTATCTGTCCCTTATCTCCGCGCTGCACTGTCTTTGTCGGCCGCCAGACGCGACAGTATATTTTGAAATTTTGGGGAAATCGTTTCGGAAACCATTCCAATCTTTTTTTTTTTCTTTCTTTTCTGTTCATGATTTTATTTTTAATTAATCCTCCAACGTTAAGTCATATCGCACAATGATGTTCAAATGAATCCACGGTCCATAGAGCTTGAGAGTTATCAGACTTTAATCATTTAGAATAAGGGACAACCCCGGTAAAAACCTTAAAATACCTTCAAAAATCCTTAAAAAGCTTTCATGCTGAATAACTGATGCATAATTGTTCGACAGAAAAATATAGATAAAATATTACTTACTATAAAATGTAAATCATGATAAAACACACACGTTGTGTCGAATGTTTTTTTTGGGGGGGGAGGGGGGAGGATTTGACTACCAAGATATTCCTTGGTTCTCGTTTGAATTTCTAATCTTTTTTTCTGTTACTTTTTGTAAGTAGTGGTCATGAAAGGAGAACCGAGTTTAAAAGGCAACATATAGCGACCAAGTCTTTGTTAAAGACTGGACAGAGATGTAGATATGGATGAAATTGCTGATTTTCAGTTTTCTACAGTCTTCATGTAATTTAAATTCTGAAGCACTGTTGTAAGAACACAGCCGGATATTACATCACTAGAAAGTAAATTATCTTTGCTCGGATTTTGCACATGGAAGCTACCAGAGGCACGTTCACATTACAAGAATGATATATGTGTTTCTGTTGGAACAATGGAGCTGCAAAAACAAACAAGTGCAAGAGAGCAGGAGCTTTATTTAACATGGTAATGCATTTCGTCTGTTGAAACGACGAGAGAGGGGTGAGTTTAGAAAAATGTAAATAAACAAGGTTGTGCACACAATGCACAGAGGCGCATGCATAATTATTTAAACACCCACTGAGGAAGGGAGGAAACGTGTGAGGTCTGATATAATCGGACTCCCCCCTTCCCCTCGATGTGATACATATCACGAGGAAGCCATCGGGTGCTAACACTTGTGTCCACGGGAATTAAATCTGACTTACGCAACAGGGTCGTAAATTGCTACCCTATGGGACAATTGTACGTTATCAACATGATCATTAAACTTCCTACCTTTGCGCGCCGTGAGCAAGATTGGATTAAGCACTTTTAGAAAAGAACAAACATCCTTATCTGTGACGACAATATACAATAGCAGAAATGTGGTCATCGAAACATTAAGAATCAGGAAGCGTTTAAAAATACAAGACGAAGTCGAATATTTTGTGCTTCTAGTGCGGGTTTGATGGTAATTATTAGAAGCAGTACTTACACCAAACTAAACAGAATGAAAGGCTGTATTTTTTACAGTATGTTTCTCCTCGTAGCTTTCCCGGGTCAATAAGCGGATGTTAGGTTAATTCTCAACAACCATGATTTCCTTTCCATCACATCCAGTTCGCAATAATAAGTACATCACGAAATATACACATTTGCATTATGTCCACAACTTTTCATCTAGAACATTGCAAATTGGCACATTTAATTAAGACATATTTAGCTATTTTGTGTAATTTCCTTCAGACTTTTTGGACTAACTTGCTTCATGTTTGTCATTTTCAAATTTCAAAAGTAATACTCATGTACTTTTTTCTAAATTTTATCAAGGTATTGAATTTGAAACTTTATATGTATATTATGATTGCAAAGAGTAATAATTCCCTGCACTTATTTTTTCTATTTATCGTTAATTTTGTTGTAAAATTATATCATATAAAGTAAATTTTAAATACATTTTTAAATATTTTTTAGACATATGAAACATAAAGTTCCACTTGCAGAGAATTAAAGATATTGGCATTCTAATGGTGTGTGCAAATTTTCGTATTTATATTTACAATAGATTTCAATAAAAACGTACAATAGTACTGAACGTTTCAGATTTAGAAAACACAATTTAAAGATTAACATTTAATTATTTTAGATGTCTAATCTCATAAGATCAATTCAGCACACTCCTTTTCTATAGCCAGTATCTTCCTCATTTTCCGAAGCTTTTCTTTTTAGATTTTTCCGGTATGTAGCTAGTTTTCTGAAATAGTCCACAGTAGACTTGGCTGATTAAAATTGTCATAGGTCCAGTTCACGAAGAATTATTTCTATGAACACTGCTATTGTTATAATTGTCTTAATTCTACAAATATTGCAATTGCTACACACAAGAACAGCATCATAAATTGCTATTCTCACAATAGCTGCAAATACAAATGTAGTTTCCCTTTTAAATTGTCCGAACTTTCATTAATATTTTTTTCCATTAATACAATTTTGCAGTAGTCCAGCATTTGTACAATGGAGAAGTACAACCATGTTTCATCCATAGCTTAGGGATAGATCTGTCCTCACAATATAATTCTTATTATTTAGTTCTACTGCTTCACAAGCTTTCTCTATACACTTAGGAGGTTTATGATTATGGCATCTCATGCCATATACTACCATCCTCATATTGACATGATAAACATGATTTGAAGCTTTACAGGTTCTGGTAATGTTATCTGCTTCACAATGCCCACAAATCATATTCAGGTCATTCACTTCTAGACAACTTTTGCCACAAAATGAACATCTACAAAAGTTATTTATGACTACAGCTATTATATACTATCTATTCTTAGATAGCTAATATATATTTGAAACCGCAATTGTCTCAAATTCATTAGTGATCTACAGATAGAATTGATAACTAAATGCACGATGTTACAGTTTGCGCACAAATAAACCTTTGCTTTTTTGCGATTGTTTATTATTGTCTGTTTAACTATGTTAAACACTCTTTATCACGTACTCTTTGTAAACCAACTAATAAAAACGCTCAGTAAATCACAAAACCAATGCATCTGTTTGAATCCCAGCTCGAATGAACATAACCTCTACAAATTTACATGGCTTCTGAGTGCTGGAAGGAACTTGCAAACATAGGAAATTGTCTTCCACAGCCTTCCTGAGACCAGCTGCAATAGTGCAGTAGGATGGCCTGTCTAAATTAAATGAAAACATAAAGCGTTTAGAAGCTTAGATTGTGACTACCAGGCCACGCCGTGGCTCAGTGGTTAGACCGCTTGGCTCTCACCAAGGCGGCCCGGGTTCGATCCCAGGCGACCGCAAAGTGAGATTTGTGATGGACAACAAGGCGCTGGGGCGGGTTTTCTCCGGGACCTCCGGTTTCCCCCGCCATCTCATTCCACCGGTGCTCCATCTTCATCTCATGTATCATCAGTGTCATCGCCTGCGGTGCCGTATGTAGTAAAAGCGGGCGTTAAACACTACACATTATGTGACTACCAAACAGGGCCGTGTCACCTTGTACCATGCTTTAGTATTTAAATTTTAAAGACTACTTAGGTACTTTAAAATAGCAAAATATTTCAGTACACTATGCTCAAGAGTGTGTGCAATTTATTTAAGCAATGATTTCTTTTTGAGTCAAATTTGTGTATCTTTCCCCTTTGTACTTCATGGACACATGTGCTGCCAAATTCAATTATATGTGTCCCCTCACAATTTCTCTTTTGGAGAAATATATTGCTGTTAGAAAAAGGAAAAGAAATAAAAGATAGATTACTTCATAAACATGGTTAGATCGTAAATAGATGGTCTTAGTTGCATAGTCAGCTTCGGGTAAAATTTGTAAAGGGTTTTATTGTGGTCATCTTGCTGTGCCATTATTTTCTTGCTGTTTGTTTTATTTGTGTTCATGGTGTTTGTAACATTACTTGTGTTGTCAGAGTTTCACACAAATACCAGGTGATTGTGTTTGGGATGTGAGCACTTGCTAGATGGTGTCTCAGTTGCAAACTGACTTGCTCTTCACTGTTGTCCTGTGGATGGCCAGCGGGAGTTCCTTTTTGTAACCCTTTCTACAGCGAATAACTGCACCCTTGGTCATTTCTGATCGTGTCACTTTTCGATGTTTGCTTCTCTAAATTGTTTAAATCTTTAGTTATTAAACATGAATGTCTATTCTGATTTGGTGATTCCTATTCGGGAGCAGATTTTAATTGGGAAGTTCTGTAATTTTCAGGGTTTTTGTCTATTCATGGTGACTGTTGTTGAATAAATTGTCTAATGATGTTATGGGATTGTTAAGTGTTTGTGTGCTCTTCTCTTGTCTATCTTGGACATGCCTTCTACATTGTAATTTTGCAGTGTAAAGAATACAAGCATTACATTACATAGTACTTATAGGTTACTGAGGTGTGAAAGCGTATTTATACATAACCAATCTGACAGGCAAATGGTCATAGTTGCGTAATAGGCATCCTGTACCTTCTTGGGTAGTTCCTTAATCGTTGTTGTGCAGCCATATTTCTATGTACATTCTGCATACATTTCTATATACAGTAGGTTGTTTCAAAACGACACCGAAAGATTATAGCCGTTGCGTAGTTTATAATTTAACTAATCCGAATTTCGGTGTTGAGGCTTCTAAATTCTGTTAGGTATAATTTTATGCAGCATTAAATATTACATGATTTTGTGATTAGGCAGCGCAGGAACCACTGGTGTGCGAACCTCAAACGTTTTTATTGGGACGCACTGGCCACGAAAACAAAAGCATTACTACCTGCTCTTTATCAGTGATCCTAGTCTACCTTTCAGGTAATGAGGCAAAGGGCAATTACTTGTGGAAAAAGTCGACTAATGACTCGGACAGTTGCAAGGTTGCTCATTTTGCTATGATCTTAATTGCACAGTGCTTTCAACCAATTACTGTAAAATCAACAGCTTCCCTTTCAATTACAAATGTTTTATTTAGTATTATTAAACACACCGAAATAAAATGATCGTCTCACTGCATAAGGCATTTACTTTTGGTTAATTTTATCTGCAATTCTTTAATTTTGTTCTCTGTTCTCTTTATCATTTCATGCTTCCATCCTCAATCTCACTAACATTAACTTCCCTCTAAAAGGCTTAAGTTTCATATGTCCACCAGCTTATTTGCCGTCATCGACTTTTATAACAGAATGTTGGAACACGTTAAACACCCATAAACAAATATCTAAAGAATAACTTCTTTATTGCGGTTTCATAAGCCAAAGAAATTCTTAATAGTAGCAAGCTACTGCGGAGTGTGCCGTTATGTTTGCAAACAGCTACAGCACGCAGCACGGCGTATGACCTATACCTGCGAACTCCGACAGTGTGAGGCACGCGTCGTTGTTTCTGTCACTGCCTAATCCACACTCATTCTGCAGCATTTTTATGTGACTCTATTGACGGTAAAAACTGTCTATATGTCTCACATAGAAGCTGAGCAACCACTTCTATATATTCGTTCGGTGTCGTTCTTACATTTATTGTTAATGTTTGTTTATTCGGAAGATGACTAAGGATTGTATGATTGCTGTATGTACTTCAGAATATGCACTTTGGTGCATTCATGCAATGAATGTAACGAATACACCGCACTTGTTGCACAGTAACGAAAAAACTACAATTCATTTACGACTAAAATAGCACTATCTAAATGATACAGGAATCAATAATGTGTGAACAGCCTACACAGGTTAGTTCCATTCTGGGAACTGCCTCTTGTCGCTCGGAGCGAACCAACTCCACTCACGCCACTGCCATGTGCTTAACTGGAACTTCTCCGTTTTGCTCTGCAACTGTTTTAGCTCACGAAGGGGTATCTACTTACGTTAAAGACGGGGCCATTGGCCCACCTGGTATATATTTTGATTCATAATGGTACAAATAGCTAAATTAGTTATGTTACATGTAGCAGTCACCCTGTTACATATGCCTGAGTAGCACGACGGAGATCTCAGTTGCACAGTCGCCTTCCTGTACAATATATCATGTTCCAATTTATTTTATGCTGTTGGTAGATAAATGCCTCATATTACAGGAAGAGATAAAAGGATATAGAAGGAAACAAATGAAGAAAGAAAGATTTGCTGGTACATAAAACTTGAATCAGCTGTCGCCTGAATCATCTGAATATGTTTTTGATGCCTCCCTTGTGAGAAATGTGCAGCAGTGAGTTTTTCAACCCTCAAGAAAACGTCAAGACTTTCCAAAGCTGGTAGGAAATAAAGAATGCTTCTCATTTCTGGCGTCTTGTTAGGGTCGCTAAAGAAATGAAATACTTTAGGAAATGTAATTACTAGAGGAATATGGTTAAACACCCAAGAAAGGGCAAAGAGCCAAAGGGAGGGAAAAAAGGAGACGCCCTCGGGAGAGAAAAGTTGATATGAAGGGAGCACATTGGGGTGAGGAATAAAACATCTGAAAGGGTATGTAAAGACGGAAGGGTTGTGTAGAGAAGAAGAAGAAGCAAGAAAGGCGATATTTTGAACCCGAACATACACATTTCTGAGCAACAAATGACGATAGCTTGCCTAGAGCAGTTTATCTTCGTAATTTTTTTGCTTTGTTTCCGAAGACGCTCATTCGCGATGCTCAGATTTTGTTACTACAGTTTGTGTGCTCCCCTTCAAGGTTCAGTACAAAATAGTAGCTTTAGACCCTGGGTAAAATGCTTCTAAACAACTACTGAAACGAACAATGACTCCGATTGAACGGAGTTATACTGTTTTTTTTTTTTTGTCAATTAACTAGAAATATAATTAATTTCTCTACTATGTACTATGACTAAAAGAAATATTCCATGCAAAAATTGATTCTGACATGTCAAATTTGAAATTTTCTGATAAAAATATTGATAAAAATCTGTGTGTGGGGCTCTTTTATTCCTGGAAAAAATGTAACACAAAGAAAAAACTATTAAATAACTAAAATTAGTGCTTACAGTAAAACCTGTCTAAAACGGACTCCTTATATGCCGAAAACCTGGAAAAATGGAAAATAAGTTTTGGAACGGAGCTACTTCCCACGTAAAATTATACTCTAAGCCGGAAAGCTGCCTAACCCGGAAACGGAAATGCTTTTCGTGAACCGTTTGCGCAAATAACTTGATTAAAACGGATTACTTTATGTTTAATGGGTTACAACTATGTATTTTAAAAAGTGCAATAATTTTGAGGGCAACTGCACCGAATAAGGCGGATGCCGTAAGGTCTGAAAGCCACATTCTCTTGTTTTGTCAAATGTAACTTGAGATGAATGAGCTGGTGCATTGTCAGCCAGAAGACGAACAACTTTGGAGAGCATACCGCGTCGTTTCTTAATCAGAGCTGCTGGAAACTTGTCCAGAAGATTGCAGTAGTATCTGCTAATGATGGTTTGACCCTCGGCAAGATAGTCTGTAAGGATGACTCCACGACATTCCCAGAAACCTGAAAGGATGACCTTCCCAGCTGAATTTTGCACCTTTGCCTTTTTGGAATGGAGGGTATGAGCATTTTTCCATTCCATGCTCATAGATTTGGTCTCTAAATCATACTGATAGATTCAGAATTCATCCATTGTTACCAGACGATCAAAAAATTAATCTTCATCCTGTTCCAGCAGCATCAACATCTGTCTTGAAAAGTCACGCCGTGTTTGATTTTGGAAAGGGGTTAGCAAACGTGGAACCCACCGTGTAGACACTTTAGACGTGCAGTTCGTCATGAATAATTTTCTACACACTACCATAACTAAGATGTGTCTCATTGATGATCATTTGAATGGTTGCTTGTCTGTCTTCCAGTATTAAACACTCCACTTTCTTCACTGTGACAGTATCGTCTGTCATTGATGGCCTACCAGCTCTTGGCTCAGTTGTCAGGGACATGTGACCAGTTTGAAAATTGCTTTTCCACCCCACAATAGTGTCATACGATGGGCAATCATTTCCATAAACAGCCGTCATCTCATCATGGATTTCCCGGGCAGTTTTGTCCTTCAAATGCAGGAACTTGATCACACTACGAGCCTCAATTTTCTCCATCTTACACCTCAGTCACTTCTGGCACTCACTGTAAAAAAAAAAAAAAAAAAAAAAAAAAAAAAAAAAAAAAAAAACTTTACGACACCCCCTCCTATTAGTGTGAATTTTCAAATACTCCTAGCCAGTTAAAGAAAATGCATGGCTACCAGCCATTAAAAAATTTGATTGACCCTTAAACTTACTGTAATTCTCTACACCCATTGTACCTAAACTAATTTTTCTATTTTGACTAACGTAAAATATATAAAAGAATAAGTGTTCTTAACAACAATTTGTACAGTAGAAATAGAGAAGCTCATATCAGTGTACACATACAATTTCTAACCGGAACTTTTATTGGTTTACTGGTTATGCAATAGTGTATAAAACTTATGGTGAGTGGTGAGATTGTAAAAGTGGACTACATATTTCGCTAATGGCAGCAAGATGCCCATAAACCACAAATAGGAGAGTTTCTGTCAAACCTAGTAATAACTCCCAATAACTTACTGTGGCAGATCTAGCCCAGAGCTACAAACAATATGTTTTGTTTTCTCCAACTAGATATCTTCATCTCAGTTACAAAAGTAATGTTCCAGATAACTTCGGACTTTTGTTTTATGTTCGACATTCCCTTAATTGAGTTGCTTATCGCTGATTTATCGTTCTTTCGTCTTATTTACAATGTGGCGAAATTTCAGCTCCTGTCAGTAAGTAAAGGAATGACTTTTCGTTAAGCAAGTGTTTGCTTAACGGAACCATTTGAAGAACCCACTTGTAAAACCTTTAACCATTTAGCTACTAACAACTAGAACTGGTTATTTTAGCGTTCTGAAATTATAAGTTTCGTACATTCACCTGTATCTACAATTATAGCTAGTCTAATTTAAAATTGCACATAATTTTGAATAAAAAATAGGTAACTTGATACGTTAAAAGTAGAAGCTAACAACAGTAAAGCAGCAAATACTACATAAAATATAATTATTTGTCACAAACTACACTTATCTTTTAAGAAAATTCATAAAAACTTTCACAGATTTAAAGAGATTAGTTTCGTAAATTTTTTTACATCAGTGATGACCTTCGTTGTCCTGTCACACTTGCTAGGTGTCGTATTATTTTTATATTTATTACCAAACTCAAAATGAGACAAACTTAAAGACAGAATCGTTTGGTTATATTTCAGAATTCATTACACAGTTTCAGTTTTTTAAACAAATATTTTTTACCAAACCATTAAATCTATCGGACCATTTAATTGCTTTAATAATTTAAACTCTGGATTTATTTCATGATTAAATGACGAAAAACGATTCACCACACCCGATTTATTAGTCTGTTTATACCTAATATTTCGAAAACGTTCTTTCTTTCTGTTTTCTAAATTGCGTTTTGTTTTTCCATTGTAAACCTGGTCCCAATCTAAATAAATTGATAAATGCTAGATCATTTACTATCGGGAATTTTATGTTTTTCTTTTAGAAAATATAACAAATTTTTAATATTATATTTATTTTTAGGAAGTAATGTTACACCTACCAAATCTTTTAAAAATATTTTTAAAATGTTCAACCAAGGATGGTAAGTAATCATTTAAAATTATAATTTTCTTTTATTTTTTAAGGGTAGAAATATCATTTACATTTCTATATTTAAATTTTCTAATCTTTATAGGTATAAATTCTTTATTAAAGCCATTACTTAAAGCACTATTAATATTCTCTATTCTCTATTAAATTCCTCTTTATTTAGGGTTATATTTGTTAACTTGTAAACTAAACTATTGAAATAGCAAATTTATGTGAGAAAGAATTACAAACGTTATTTTTTATGTAGTTATTATTTGAGTAGATTTTCTATAAATACCAAAGTTTAGTTCATTATTTCTTGTTATCTTTATATATAGAAAAGAATACATACCTTATTTTCACTTTCTAGTTGTCTCGGATGACGAGCATTTTGAATATATTTACCATACTTTTCATTTATGAATTGCACGGTATACAATATAGGCACACATGCAATTTTTTAATGCTCTTCAGCTGTATTTTCCCCCTTTCTTTCCGATTCCATTCTTAGAGGCACCCAGAGCTGGAGAAAATAAAACGTACCTGCGCCGCTTTTCTTTTCCTTACATGCAATCTTGGTTGTAAGTTACCTTAGAGCGGTCTTGTAGGCCCGTGCGGGAGGAACACATCCCAGACAGTTGAACGTTGGGCAGCAGCAGTGGCAAAGCGTGAAGCGCCGCTTCCCCAATAATTTCAGGTGAAAAATAAGAAAAAAACAAATCATGCAAAACAATATTTTATTTGCTCTGGATACATATTCAAAATGTATTCGCGAACATCCGCGGTGCTGCGGATAATTTGACAGTTGCTCAGACTCGAGTGACCAGTTTTGTGAGCTCATTCAATACTGTATTTGAGCATTCGTAACCATGCATACCATGCTTCGTAGGTTTCGGAAACAATCGTGACTCTTTAATTGTTAGTAAGCACTGACAAATTTTCACATGAATTCTCTGTAATGTGTGAAGGTATTTTTTATGTGGCACTTTAAAATACAAATGTAAGTATATTTCAATAGTATTGGCAATAGTATTTTTCGTAGATTGGTATTTAGTGGTGACAGGTGAAGTTTTAAATTATTAGCAAAAGTGTGTGAATTGCATACATTCTCCATTTTTTCACCCGATGTGGGCCAGCTGTAGGAAAAATTGGAACATCAGAGTGGAGAGGGGAAGAGCGAATATGTCTGCTTGTCGTGTGAGCAGTCGTACATGTGACTGTATAATAGAAATAGTACCTAATGAAGAGTAGCCTTAGCTCTTTAAGTCATTATTTTCTCTTATTTTAATGAAAATTATTATTTGGAGCTTCCGTCGCTTTGAAAATCACTGGGCAGAACTGAATCAGCTCATACAGCTTAAAAGTTTATAATTTTTGTACATTTTCCCGACTTATTTTCTCTACAAAACATCGCAACTCTGTAGTGAAAATGCCTCATTGTTAGTAGATATTAGTTGCACGTAATAGAATTAGTTTGCATAGACAATTTAATTAAAAATGCATTGAATGCTGTAGGGTAGGGTGAAGCTATTCCACTCAGGAGGCCGAAATAACCAAATTGGTTTACTGCCCAACAATCATGGGCAGCGATGACTTCCCTACCAGTTCAGTGTTATGCTTGACGTTTGTGCGACGTTTCTATGAATTTACTTGAGGTTGTAGGTTGCTGTTTTAACTGTATTAACAGAAGAAGCTTACAAGGTAAGTAACTTATGTTGCCCCCCCCCCCCCCCCGAATAAGGAATACCGTTTGTAACTTAAGGTCTAGTATCTGCAGATAGAGATTTTTTATTGAAAACCAGGGTCAGTGTAGGTTATAGTTCGGGTTACGTCCATGCATAGTAGATGACGCGTTTCTTTTATCATAGCTCTCACATGATGCGCAATTTCAAAAGTTTAACGTTTGGGGCTATTCCGCCAAAGCAAACGGGTAATTCTCGCCCAGTTATGATAGCTTTTTGCACTCTTTTAACTTCATTATTTCTTATACAATTATTACTGAATTTTATTTGATCGTTTCAGATGGTACACACATATAAACTTTGGAAGCTGGAACGAAACTGGACGAGGACGACATTGCTTGTGCTGTTACGAGCGTATTATACGGCGATGTAAGTACGAGAGGGGCAAGGGGGCCTTTTCAGAGTGCCTTACTCTACACTCAAAGATTGTGCTCATTCACATCAACGTCAAGAAGCATTAGGAGGAGGAGGAGTGTAAAAATCAGTTCGTCATCCTACAAGTGTTCAGTTTGGAGTAGTAGAAAGATTTAGTTTTCAGGTTACAATACTTGGCAGCAAGAGGCTTTGGATGTACACCGGAGCAAAATGAAAGAAAAGCGTAGACCTATTGTAAAACTAAATTGTGGGAATAGTGAGTTAAGTGATGACTTGGTTCCAGTCCAAATAGAATACAGTGATGAGGAAGATGTTACCATGTGGATGATGTGGGTTAAAGTTTTATTGTCCGAAATAAGCAACCAAAGGAGACTGGATCAAATGTCAGAAATGTGAAATATGGATTTTACGAGGTGTGCGTTGGTGCAGTTGGTAAGAAAAACTTAATTTGTGGCAAATGCATTTAATTAAAATACAAAAGTATTGTGAGGGGTAATAGCCCCAGAGCCGGGCAGAGCAGCCCCGTTAATTCTGAGATTTCCTTTGTGTGCAACATTCGATGTTTTATTTGATCACAATTATAGCAAGCGAAATGTGTGTGTCTATAACATCTGTACGCTTTAGGGATTAATAAAGGCTCTTCTGCTCTATTTTTAACATACAAATATTGTTTTTTTTTTTTTTTTTACTTGTTTTATAACACCAAAAATTTGAAATGAGTGGAGTAGCCCCGCTGTATCCTATAGGCACAATTTTAATCAAATTAACATTCAGCCTGTGTAATTTTTAATATTACTTTAAATGCCACACTTCAGTTCTGAATAAAATCACACAAACATAACTCTGTGACGAGATCACAGTATCAGTCTTTAAGTGAATGTATTCGCAGTGAAGGAATCCCATAATGGCCCGTGCACGTGCTGTTGGTTTTCCTACACTGTAGAGGGCACCAGAGTCTCGTACATAAATCCATGGACCAGCTCATTTCCATTTTTAAACCAAACCACGAACACAGTTGATCCATATCTTGTTTCCCTCTGCCTGCTGATAGTGAAATATGGGAGGGCCCAGTAGGGATACACTTGTGTGGCCATACCAGTGTTAAATAAGATGTTAGACTTGAAGATTCAGATAAGCACCCTGTCAAAACTTCTAAAGAGTGGCACTGGGGGAGCCTCATTACATTGCTTTAACACGAGGTTTGTTAACTCAAAAGTGTCTCACAAAAAAACAAATTTGAAGGTTCACAGAGATGAAAAGTTTATCGAGGCAGTCTTAAACTACCTAATTATTACTCGACTTCTTAAATATTTACACAGAAATACAGTTTTGCTAGGGATGAGTGCTCGATACTTGCCATACCTCGATACCCACGATATATGTTATCGACATCAAAAAAAAAAAAATACTTCAGAAAATACACTCGATACTTTTTCGTTGCTTCGGTGTTGTTTCTGGAATTTTTATTTTAAAACCATAAGCTATTATTGCCGCAAGTAGAACATTTCAGAGCCCGTGAAATTGCCAGAATGTGGTACAGTGCGATCCATTTAAACCTGAACCATTTCAATAGGCCATAACCTTTGAAGCAATAATAGGACACGCGTGCAAATTTGGGAGAATATAATACACAATTGGAGGATTACATTACACTATTTAAATTTACATATACCAGTATTTAGGGATCGTTCGTCCCATTTTCTTTGATACGACTGTAGATACTGAAGTTTGGGACAGGCATTTGGGACTATTCGTAGTTAATTTCTCTCCATCTTAATCAGCCACAAGTTCGGGAGCAATTTGGTGCGGGATATCTATGTTTGAGATGGGATGCACGTTGACTTTTCGAAGACCCACGTCGAGAAGCCAGACATAACAGGGTTAATTCGTTGTATTTTGAGTTGTTACTTGATGATTGTGTTTGATTAAATAAGAGTCATGAGAATCTTGTTTCAGGCGTGGTTTAGAATAAAGTTTCGGAGAAGTCAAATTTTGTAACTATTTAATTGTATTATTTGGATTACATTTTACTTGAACTTCCTTTCCCAGTCACTTCCAACATATCGTTAAATTCTTACTTTTTTTACAAGAACAATTATTACATAAAACCTCCTGATCCTGCACAACTATTCATCACACTCCCCATTACAAACAATCTCTACTAAGATTATTGATTTTTCATAACTATCGTTACTCCTCTCTTAATTTTGTGATTGGCCGATTTAATTCCACGTCACAACATTACGTCATGCAATTATTACTACGGCCAATCACAAAATTACATATATTTTTACTTATTTAAATGACCAAATAGATTTACATAATCATCCTCCTTTACAAATCTATAAACTTTTTATACCTCCACCAAACATAACCCAAAACTACTGTTACAAGTTTATATGCGTATCTTCAAGACATTTGCGGAGCAGCTGGATGATATCGAATTGAGAGAAGGTATTTCGAGAAAGTGGAGCAACGTGCCATGCATCTAATGACACCATGGAACTTGTAACCAGTTTCTTTGATAATCGAGTAATCTCAGAAAAGTCTATGACCACCCAGATCGCCAGATCTAACCTCACCGGACTTTTTCTTGTGAGGGTATCTAAAAATAGTGTACAACATTAGGCCACGGACAGTTGATGTTCTCAAGGAACCCATTCGAGCTGAAATAAGTAACATTGGTGAGGATACTCTCCGTAAAACTTCAGAGAATATGGTGAGACGAGTACAAACATGTACAGATGCTGGTAGAGGACACTTCCAACATTTTCTCTAAGATGTAAATAGTGTAACGTAATCTCCCAATTGTGTATTATGGTCTCCCAAAGTTGCACGTGTGTCCCATTATTGGTTGAAGAGTTATGGCCTATTGAAATGGTTCAGGTTTATTTGGATCGCATTATACCAGTAGTAACATTATGCAATAAAATAATTGTGTAACAAATTCAGTGTTAGTTAAGTTCTCAAGAAAAATAATTGCACATTTCAGCGATGATTTGTCACCTCCTCTTTCTAGTACACTGAATTACTGGAAAAAAGATTAAAAAATTCCACAACTAAAAAAAATGCATTCCACCTGCAACAGTTTTCTCTGAAAGACTATTATCACAGCAGGACTTATACGTGACAGAAAAAGAAGTAGACTTGACCCTGAAAGCGTGAAAATGCTAGTATTTTTGAACAAAAACCTATAAAAGTGGACTGTTTTGCTTTTAAATGTCTAATGTAGAATTTTAAAATAGGAACACTGATAGTTTTAAGTTTTTTTTCTCATTAAATATTTGCACCTATTTAATTGTATTTGTATTGTACAGTTCTCCCAAATATTCTATTTTGTATTGAAACTAGAAGTAGATCGGGTAACTGGTATTGACCCCTCCCTAACTTTTGCTTATAGTTTTATGCTTGTACTAAGCTTCTATCAATAAAGTCCTTTTCAAAGACCAGTAACATATTTGAAAAGCAATTGCCATCCACTCCTATTTAAGACTTTGTCTTCAGATATAGAAAATTAAAGCTCTCGAAAGAACTTTTGCTGTTTGTGCCATTTCTCACGCTAGTCGTTTCTGGGCAAGAAGTTTCTAAGTTAATCTAATGTTCTAAAAACTCAACGCCACCGTCAAGTGTCTCGGCTTATTTACAGTCTTCTGTTTGCTGTTCGTGCCAAGGAGCTTTTGTGGGTTTCGAACCTCAATTAAACGCAAAAAGCGCAAGGTGTCGGAAGATGCTCATTGTTGTGACTTCACACTACAGTTCACTGACTTTTGGAAAAAAAAAAAAAAAACTATAAACATATGTAAACTGAAAACACTATTGGTCAAGAACTTATAGGACTGGTTTGTACACAACGGCGCGAGAGTTTTCCGATGGCCGACTGGGTTGGAAAGGCCAGGGGAACAAAAGTCTATGCTCGATTAGTTTAGCCTAGTGAAAGCAAAGCTCAAGTTAACCTGCTAATCAACACTAACATACTTCCCTGCCACCGACCACATTAATAATAATAATAATAATAATAATAATAATAATAATAATAATAATAATAATAATAATAATAATAATAATAATAATAATAATAATAATAATAATAATAATAATAATAATAATAATAATAATAATAATAATAATAATAATAATAATAATAATAATAATAATAATAATAATAATAATAATAATAATAATAATAATAATAATAATAATAATAATAATAATAATAATAATAATAATAATAATAATAATAATAATAATAATAATAATAATAATAATAATAATAATAATAATAATAATAATAATAATAATAATAGTAATAATAGTAATAATAATAGTAATAATAGTAATAATAATAATAATAATAATAATAATAATAATAATAATAATAATAATAATAATAATAATAATAATAATAATAATAATAATAATAATAATAATAATAATAATAATAATAATAATAATAATAATAATAATAATAATAATAATAATAATAATAATAATAATAATAATAATAATAATAATAATAATAATAATAATAATAATAATAATAATAATAATAATAATAATAATAATAATAATAATAATAATAATAATAATAATAATAATAATAATAATAATAATAATAATAAGAAGAAGAAGAAGAAGAAGAAGAAGAAGAAGAAGGATGATGATGATGATGATATTATTATTATTATTATTATTATTATTATTATTATTATTATTATTATTATTATTATTATTATTATTATTATTATTATTATTATTATTATTATTATTATTATTATTATTATTATTATTATTATTATTATTATTATTATTATTATTATTATTATTATTATTATTATTATTATTATTATTATTATTATTATTATTATTATTATTATTATTATTATTATTATTAATTATTATTATAATTATTATTATAATTATTATTATTATTATTATTATTATTATTATTATTATTATTATTATTATTATTATTATTATTATTATTATTATTATTATTATTATTATTATTATTATTATTATTATTATTATTATTATTATTATTATTATTATTATTATTATTATTATTATTATTATTATTATTATTATTATTATTATTATTATTATTATTATTATTATTATTATTATTATTATTATTATTATTATTATTATTATTATTATTATTATTATTATTATTATTATTATTATTATTATTATTATTATTATTATTATTATTATTATTATTATTATTATTATTATTATTATTATTATTATTATTATTATTATTATTATTATTATTATTATTATTATTATTATTATTATTATTATTATTATTATTATTATTATTATTATTATTATTATTATTATTATTATTATTATTATTATTTATTTGTACTTCCATATCTTACACTCTCAATTAAAAGTTTCACAATTCTATTCTAGGTACAAATTTGTTCGCTGCTTGTATTGCGGGCTGATAGTGGTGTTGACTCCTTGACCTCTATCCTAGCCCTTATACGACCTTGGCCTAATGTTCTGATTGTGTCTTCTATTTTTCTACCTCTTGCTTCCTCTCAACCATTTCCTCTCAAACATTTCTCTTTGATTTTGTCAGCAAATTTCCCCAACTCCCTTATTCTTTTGTCTCCTTTCAACGTAAGCATTTTTATTGTTACTACCTAAGCCCCTTTAATATCCCAGTTCTTATTCCATATTAATTTCCTCCAGTTTTCATTTTCTTTATACTCCATTACATAATGTTCTAAGCCTATTTTCTTTCCACATAGAATGCACTCCTTTGGTGAATCCCCTCTCAATATGGCTCCTGTTCTTAACCAAGCTAAACCCTCCCTCTCATATCTATCACATATGTTTCCCTTCCCCATTCTGTCTTTATTTTCAGGTATGATTTCTTACTTATATGATTTCTCCACGTCACTTGTCTGTCAATGTCCTCTAGCCTATTCTTAATAATTGTCCAAAAACCTTTTACATTTCTTTCTCTCTCATGCCAGATGTCCCCCATCCTTATTTTGACCACTGTTCTCTCTAGCTCTGCCCACCAGCTGTCCTTACTTGTAGAATTCTTCTGTTGTTCTAAACAGATCTTTAATGTATTATCATCCTTTTTTATACAACTATACAAACATTTTAAACATCTTTCTATAATTACCCCACTTCTGCAAGGTTTTCCAAGTTCTACTCTAGCTACTCCATTTGGCGTTGACTTATTCAAACCTAGTATCTCCTTACAGAACTGTTCATATGTGTGTTCAACATGATTTCTTATCTTATTTGCCCCCACAACAGTACACTAATAATAATAGTAATAATAACAGTAATAGGTAATAATAATACCATTACTACTAGTGTCAGCTGAAAACTGACCAGGATGACTTAGGTGCTGGCATTCTGATCCCAAAGTTGCGAGTTCAAGCCCGGTCTAGCTCGATAGTTTTTACGTGTGGCTAAAAGTGAAATGCATCATATCAGTTTTACTGACATTTAAAGAACTCCTTGTGAAACCTCCGAAATGCCGGTAACGCTAACGTGATTTTGTATTTGAACTGTCATTATCAAACAAAATAATTATTTTATTTATTCCTTTGGCTGCTAAAAGTCTAATATACAGGTTGTTTCAAAACTACACCAAACGATTATAGCCGTTGCGTAGTTTATAGTTTAATTAGACCGAATTTCGGTGTCGCAGCTTCGAAGTTCTGTTAGGTATAATTTTATGCAGCATTAAATATTGCATGATTTTGTGATTAGGCAGCGCAGGAGTCATTGGTGTGCGAAAATCAAAAGTTATTGGGACGCACTGGCCACCAAAACAAAAACATTACTCCTTGCTCTTTATTAGTGACCCTAGCCTACCTTTCAGGTACCTAATGGGGCAAAGAGCAGTTATTTTTGAAAAAGTCGATAATGACTCGGACGGTTCCTAGGTTGCTCTTCAGTGTAAAACTACACATTCCGTCCTAACAGGGAGGATTTTGCGCGTACTTAGATAGCAAATCCAAGCAATATGGAGCGCTATACGAACGCCGAAATGACGGATATGATTTTCATGGATGGAAGAGCCAAAGGTTTTTAATTCTGTGGCTATATTAATTGTACTATGTACTCCGTCCGTGAAAGCTTACGTTCTCTCATACATTAATAGTAGTAGTAAGACCATATAATCTATTCTTGAGAACTGTAACAAAGGAAATAATGTAGGTATTTATTTTCGGAACAAGATACACTTAATTTTAAGTACCACGGTGTTTAATATTATATTAATTATCGCTAACCTATGAAAGGTAGAGGTATTTCGTTCCAGGTAAAACTACTACTTTGAGTATTGGAAATGCATTTAAAAAGAAGAAAGGGAGATTAAAATGGTTGAGATGTGTGTGTGTGTGTGTGTGTGTGTGTGTGTGTGTGTGTGTGTGTGTGTGTGTGTGTGTGTGTGTGCAAGAGAGAGGGAGACAGAGAAAATAACGTCATTACAAAAAGTATCGATTAATACCTAAGTTGGTACTGGAGAGTTGTATAAAACCATCTACATTTCATATGGCAAAATTGCTTTTATTTTCAATTGAGGCTTAAGTACCTATGCGCCGCACTCGCTAGTCAGGTCCTGGCGCAACTAACTGATAAGAAACCCGCCTCCCTCCCTTTGGTCAGCTTGCATGCATATGCGGAATACATTTGCTCGCGTGTGTACTATGCTCCGGAGAGGATTCAGCACGGAGGTCCAAACTTGGTCCCAGGTGGGTGCACTCCCAGGAGGAAGGATGAGGTTAGACGAGACAGAAGACGAATGTCCTTAGGAGTCCCTGCTCTTTATCGGTTGGAAACTGCCCGGCAGGCCAGTACAACCGGCATCTGTCCCTACTGTAGTCCGGAAATGGCTCCTCCAAACCGAGTTTGGAGACCTACCAAGGACAAAGTTTTACCAAGTGCATATCATCCAGCCATGCAGCGCCGAGACACCTGCCTACACTTCTACCCTGAAAGAAATCACCAGATGAGAGATGATGTGAAATGATAATTGAGATAGAGGGTCAGAAATTTCGGGAACATGCAATTAATATACCTAGCCTTCGCAGGCGACCCGGGAAACCCCCCAAAATACCCATGAATCAGGCAGGTTGGTTACAGGAATCGAACCCGAAACTACCTGAGCCATCGCGCTCGGTAACTTATGGGCCAAGCTATTATTTCCATAAAGCACAAAGAAATGTGATGTAATGTTACCAAGTGGAATGTGACCGAGAGATTCAATGAACCCTGACCCTCTCTCCACTCACCCACCTGCTCCTCCGCCGCCACCTACTCAGATATTCCAGTCATGGCACATATGGTCAGTGCACTCTTGGGTATAGGCGTATCCATGCATACCTACTTGCTCCTCAAACAAAATTTGAATTATCGCTATGCAACCTGCAACCCCCTCCCCTCAAACAGTGTAAATCATTTCAATCAGACATCTAATGTATTACCTTCTAATTATTCTCACTACCCACTCTTGTACAAACTATTCTTATATACGATCGTTACTTTTTGTACCTGACCTTGAGATTTTGGAGCTTCTCTTTGATCGATATTACGATGCTAGAATGTTTTTCTTTCCATTTCGTTTCCTTCTCAACTTTCAGGTGTGTTTGTAGGTTACATTACATATGGCAATGCCGGATAAATGGCGTGGATGCTCGCTGAAAAAATTAGAGAAGAGCAGGGTATAATGGAATATCGGGAAATATGAAATACCAAGTTTTCGGCTCTGTTTGCCTCTGCTATCACGTGGGAGTGCTATGAAGTAGTCAGGAAACTTTCCCATGATGCACTGCAGTGACAGTCGACTACTTGTTATTTCAGCTCTTACAGAACAAACTGTGTTTTGTGATATTCAAAAGTTTTTGCAGGCAAATTTTCAAGCAGTTTAATACACTAGTACGCATATGACTTGAACATTGAGGTACTTTAAAGGTTTATTATCTAAAGTGCCGTGTCGGATATTATTGTCGCCGAGGCATTGTTGTGTCGCCAGCCGCAGCCGGCGCGTGGGCGAGCGCTGAACGCTTGTCGAGAGATACAGAAACAAAGAGAGAAAGAGTGAGTGAGTGAGTGAGTGAGTGAGTGAGTGAGTGAGTGAGTGAGTGAGTGAGTGTGTGTGTGGTGTTTAAGAGAGAAAGAGACAGTGATGTCTGGATAGTTCCGTCTTTCTCCTGTCGCCGCGAAAGGCCTTGGAACGTCGCCGGCTTTCTAGAACAATGACTGGAGGTATAAAAGAAGTCTCCAAAGTGTTAGAACGCAGTCAGCTGCTAGACAGTTGTTAATTGTATGTGCAGCTCTGTAATAATTGTGAGCATATGGACATTTGAAGTGTGCCGCAAGTGATTTCTTTCTTTTGTTTGTGTGTGGCGGGAATAACGAGACGCCTTGTAGACTGTTGTGTGTCACACCATTTTAGAGGCTGCAAGGGGTGTACAAAGTTACTGTTTGCTGCAGGAAAGAGCATTTTAAATTTCTGCAAACAAGACTTTTAGTTCTACAAACCCACAAAGTCACATTATGGAATACCACGTATTTCTCAATACCCAACGTAAAAGCGTGATATTCCATATAACCGGACAAAGTATACTGAATAGAAATACAGTTTAAAATGAGCTTTGAGTGCAACATTACTAGCAAAATAATCGTTATTATATAAATATACTTAGCGTAATTTAAATAAAAAGTATGTTTTAAAAATATTAAGTTCATTGAAATGCATACAAAACCTATATTTTTCTGCTGTCCCAGACTTAGTCTGTGGACTAGGCATGTCTATAAACATTTGTTTATAAATGCTTTTTCTTTTTTAAACCAATATTGTTTCATGTTTTATGAAATCAAAATAATTTTTCAATGTTTTAAAACACCTATTCCATAATACCCAACTATCTCATATTAGCCACCATTTGTAACATTTTATAGCAACAAAATGAATAGCAGCTATTTTTTTCTTCTTCTTTTGCATATGGCATCTGTGTTCATGAATTAGTTGTCATTTTCAGAAATGTGAATGCTATTCCATAATACCCTCTTCTCATCTACTTCACAGCTCTCTAGGAAACTCCAATAGTAAAAGGGGTCGTTGAGCGTGGAATTGATAAGTAGGTACCTACTTCCGAGTGTCTCTGTGGTCTGCAGCCTTCCGTGTTTGCTTCATATCCCATCCGTGCCGCTGGTAGTCACAATTGAGGTAGCAGTGCTATAGTTGTCTCCCATTTTGTTGTACTTACCTATATCCATATCTGTACCTAAATCTACAGTAAATATCAACTAATTGCGCGAAAACTACGATATAAGCTTGGAGCAGTGGCGACACGTGGCTTTCAAAGCGAGGGCAGCTCCAAGCAATTTTTAGTTAAAATAAGAGAGAATAATGACTCAAAGAACTAAGGCTACTCCCCAGTATTCTTTCTATTGTACAGTCACACGTAAGCCCTTCTTGCATCGCAAGATTTTTTTTTTTTTTTTTTTTTTTTTTTTTTTTTTTTTTGTAATTTACGTCCTCCAACTCTAAGTCGTAGCTGACGATGAATGGAATAGGTGAAATGATGTTCAAATGAGCACAGGGTACATAGAGCTTAGTTAATCGACATTCGTCTTTTTAGGATAAGGGAAACCCCCGAAAAAACCTTGAACGTGAGGCAGACACGCTACCACTACGCCACGGAGGCGGGCATTTCAAGACTGCGCACACTACAAGCAGACATATTCCTGCTTCTCCTCTCCATTCAGACGTTGCAACTTTTCCTACAGCTGGCCCATATCGCGTGAAAAAATGGAGAAAGTAAGTGATTCACACACTTTTGCAAATAACTTAAAACTTCACAAGAATTTCCTATTAGTCGCCACTAAATATCAATCTACGTAAAATATTATTGCTAATGCCTTTGAAATATACTTACAGCTGTATTTAAAAGGGCCACATTAAAAAAAAGGACCTTTTTTTCACAGGCTACAAAGACATCGCGTGACAAACTCTATCAGTGCTTCCTAACTCTCGAAGAATCACTATTGCTTCCGGAACCCTAGGATGCATGGTATTCAAGATTACGAATGCGTAAATGCAGAAATGTACAGTATTGAATGATTTTTATGTGGCACTTTTAAATAGAACTAAGTATATTTCAATAGTATTGGATTGTTATTTCGTGGTGACAAATAAGAAATTCTTGTGAAATTTTAAGTCATTAGCAAAAGTGTGTAATTGCATACTTTCTCCATTTAGTTCACGGGGTGTGGGCCAGCTGTAGGAGAAATTGGAACGTCTGAGTGGAGAGGGGAAGCAGGAATGTGTCTGCTTATAGTATGAGCACTCTTGCAATGCAAGGGCCTGCGTGTGGCTACAATAGAAAGAATACTGAAGGGTAGCATTAATTATGAGGAAAAACTAAATAGAATTAAAAGTAACAGGCCAAAAACATCCTAATAATGATATCGGTATGCAAAGAAAAGGTGTTAAACATTTATGTGCCACTTTAATGAACATATGTATGACCTCTATGCTGATTTGGGTGTCATCGATTGCGAAAATTGTTTTGTTGGCCATGCTTGCTATTTTAGATGACTGCGTATATATAAAGTTCATTATTCTCTCTTATTTTAATGAAAATTTTAACTTGGAGCTTCGCTTTGAAAGTTACGGCTCACCCTGGCTATAATGAACAATGTGTTTAAAGTTTATTTGGATTGATAAGAATAGTTTGTGGAGAAATGAAAAGATGAGGTCCTGTAAATGCTAGACATCAAATATGTATTCATTGGTATGTTATAAACAGTTGAATGTAGAAAAGCAGTTACGCAGTGCAGTTTTATAGGCACGGAGTCCGTAGCGCAGTTGTTCTCCGTGCTGCATGAAGCGACTGACAGAGGCGCGGTATCAGAAGGCACGCTATGCTCCACCAGCGCCATCCATCTTCCTCCCCGCACGATCGCATCGACCAATGGGAAGGCCGGTGGGTTCCCTCCCATGATCGCGGCTGATTGGCTGCAGAGGGAACGAGACAGCACTATGTCCTCGGCCTGCCGGACAAGGACAGATGCACCGAGTCGCGCGCGCGGGTTGACATTGAGCCTGCGTGGCTGTGTACGCGATCAAAAGTGGGCGGGGACTAAGTCGTCAGATCTATCGTCGCCTCTGGCATCCCTTGGCGCTCCAACCGGCAGTTCTCTTCCAGAGCCTCGACGTGTCACAAAAAAGGGGAGAAAAAATAGGTAGTGGGGGGTGATAAAAGAATTGGAAATAATCCCGACGTCTGCGAAGGAGGAAGAAATTTTTGCTCGTACTGCGGACCTGCCGCGGGTTGCAGACAGTTCGGTGTTCACTTCCTTGAGGCTATCGGTCCCTGTGTCGGCGGCACAGTGGAGGGGGGACGGGACCTTGGAGGGGGTGCGCCAAGCGGGGAAGCAACAACAAGTAGTAAGCAAGAAATTAGACAGAGACGGAAACTCATCTCGTTAAATATAGGTTTTTTTTAGAGGGAACCGAAAAGGAGAAAAGGTGTTTGTATAGGCGCCAGGAGGGAAGGACGGAAGGAAGGAAAGAGGGACAGACAGACACGTGAAGTTTGTTGTGTATAAATGTGTAACGTGTGGCTTGTGTGATGAAACTGAGCGACAGGTTTTGTAAACAACGGTAAGTGTCTCCTCGATAAGTGTGTTGTTGTTGTTTTGTTTCTTCCTCCCCTCCCGCCCTTTCACCCCCACCTCTGTCTCTGTGTTTCGCTAATTACACCAATTATCTCTCCCCCTCTAGATGAATGGATTTATTACGGCTAACGGTGTTAGGTGTGAGATCACTGCTACACCTGTTTTCTGTCGTATGCAAATCGCATGCTTAATTACTCTTTGGAATATTACGTTAGCCACATTTTGTTTTAGCAGTCAGCTGTTTAAAATACAGGTCAATATCATGTTTGACTTGAACGTGAGAAACAAAAGAACGGCAAGCTCTGGGAATGCACTACATTCACCTATCTTAGTTCTTAATAACTATTTTCCACACTATACATATAGATATGTGTCTACTTGTCTACTTTATATCTCATGTTTTTACTTTTTATAAATGAATTGCAATGCCTTTTCCATTTATACCACAACATATAATTAATTTTACTTTATATTTTCCCAACATGTACTTATTTAACCCTCGCAAGGTATCATCTATGGAAAAACAATATGTATGTGGTCTTTTTTCACCCCAAAGTGATTCTAAAAACTATTTGGCGATAAAGTATATAATATTTCAACAAAAATAATAATGATCTTATTTTCAAACCAAAGCACATCTTCTAAATAAAGACTCCAATGTTGTAAGCTTTATAAGTTATGCACTAGCCATGTATATAAAAACACTGAATTTTTTTCATTATGATGTGCATAATCATTTTGTAAAAACTTCTGTCGTAAATAAACTTCTACTCATTCTCCACTTGAAATCATGAACACTCATTGCACAGCACTTTTACTCCTGCATGTTCTTTGCAGATAAATTTCTGACACTCATCACATAGTTTATTCACTTTCTTGTCCTTTGATCTTGGGCAGGAATCACATCCTTTTCACTTCAGATTTGGTACATCTGCATCCTGGTCTTGTTGGTTGACATTTAGATCCTTGAAACCAGCTTGAGTTATTATTGAACGAATGTGTTGTGTTCTGCACTGAGGGGATAGAATTCTTTTCTCAATTTGAGATCTGACTAGCTCTTTTGCTGCTTCTGAGGGTTCTTTTCTAGCAGTTTTACCTCTCATATGATGTAAAAGTTTACGTACAGGACGTAAGCACTCAGGCATGCTAAGTCAAGTATATCAGGAACTAGAGCAAGTGGCCACTTTTTTCCCCCACGTCGAACTTCCACAAAACGCAATTGCTGTGTTTGTATTTTATAATAATTTGTTATAAAAATGCATGTTTATGTATTTTCTACGAATTCGTAATAGCAATGGACATACAAATGAAAGTTCAGAAGGAGCACTGTTGCCAAGTTTTAATTATTGTAGTAAATTTGTAACATAAAAAATCACATTGTATACCTGGGGTATTTTCTGACCCTGTTACAAAGATTCAAAATTATATGTTAACGACCGCCATATTAACATAAATATTTTGACCATTTATAATAAAAAAGTACACAAACATCATATCTGGAAGATGAGAAATCTACGTTCATGTTTAAAAAGTTTCTACGTATATATAGCAGCCTTGGGGTCTATAAAGAGCCCAGAAACCAAGCAAGGGTTAATTGCATACATTTTCTGTTGGTTTTAGATCAGGAGAAAGTAGTTATTTTTAAGTTAATCTGTACTATATTTTAACAAAATAGTAAAGCTCGAGTTAGTTGTTCTTTTTACTGTTTTATAAATAAAACTATACAAGTAATGTAACTATACATTAATATATTAAGTATACATTATAGCATATTAATTTAACACAATAATAATTATGAAAATAGACCTTAGCAAAACATTTGAAGCTCAGCGTTTCGTAATTCTATTCGCTCATTATTACACGCTTAGCCAATGAATTAAAACATTAAATTTAAAACGATAAACTATGCAGGAAAGGTTGTTGTGATTGGTGTAAATTTATAGTACTTCTCTCTCGAATTAGTCACTGATATGTTGTGAATTAGTTTCGTGTTTTCAAACGTTATGTGTGGATTAAATAGTTAATACGTTAGAAGTCCATTAAATACAGAACGTTCCACTGACAATTTCAACGGCTTAAGTTCTCAGAAATGCGTGTGCATTTGAAATTAAAATCCAACCGTGTGCAACATTTAAATTTCAGGAAAACTATGAAACCATTTTACTCAAATATCAAAGCTTTAAGTGAGAAAAAAAACTGTTGTTGAAGGCCAATTGTTATTTTATTGCACGAAAGCATTGGTAGTTATAGAAATAAAGACCTTTAGTACTTATATTTTGATACGAATCAAAAGTAATATTATATTTACTCAAGAGTTTCACCAAAATTCATTGTTACTTTCTCAGTTTTTCAGTTTAAGGCAAGGCTATACTGAAAATACGCCAAAAATGTTGAAAATCAAGGAAATTTTTGGCGTTTTTCGGTAGCTTAGGGTATGTAGTAATAGTTGGCGTGCTATTTTTATCATTTGCACCATCCTAAGCCATCATTGACAATTTAAAGAGACATTTAACGATTCTTAAAAGTGACAACCATTACTTTAAAGTTAATTTTTTGATAAACTTTTTCTCTTTTTCAGTATACAAAATGCCTCACGCGTCGAAGTTTTTCATTTAACTTAGTGAAACTTACAAGATAAGTTCATAATATGTAAATAAGAAACTTCACATCCCCCCCTGAAAGGCATATGGTGTTAAGCAATAAGAAAAAGGTTAATATTGTTAAAATGTTGAGAGCTAACACATGAAAAATATTTTACAACAAATGCTACAAGAATATTAAAAAATAAGAATGTGGGTCTTTTTTTTATTTTCCTTATTTGACCGATTTTTATTGTTTCCGTTTATTTTAAATCTGTTTTCTTTAATTTCACACATATACACGATACACATAAACACCAATGCCCAAGACGGGACTCGAACCCCCTACGCGGCAGAAATTTTAAAATTGCTCTGTATTAGCCAAAAACAAAAATTCAACCTAATAGCTCAAATTTTTGGACGCGTACAACATTTTATATAGCGAGTAATTTTTACAATATTTTCACAAACAAATAATTAATGAGCTACTTGGTGTAGCAACATGAAAATTTGCATGCAAGTTTAAAATGATAGTCTAATTATGTGGCTAAATTTTAGAATTATTATTATCTATAGAAGTTCGAACTTTCAGTGTAGCATTGCCATAAGATACCTACTGTTTAAAATGCAGAACAGTTTAAAATTTATGAATACTTCTAACAATGAATATTTCTATATTTAGTACAAAACTTTGTCCTAAAAACGTAATATTTAGTGATTGTTACATTTTGTTTATAGGTAATAATTATCTATAATTTAAGAGTTTTTATTGTGTATTAAAAAACATACGTTTTTATTACAAATGATGTATAGAATGCTATGGCATCGTTCAGTGTTTTGGGAATCGTTGTAATAAAGGAGCTTCCTCTTATTGTTATTGCATTGGTAATTTAAAATTAGTTAATATCGACTGCTTCAGAATAAACATTCAGTGACGGCCTCCTGTTACTATGACTACCTATGCTGTATTGACGGACATTTAATTCCTCTTAAAGCAGCCGCAAAATATCTATACAGAACATGCATGGTCCGTTACTGCTAGTGTTTAGCTTTGGTGTTTCGTGGCGTGAAGGATAGCTAATGCACGTCCCGCCTCAAGCATGGTGTGTACACAGATCAGATTAGTTTTCAAACACGGCTTTTATTGAACTAAAATCTACACTTGCATACTAATAGCTACCTAATTAATTTAGCTAACAAATTACCAATGTTTTATTCCCAGTTTCATAACAATGTAACTCATAACCACAGAGAAATACAGTTACTGGAGTGTTTTTTACGTTGATAGCAGTTCATGTTTGATAAAACTGAAACCGTTTTCTGTTCTACTCACCATAAAACAACCATTGCTAGATAAAAATGTTAGAAAAGTCAAAATGCAGACCTAAATTAAATACACCATCTCAAGGATAATCTGACAATTTATATTTAGACCAATGAATGACAGATTAAAATAGAGTGAAACTGCCTCTTATTGCTACATAAATCTGGCAAGGTCAGAAGTGAATTTACTCAGTTCCAAAATCAGACTTTCTTTCAAACAATTAGAAGTTTTTAGCACAACAGTAAAAGCAACAATAACAATACGTAAGCTGACGTACTCTATAATTAATAATAATAATAATAATAATAATAATAATAATAATAATAATAATAATAATAATAATAATAATAATAATAATAATAGTAATAGTAATAATAATAATAGTAATAATAATAATAATAATAATAATAATAATAATAATAATAATAATAATAATAATAATAATAATAATAATAATAATAATAATAATAATAATAATAATAATAATAATAATAATAATAATAATAATAATAATAATAATAATAATAATAATAATAATAATAATAATAATAATAATAATAATAATAATAATAATAATAATAATAATAATAATAATAATAATAATAATAATAATAATAATAATAATAATAATAATAATAATAATAATAATAATAATAATAATAATAATAATAATAATAATAATAATAATAATAATAATAATAATAATAATAATAATAATAATAATAATAATAATAATAATAATAATAATAATAATAATAATAATAATAATAATAATAATAATAATAATAATAATAATAATAATAATAATAATAATAATAATAATAATAATAATAATAATACTAATAATACTAATACTAATAATACTAATACTAATAATAATAATAATAATAATAATAATAATAATAATAATAATAATAATAATAATAATAATAATAATAATAATAATAATAATAATAATAATAATAATAATAATAATAATAATAATAATAATAATAATAATAATAATAATAATAATAATAATAATAATAATAATAATAATAATAATAATAATAATAATAATAATAATAATAATAATAATAATAATAATAATAATAATAATAATAATAATAATAATAATAATAATAATAATAATAATAATAATAATAATAATAATAATAATAATAATAATAATAATAATAATAATAATAATAATAATAATAATAATAATAATAATAATAATAATAATAATAATAATAATAATAATAATAATAATAATAATAATAATAATAATAATAATAATAATAATAATAATAATAATAATAATAATAATAATAAGGGCGCCGGGGTAGCGCGGTGGTTTCGTTCGCGGCTCCCGTTCTAAGGGTCCCGAGTTCGATTCCCGGCTCTGGGGTTGGCGATTTTAAGTCGGCCCTATCCACGCCTTCACCTCTGTCTAGCACACGTGAAGTATCCCCTATGCCCAACGTGGTTCGGAGTCCACGGTAAAAACTGTAGGTCCTCTCACCTCACCGCCATCTTCACTATCACCCTATCATCGGAGGTAATGGACACCGCCCTCTGGGTGCCTCCACCTGAGAAATGGGTCCGGTCATCGCTTGGTGGGGTGAGGTTACCCCGAAGGCCAAGGTTGCCATGTGGGGAGCGTTAGTAACTAACTATAATAATAATAATAATAATAATAATAATAATAATAATAATAATAATAATAATAATAATTATAATAATAATAATAATAATAATACATTATGTCATAGATATCTATATAATTAAAGGGAAATATTACCTACTTTCGCCCGCCTCGGTAGCGTAGATGGTGGCATGTCTGCCTCACGTTCAAGAGGTCCCGAGTTCGAATCTCGGCCAGGGTGAGTTACCTGGATAAGGTTTTCCGGTGTTTTCCCTTATCCTGAAAGACGAATGTCGGGTAACTCTTAAGCTCCATGGACCCCAGGCTCATTTGAGCGTCATTTCACCCATTCCATTTATCGTCCGATATGACTTAACGTTGGAGGACGTAAATTACAGAAAAATTACCTACTTTCATTATACATATAGATGTAAACAATTAACTCAAAGTAAATGTTTTAGCCATTTATTCTTCAAGGTTGTGTCTTCAGAACATTGAACTTGGTTTTATAATTTTCCACCAACCATACATTAGACAAATAGCTAAATAAAATACCTACTTTTTATTTACAGAACATAGTCTGCCCTTTTTCCAACTAAATGTAATTAAGAAAGCTTATTCTTCATCTATTTCAAATTAATAAAAATGAACATTTATAGAAAGTCTTTGTAAGTGTAGTAGGATTTAAGTGATTGTCAGTTTTTTTTTAATTACGTGAATAGCTAACGATTTTCCACTTTTGAAGAGCATATTTATTTTAAAATACAAACTAATTACGTGAACGCTTATATCTCAAAAGGGCAACTCTATAAAAGAAGGTTTCATCGACATAATTTTGTGCTTTGGAAAGTTCTAAAAATAGTTAATAACATTTTGTTCATTTCATATGGTTTCTCAGCGATGCAAAACCATTCAAAATGAAGAGATCTCCAAAGGCTATTCCCAGAAAAATCAAGATATACCTGCACTTAATTTTTCATGAAAATAACTTCTTATATTATGTTAATAAAATTCCTTAGCCCCACTTCTGAAAAGAAAAGGAAAAAGAAAACCATTTCTTCAAGCAAAGAATGTTCTTGGAAATATTTCTGACATCTTTATCACGTTACACTTAATGTTAGTTATGCAGTTCATACACACACTCACACACAATGCTTTCTAAATATATTGTTTTCATTCACGACGTCAAAATATTATTTAAAATAAAATCTTGAAATTGAGTTTTTAGCTGGAATTACGAGTAATACTTCCCCTGAAGGTGGAAGACATGAGGTAATAAATAAAACAAAACTAGTGATTTACCTTTTTATTTAGTGCTACTAAACAGGAATAAGTTCATCAAAAACAATTTTAGATAATATTTTGAGTCGTACTTCATCCCAGAATTATCTCTGAAAATTTATGGTTGTGGATATTTGTTTTATTATGTAAGTATAACTTTGTTTATAAATATATATTTTTTTAGAAGGAAAAATCACTAATACCTACAGTGTCAATATTGTCAGAGTTCCTAGTAACAAATAACGGAGAGATTTTACATAAGGTTTGTTTTGATTTAGGCTTTTGAAAAGTATTTTCAAACTCAAAACTTATAATCATGTTGTCTTCAAAATGTAATGGGTCTAATAATGTTTACACTTCTGTCAGGAGGAAGAACCATTGGCGGGCGAAGGTAACGTTAAAGGAGCCTCTTTCATTGTTGAAGATGGGATAGACGAGAAACTTTAATCTGTGAAACAAACGAGAAAAATATTGACAAATTTTGTTTTCATATATCATAAAATGATATGCTGAGTAACCAGGCTAAAGTTCATAACCCTCCACTTAACACACATACACTAATAGACAAGATAATTTGTACTGTAGACGGAAAGGAACAAGCATTATTAAATGCATTTTTCACCAAGTCATTTCTTACAAAATTTGTGTGTTAATGGTTTAACAAGTTAAAGCTAGTGTCAATATTTCATGTAATACATCTACCTACATCATTTAACTAAAAGTTACCTGAAGTTACATATGCTGTTGTCACACAAATCTACTCAATTATAAAGTGGATTTACTTCCAGCCATTGCAATAGAAGTTTTATAAAACAAGTAATAGAATTTATATGTGAGGTATTGTGTACATAATTAAATAATTTAACACTTAGGTATGAGGTAAGGGTTCTGTTTCACTTGATCTGTCAAGGGACAGGCCTATCTGCATAATGAACGTCATGGCTATAAACAATTGACAGCGAAAAGCGTAAAGATTACTTAAATAATAGAAGTAGTCGAGAATTTAAGAAGTAAACGTTGGTTAGTAATTGTTTTGTGTTTCTCCCAGCAGGAGACCACATTTAAGGGACTATAAATCTAAGTGTTTTGAGAACAATTTTTTACAATGGAAGTTTCCTACAACAATATCTCAACAATGTAACCCTATAGATTAGGTAATTGGAAAATAAACCACACATTTATTAAAATTACTACACTATTAGCTTTTTAAACTACACTGTCTAATTATTTTTATTTATTTCCCAATTACTTAATGAAATATTAATGATCAAGAGGTTTCTTGTACTGAAATCTCCCCTTCACCCGTATAAATATGATTTCCTTCAATCCCTTCCATTACAAATAGCGGATGAAAAAATAACTTATGCACACAAAGGTTGTGAAACCTGTCGAGTAATTTTAGATAATTATAGATGGATTAAATTTTAACCCCTTATGCCCACCTCGGTAGCGTGGTGGTAGCATGTCTACCTCACGTTCAAGAGGTCCCGAGTTCGAATCTCGGTCAGGGTGGATTACCTGGATACGGTTTTTTCTGGGGGTTTCCCTTATCCTAAAAGACGAATGTCGGGTAACTCTAAGCTCCATGGACCCCGGGCTCATTTGAGCATTTCACCCATTCCATTCATCGTCCGATATGACTTAACTTTGGAGGACATAAACACACACAAAAAATTAAACCCTTATACTTACTTTCTTTTAAATTCTAGAGCTATTTAATAACAAAAAGGTTGCATCAGTTTCATATAATTCGGTACTCTTAATCAAGGGCACTAAGGTTTTCTTTGTGGGGGTGGAGAAGGCACATAATCTGTAACCAAGGAGAAAAATAACATTTATTAATACAAAATAGTGGTTTAGTGCTTCTATTTCTCTCTACAATTATTAAAATGGCCTACTAAAAATCTCATTACGACATAAATAGAATAGAAATAAAGTAAAATTTTCTTACTTATGTTATTAAAAGATTTTGTTATCTGGAAACTTCAGTGCATACCATATCTATAAAATTAATTAAAGGTTATTCAGAGGTTTCATTACGTACATCTCTGCAGTAATGGATAAACAGCAATAAAAGAAATAAATATAAGATACAATCGATTGTGGTTGTTTTAACTCTGAGCTGCATCAGAGCCATCTATGTACATCTCCTGCAATAAAATGCAACCGGCTTTTGTTTTTGTGTTGTGTGGTAACAACTATGCATTTTTCTACTCCATGCATTCTCACCTACAAGTCAAGGCCTCCTTTGTTTTATAACTGCAGTAAGAATGTAATGTTTTGGTAATTTGTTAAGTGAAATTATTTTGAAACCGCTTTTCAATGGCGAAATAATTATCAGAATCTTTTATGAAGTTTTATATATAAACAAGCACAACTTTTATATTTTTGTAATGTTAATATATGTTTAATATTTATTGATAAATTTAATTTTTTTTTTAATTTACGTCCTCCAACGTTAAGTCATATCGGACGGTGAATGAATTGGGTGAAATGAAGCTCAAACGAGTTCGGGGTCCCTGGAGCTTAGAGTTACCCGACATTCGTCTTGAAGGATAAGGGAAAACCCCGGAAAAAGTCTTATCCAGGTAACTCGACTGCCAAAGATTCGAACTCGGGACATCTTGAACGTGAGGCAGACATGCTACCATCTACGCTACCGAGGCGGACTAGGTATATTTAATATGTATAAATAAATATAAATTGTATTGTATTTCTAGGCATTACTCTAACAACTTCTTTTGTATTTCTATAGCTTCTATAGAAAGTTTACTTCTTTATCTGCTTCTGATTAACAAGATAAGTGTTTGTAGATATAGTTACATTGTATATTTTGTTGTAGGTGCAAGAGAATACAAAGAAATTCTTTTATTTGTCCATAACACATAGAAAAACATCTGAAAGGTACTCACTTCAAAAATGACAATATTGAACGTTTTAAACCATAAATAAATACGCCAACGGGGCTGAAACCACACGAAGTTCCTTGAAATAAATTTTAAATATAATTTAAAGAGAGTTTTGTCTTTCTCTTTTATAGAATTAATTTAGAATAACACTTAATAACCTGTTGCACCGAAAAAAATGTAGACTTACATTTTATGAGTCGGTAATTCTGTGACATTTGAATCAAAATCTCCAGGACCATATTTGATAAAAGCATTGTAAATGTTTGGGTATATTTTCCTGAAAGCGTTCCTGTAGCATGCTTAGCAGGAAGTACTGAACACTAGGTTCTTTTAATTCAGAAAGACACACTGATGGATCTCTTTATGAAAATGTTTACTTGGATTCAAAACATGCACTTCCAGTGAGATTATGATATTTAGTTTTTGGTTGAAATATAAGCTACTGCAAGTAGGAGGTACAGGAAGGAATAATTTGAAAACTCTGAAAATACAAAACTTAATTTTGATTACATTGCGAACGTAATGTATTACGATTTTGTTGGGGAAAAACACTTAGATATAAATTCTAGGAATCAAACCTTTTATTTGCGAAACTATCCCAAAATATTTCGTTAATTGCCACACAGAATACAAAATAGAAAAAGTATTCAGGAACAAATCACACCTATCTAGTATAATAAATTATTCCGCAAATAATTTTATTTTAAGAAAACATTTACAAGACACTCATTGTTTGAAAAGCACATTTTGAATTGGCAATTTACTATGCTATTGTAAAGTAACCTAAAATTCTAAACACCAGATATAGTTATTTTAAGGAGGTTCTGTAAAGGACAGTTTACAATGCATTGTTTATGTATTTTTTGATAAATTAATATTGGAGTAAGTACCTACTCCGTGTCATTAAGGCAGGCTTCGGTCGGAGCAGAAAGTATAAGCAAAAGAAATTGCGATTCTTTCTGTGAAAGTTTCAGAATTCGCAGTATAAACTGACAGATACAGTAGCTTTTTAAAACTGTATTCAAAATATAAGTGTTTTGCTCACACCATTATCATATACGTATATATCAAACTAAATTAGAAAATTGCAATTATGTTTCTTAAATTATAACGATCCTATTAAAACATAAGTCTGAGTGGTGAAGGATAATTCATAGGTGTTAATAATTAACTTGGTACCTACCAGAAAGAGCGTTACGTTACAGCATCCCTGTCTCTTAACTCTCAAGTAGTCATTTAAATAGTTTTTATTTAAAATTTAGTTTACACATTATTTGAAAGAAGTGTATTCCTGAGATACGAGATTAGTGTGTGCTTTGCTATATGTATTTGGAGGAACTACCCAAGCTAAAAACATACTGCTATTTAATAATTTAAATTAGAAGTTCGTAAATATTTGTGTAATGTTGTTCCTTACACCGTCCACAGTTATTATGTGTTTGAAATGTTTGTTATCGAAGATGTGTAAAGAAAATACAAAACATAAACAGCTATGACGAAACAGTTCTACACCTGCATAGTACTGGAGAAACAGTAAGTTGAGAATCAAAGGTTTATAAAAAAATTCACAACTAAATCAAGTTTTGATGAATATGGAATTAAATTATAAAACTCTTTTTCAAAATTTAGCTTTGTTAGTAAATCATTCAACAAATAAGGTAAGTGCTGGTCAATCGGATCAATATTTTGAAAATCTTTCACAAAAGACCTATTTTTCACGTTAATATGAAAAGTTTTTCTTTATAATGAAGCCTGAAAATCCTAGATTATGTGATGTTTGATATTTGATATGTATTTGTAGAGTTTATATTACAATTTCAGTGTAATAACTTTAACAACGAACAAGCACTATTATACTGTACAAATACATGACATTGATGAACTAAGATTTACTCGCTGACTCAGGTCCCCTGGCCATAAGCCTCAGGTATTCCTGAGCAGTTTGATGTCATTTCTTCTTGACCTTCGCTTCTTTTACCCTAATCCACTTTTCTCCTAACCTATAATAATTCTCCTATACATCTATTTTTCTTTTCACCCATCCATGTTAAAGTCTGTTTAGTTAACGCATGTGCAGTTTGCCGCCCAAAGGAAACTACTCTCCCGTCCACTAATGACCGTCATAAATCTATCTCCACACTTCAGAAATAGAACACTGTCGTTGAAGACCAATAGCAACCCCGATTTTCTCAAAGTGAGAGCCGCATGTCTACTCCACGTGGAGTCTCAGTTACCAAAGTTCCAACTTCCAGTTGATCTATTTCATTACGTGCAGCAATTCGTTGTGTCACGATGTGGAGACCGTGGGAGGGAAATGCAGTGGTAAATGCAAATGAAGTAGTAGATAACTTTCAGTCAAGTGAAAATAATCAGTGATGACAATAGTGTGAATAACTGGGCCGAGTTATATTACTGGAAAAGCCTCACAAAACAAAGTTATAACGGGAACTGTTTCTAAGCAAATTCAAGCGCTTGTTTTGAACACATATAAATATATGCTGACAAATAATCTTGATAAGGGGTCGTGCAATGCACCTGATGATAAATTCAGGGTATTCACAGAAATACAGTAAGAAATATTGTGACGAAAGAAATACCAAAGACGCCGATATAGTGTGAAAACAAAGGAAACGTTTATTTAAAGTAGATAATTTCACATGCGATTTAAATCATCCAGAAATTTATAGATTCTATGCAAGAGGGAGAGCGTCCACCTTAGACGAATTGGTTGCACATTTGCAAGAAATTTGTGATTTTCTTTACGGGCATTGCACCTTGCACGGCCTCTTAAAGGAGCTGGGTTTCAAATACCGCACTTCGAATAAGTTAAGGGTTATTATGGAATGCAGTAGAATTGTAGAATTGTAGCAAGGAAGTTTCGCAGTAACGGACATAAGATAATTTATTTTGACGAAACCTCGTACGATACCCATGACGTATCGAGAAAGTTGGCAACCTTGCAGAACGGACTGCAAGAAGGAGGGTCTGTCTTGTAAAACGATTATAAGGGTTCGTCAAGGGCAGCAGCCAACGTGCACACGCGTTAACTAAACAGACTTCTAACATGCGTAACGCCACTACCTCTTTGCTCATACTGTTCCATTTCTTATCCCATACTTTTCTCCTGTAATTTGTTAACTCCTTACATTCTATCTGGTAATGAACAGTGCTCTCTTTATCTCCACAAAATTCACATACCCCTACCTCATTACTTCTCAACTCTTTTAGATATATTATTGTTACTCTCATCCATGCTATGCCTTCTCTTCCAGTTTTGTCACATTCATCTATATATTTTTCCCTACCCCATTCTGCCTTTAATTTCTTATAAAATTTCAAAGATTTCTTGTCTTCTATACTTTCCCATATCTCCTGTTTATCTATGTCTTGTACTCCTTTTCTCACTTCCTTCCAAAGACTGCTATGATTTGACCCCTCTACTCTCCATAAATCTCCCATGCCTATCTTCGGAGCTGTTCCTTCCAAATCCGACCACCAACTGTTTGTATCCTTAATACTTTTCTGTTGCTACATGCACGTTTCTGCCCTTTAATACACTTATACCAGGATGTCAGTATTCCCTCTATTATTATTTCCCTCCTTTTTGTATTAACCAACTCGAGTAATGCCACTTCTCTTGGTGCCGATTTTGGCAACCCTAGTAGTAGATTATGTTAAATGCTAAGTTTTTCGATAAACAATTTTCTGTATACTTCCGTTTTCATTTTTATTCCGAGCAGTAAGTAATCCTAATCGTCTGCAATTGGAGGATGAATAGGACTGGCATAGCGGACGATCGAAATGGAAAGGAAAAGGATGGAGCATTCAATTTCAGGACATAATATAATCAGGAGAACAAAATAACACATTTCTAAACTTGTATATTCATATCTTTATGCATTTCGAACACATTTACCACATATGAATGGCTTCTTTCCCACAGCGTCCACACAGATTTCGTGGTACCATTCTAATTTTTTCTGGGCTCATTTGAGCATCATTTTATTCATCGTCCTATATGACGTAACGTTTTAGGACGTAAATAGAAATAAAAATGGAAATCCCCCGCCTTACCTTAATCCACTTCGCCCCCCTGTTGTAGCGGTGTTTATTTTTGCCCATTGGCAGCACTGTTTAAGTAATATAACAACAAGGAAATTTGTAGATGTAAGAAAGTGTGTATTTTATTATTGCACAGGTTTCTGGAGCAATTTCAATGCACATTCGTAATAAATCTATCTTAAACGAAAGTAAAAAATAACAAAATGTCAGAAATAAAGCAATTACATACCTCCTATCCATAAAAGAAGCTCGAGTTCTCACTTAGATTGAAGAAACACAATCGTATTATACGCTCAACTGTCTCTAGTAGTTACCCTCTACGCCCACAAAGGATATTCCAAGACAATACACTACCGTCCCCTAGAGAGCAGATTTTGTAAAACTATCCGAGCCACCCGTGTTTATCTTAATAACGAAGTGATTTTACTGTCTTATTGTACCCTGTATATGTCACACATGGTAACAGCGTGTCGACAAATGGTTATTCTCATTTGAAACCGTCGCTGTTAGTAACATCTCTTTATTTATCATCTCTGTCTAGTTTTGTATAATTTTGTGATTTTATAACACAGAATATCTAAACTTTTAACATTTAAACGTCTGATTGTATCGAGAAAAATGAAACTACATGAAACGATTAAAGATTTCTCGCTGTTTTCGAACGTTACATTTGTTTATTTGCATACGCATGGCACGTTAGTAATCCTATTTTTTCAGTAAGGTCCAGTGAACAGCCTGTTACTAAACTCTGAAACTGTAAGACTAAGAATGATGCCCTTGTACGCTGTATTAATGTTTGTAAATTTCACGTAGACATTGATCCATGGAGTAGTTAAAAACGAGTGCTAAACCACCTGTAGTTTCGGAATTCCTATATAATTTGATAGCCATTCTTACAATTGTTTGATTATTTTTTTCTACCACGTACATTCCATCCAAAAAATTGATACCAGATTTCAGTCTAAGTAGGTTTGTTTTCAAGTCCCTTGAATCCCCCCCAATCGAATGTTATTTACACAATTTTTTTAAAATACTGATTTGTTCAAATGTAGCTCTATTGTGCTTAAGCTCTCCCTCTCTCTCTCCCCCTCTCTCTCTCCTCTCTCTCTCTCTCTCTCTCTCTCTCTCTCTCTCTCTCTCTCTCTCTCTCTCTCTCTCTCTCTCTCTCTCTCTCTCTCGGTCATGCAAAATGAATATGTGTGTCTATTCATCCTTGGTCACGTGTTGGAATCTGACCTGGATCTATGATGAAAGACGAAATTCTATGCAATAGATTTACTGGAATGCTAAAGAACTTCTGCTGGACAAAATTCCAGCATACCGGTGCCACCGGTATGACTTTGGCAACTTACAGTGCCGTTAACAAAGAAAATACGTAAAATATTTTTTGAAAAAAAAAAAAAAATTGCCAGAGTTTTATATTGTGCGTTGATTTTAAAAGGTTTTCACTATCTTAATTAATTAGAGCCAACTGAAAAATTCAATGCCATGGCCGGGATTTGAACCACGGATCTCCTGGTTTCCGTCCAGTCGCTCTAACACCTTGAGCTACCATGGCCAACATGCCGACCCGACATTAATATAATGAGTCAATTGGAGAGATTAATGTTGCGTCGGCATGTTGGCCATGGTATCTCAAGGGGTTAGAGCGACTCGATGGTAACCAGGAGATCCGTGGTTCAAATCCAGGCCGTGGCATTGAATTTTTCAGTTGGCTCTAATTAATTAAAATCATCCATATACCGGAGTAATGTATTTAAAAGGATTAATTCTTTAAGGATTAATTCCTTAATATAAATTTACATTACATTATCTATTGCAATCATTTATCTATTATTTCGTCTTTTTAATCATCATCATCATCACCATCATCATCAACTTTTCACGGTTTAAGCCATCAAGGCACGTTCCGGTCTCATAAATTAAGTGTTGTATCCATCTTTTCTTGCTCTACCAATATTTCTTCTATCTAATGGTTCGTAATCTAAAACTAATTTTGGAATGTGGCTGTCATTCATTCTGTCAACATGTTCCTTCCAGTTATTTGCATACAGCTTCATTTTATCTTTTAGCTTAAAAATATTCAATTTATTTCGAATATCACTTCTTTGCTTGTCTAGAAAGAAGCCTAGGTAGGTGGTGGTAGCATGTCTGCCTCACGTTCAAGAGGTCCCGAGTTCGAATCTCGGTCAGGGTGAGTTACCTGGGTAAGGCTTTTCCCCAGGGTTTTTCTCTTATTCTGAAAGACGAATGTCGGGTAACTCTAAGCTCTATGGACCCTGGGCTCATTTGAGCATTATTTCACCCTTTTCATTCATCGTCCGATATGACAGCGTTGGAGCACGTAAATTACAAACAACAACGAAAATCATTTCCGCTATTTCAATTTTTTTTTTTTTTTTTTTTTTTTTTTGCTAAAGTCCAAAATTGACTGCTATATAATAATATAGGACTTTTGTAAAACTTTAATTCAGTGTTTCTTCTCGTATTTTTTATAATTTTCTTTAAAAACTAAGTTTTCTAAATGGTGCCACGTATACTATTAAATTTGTTGATTTTAATTAAAATGTCACTATATTTAAAATGAGAGAGATTGCAACCAAGATAATTATAGCAGTTCAATGGGCTTTACTTTAATAATAGTTTGGATTTTATGGTATTATTTCTTCTTAACATTATTAATGTTACAAGTCCATTGTTGTGATACAGTGCTTCCAACCGGTGTAGCGTAGGCAGTAGCATGTGTGCCTCACGTTCATCATGTCCCGAGTTCGAATCTCGGTCAGGATGAGTTATCTGGGTAAGGTTCTTCAAGGTGTTCACTATATCCTGAAAGTTGAATGTCTGGTAACTCTAAGCTCTATGGATCCTGAACTCATTTGAGCATCACTTCACCCATTTCATTCATCGTCTTATGTGACAACGTTGGAGGAGGCTAATAAAACAGAAAAAAATCGTGAAGATAATAACAGTTGCAGTTTCATTATTCACCCTTCAACAATGGGTTTTGAAGTACTTTGAGGTGACTTCCTTTTAGAAAAAATGGTGCAAAAAAGGTAGTTTAGTACTGCAAATGCCGTTACTACACATAAATCCAAATTGGTAAGGGAGTATCAGTCTTTTCTTTTTCCTTTAGCGAATGCAAAGGTCTTAATATGGTTTGTGGTATGAACGTCCACAAACTGTCCAGTTGGAGTTGTAACACGTAAACAAAAAACACGCGCGCTGGTGATGTATCACTTTACCTACAAAATGTGGCACAATTAATTGGACGGGAGCCCCCCCCCCCCACCACTCCCGAAACATCCTCACTTGTAGCTCTAATTGGAAATCCTGCTGCATGCGACTTGACCCTGATTGCAATCGATTCTCAGCATGTACGTTTCCATCACTCTTTTCTTTCGAGACTCTGAAACGATTAATATCGTGATATAATTGAACTTCGAGTGCAATGCGAGATTACGTTATGGAGACAGCTAATCAGTCTTCTGAAGGTGCACAGTTCTGACATAACAAATTCACATTTAGATACACGAAAATTACAGGGTGAGTTAAAACTTACGCTAAACCATCGTACATTTTTACTTCAAAATTCGATGCGACAATTCACCAAGAATAGTTTTGACACACCTTAAATATCCACCGAAAAACAATTTTTAAAAGTTCTTTATATGGCTTTTATGCATTAAAAGATCCCCACATCTCAGCTATCTTTCACATGTGGGATTAGGCAGGGGTGGTGTATGGATAAATAGGTTAAATAGACGCTCTAGCTTCTCACCTAGCATAAACACTAGAATCGCTATAGACAAATAACCAAAATCTTCAAGAAGATTCCGCTTTACCTCGAGAACACTCCAGAATATTCTGTGTAAAGTTCCAGCACATATGATCCCAATTTATCTGTAGATTGGCACGGGGAGTTTACAGAGATAAACAGACGCGATAGCGCTCTCGCATAGTTGCTGCAGTACCTTCTCACCTCCTCACGCTGCACGTACTTGAACTCGACATCGGGACTCCTTCCGCGCTCTGCTTCGTCCTTGCCGCCGGCTGATGTAAACTTTGTCTCCTGCATGGACTCCTTGGTTTCTCAGGTTGTAGGGTTGAGACAAAAACAAACATCCGATGTTTTTTGAACTTTGATTTAATCGTTTATTTACACTTATGTGGAACCCGGGTGCCTTCAAATAATTGCACTCTCACCGGTGGTGACAGCCTACAAAACAACTGCTATATTTGAAATTAACTTGACGTGGCGTATGGTGAAACAATAAAATAAGCCGGTGGACACACCAGACGAAATACACAGGTTATACTTGACTGTAATGGAATGAGGGGGGGGGGGTGAGCTGAATTGTCCATCTACTCCCTCATATGTTGTGACTTTGTGGGCTCGTAGAATTGAAAGCACAAGTTGCAGAAATTCCAAAATGCTCTTTATTTCGGTATAAACACACTTTGGTCAGCCCTTACAGTAGCAGGATTACGTATCACAGAAATACAATCCTCAAGGTCGCTGACCTCAAACAAAAGGGTTCACTTTCAAAACACAGCTTTACGTGCACGCAGTTCCGGTTACGTCTCTAATTGCGACTCCCCCTTGGTGAGTCGCGGCATTCTTATATACCTCTACTCATATTTCTAGACATTTCTGGAATGTTCTGTAACAAACAAGAAATCGAACCTTCCAGTCAGCTGTCTCTTTATCTGTTTCGGCAAGCTTTTATCTCCGCGCTGCACTATCTGTCCCTTTGTGCGCGCAAGCCGCGCTATCGCAATAATGGGTTCGCGACAATACTGAAACATGGCGTCACAAGGAAAACCTAGCAGTGTGTTGACCTGTCTTAAAGATACATCTCAATAGCTGACATACCATGTATTGTCCTACATCCGCTCTCGCACAAGAGTGCAAGGTTTGTCATATACCTATATATCTGCCCAGGTCCACGTTACAATATTTTACATAGAAATGTACATTTTCAGTTTTACAGACATAGCCAATTATACCTTTTACAGTTCGGAAATATATATAATTATTAAACATAATTAATTGAATAATTTATCCATAGGACCAAAAGTTGCTGTTTAACAGTACAAACAAAATTCCATCTATTGACATGAAAAGTATATCTATCTACGTTTATATTTAAATATTTTATTTTTCTTTCTGATACAAAACAGATTCTCAAAACACTTTCCAGGTCACTTTTGCCACTTTCCAGGCACTCGGAACATTCTAGAATGTTCTGTGGAAAATTCTAGCGGCTATATAAGCCAGAGTGTTCTAGTTAATGTATTGACTGTACATGATTTTCATTCTTGTAAGTCAGTTTGGCTAAAAAATTTCGAATAATTTCGGTCTCTGAGTTCGATAGTTGTGTTGTACTTTTGTGTCTGGTCCTGTGCGCATGTAACCATTCTGGGAGTGTCGCTTCACACATCTCTAAAAAAAACGGAAAAAACCTTATACAGGTAACTCACCCTGACCGAGATTCGAACTCGGGACCTTGAACGTGAGACAGACATGCTACCACCACGCTACCGAGGCGGACATGTAACGTAGATGGTAGCATGTCTGCCTCACGTTCAAGAGGTCCCGAGTTCGAATCTCGCTCAGGGTGAGTTACCTGGATAAGGTTTTTCTGGGGTTTTCTCTTATTCTTCAAGACGAATGTCGGGTAACTCTAAGGTCCATGGACCTGGGACTCATTTGAGCATCATTTCACCCAATTCATTGACCAACCGATATGACTTATCGTTGGAGGACATAAATTACAAACAAAAGAAAATCTTGAGTCCTCCAACGAGTGGCCAGTAACATGGAACAACGTGTTGAGTTGTGCCTTATGCAGCATGGAGGACATTTTCAACATTTTCTATAGAAGTTAATAATCTCCCGAAATTTCTCTACATTTTAGGTTGTCGCTAGCACAATGTGTTTTGAAACAATTAATGAAAGAGACATCACCTCTATATAAACACTCTTTATTTTGAAGTTAGAATTGCAAACTTAATACATTTTTGTGCAGAAATTTCCTAATTTTAATTAAATTAATGGAAACCATCTTGTGTACTTACGAGGGCTGTTTAATAAAGAACGATCACTTTTTTTGACAACGTACCTTTACTCATCCTCATAATTTTGATGGTCCTTCTCAAAATAGTCTCCCCTGAATACGATGCACTTGTCCCAGCGTTACTGTCAGTCTTCACAGACATGCTGGAAACCATTTTTCAGAGATACTTCAAAATCGCCTCCGCAACCTTCACCACTGCTTCAGATTATGGATATTGTCGCACACGAAGGCATTTATTCAAGTCAGGGAATAGAGAAAAGTCACATGGGGATAAGTCTGGACTATAGGAAGGGTGAGCGATTGATTTTTGCAAGATATTCAGCAACAACATTGGCAATATGCGGCCGCGCATTATCGTGGTGCAGTATTCAGCCTGCTTCACGGAAATGTGGTCCTTTGCGCCTGATATGGACTTGCAATGTTTTCAGGATATCGCTGTAGTATTGTCCAGTTACTGATGTCTGTGCAGGTACAACATGCTGGTAAACCATTCCATGAATATCAAAGAATGAGATGACCATAACTTTCCCAGCAGACACAACCACTTTTGCTTTTTGGGGGGTTGGTGATGAAGGAGATTTCCACACTGAGCTTTGCTGTTTGCTCTCAGGATCAAAATGATGTAGCCAAGTTTCATCAGCAGTAATTACGTTTCAAAGAAGCTCCGGATCTTCATCTAATATCAACTTTAACTGCATGTTACACCTATTGCAGCGGTATGTGATACTGAACATGTCTGAACTTGCCTGGTTCTCACAGGCGGGTACCAGGAGTACCAACAATGAAACTACTACGGCGTATTTGTTTCACATTAAGCTAACAGAATAAAATAAGATTGAATTTTAGGACGAAAAATTATGACCGTAAAAAATTATGATCATTCTTTATTGAACAGCCTTCGTACATTTTATTGAACTTTTAAAATTGTTCAGTGTGACTAATGAAAAATAACCAAAGGTTATATCTGATATTTCAATTTATAGTTGAGTTTCTCTACTCGTTTTTCATCAACTGGTCCTAGAATAGTTATTTATGTACTATAAGACCTAGATATATATATTGTAGTTTACGTCCTCCAACACTAGATATATTTGTATAAATGCTTTTATTAAAAATACGCGATGTCTTTCATATTCCGTTCTCCTTGTAAGTTCAACGACACAAAAGCTTCCTGTTTGGAAAAAATGAAAAAACCTATAAATATTAGAAAATTCAAACAAATAATAAGGAATAGCACGGAATTGGCTAGTTTCAGAAAGAAAAAACTAGTATGTTAGTGAAACATGACTTTAGTTTGTTCTTAGTTAAGTTAATGAAGATACGAAGTTAGTATTTGTTTTATAAAACAAGAGTACTTCACTTGGTCGAGGGAGCGAAGAGCAATTAAACCAGCTATAGCTTTCAGCCCTAGCGATTTAATGACACAAATCGTCTCGCCATCAGAAAAACAATGTTGCAGAGTAAACAATGGACACTATCTTATCTCTGCTTGAAAGAATACTACTTATTTGATTTATTACACGCGGTCAGCTCTTAAACGTAGCCTGGGAGAACCTCGCTTGTGCAAGGGAAGTAACAGATCTAATAAAGGAAATTATAATAACAAAGTTTTACAACGATTACTAAGTTAGTTAACACTTGGCGAGAGAAATTGCTACGGGTTCGATTCCCATAGACTCTCAACTCTGATTTTAGGTTTTCCATCGTTTTCCCTAGCCGACTTCATTCTCTTTTTCTCATATTTCTGGGTAATTTTAAGTTATAACTTTGCCACTGGATGATTGATCAAAGAAAACGATACTCCTTTTGAGCACTGGAGGGCTCCTTGGTCGATGGGTCGTTCATCGTTCTCTCCAGGTCAGTAGTAGTGTTGTTATTGACTTCCGCGTGCCTCTGTGACCTGAAGCCTGCTGTGATTCCTTTAATTTATGCCTCCCTCCTGAGAGTGGTTAGCATACGGATCTGTAAAGGTGTGCGTTGTATCAGGCGTATCCTATAGTTAACATTTTAAATTCTACTAGCCCTCTTGACACAAAACTAGGCTAAACATGATTACACTAATAATATTACAGTAAAACCTCGTTAATGCGAACCAGTTTAAACCTGACCAATTTTGAAGAAAAAATATGTAAGTTGTTTAGCGTAATAAATACTTGTTTTACAGACGATAAATCGCTATTATTGGTAGATAAGTACATTACACTCAACCCGTCTGCCTAGGACCAGATTGGAATTATTTGTTTTTATTTTGTAATTTACTCTTCCAACGTTAACTCATATCGGACGATTAATGGAACGTGTGAAATGATGCTCAAATGTGACAAAGATCCATAGAGTTTAGAGTTACCAGACATTCGTCTTTTAGGATAAGGGAAAAAAACCGAAAAAAACCTTATCCAGGTAACTCACCCTGACCAAGATTCGAACTCGGAACCTCGGAAACGTGAGGCAGACCTGGAACCACAATGGAAGAGAAATTTTGTTAAACTCATGGCAAAAGTTGTGGCCTGATGTGCGTGTGCTGACTTGCCTAAAAACAAGAATGAAGAAGAAAAAAGTAATTATTAATTTAATTGATGAAAATTAATCGTTCCTCCATACTAGCCGTGTATAAGTTAAGGTTTCTCGATAGAATCAACGTAAAAAATTCAATGTAATGGCCAGGATTTGAACCGTGAATCTCCCGGTTTCCTTCTAGTTGCTCTTAAGCAGTAAGCTAACATTACATTAAATTCTCCAATTGAGTATTTTCCCGGTAAACCGCTAGAGGTCCTCGTATTCGAGATACACATCGTTTGCGGCGATTTACTGTTTTAGGTACTTGATTCCCAGGCTTCATCGTTAAACCATTATTATTAAGTTAATTGATGGAAATTAATCGTCCCTCCATACCTGCCGTGTATAGGCTAAGGTTTTGCATAGAATCAAGTTAAAAAATTAAATGTCTTGGCCGGGATTTGAACCACGGATCTCCTGGGTTCCGTCCTGGGGAAAAAATAAGTTTTAAAGAAGATTTTATAGAAAATTTTAAACATATGGAAGGTTGTTCCGATGTTGATGAAGAAGACTTTGACATTACGGAGGTTATAAATCGACTACAGAGGAAGACATTATTGCATCATGCAGTGTTACTGAAACTGAAGAGTATTCAGATTCAGATAGTGTTGATGAACCACACACAAACAGCAGGAAACATAGAGAAATTGATGAAGTCAAGCCGTAACACTGTCAAATGAACTTCTAATGTTAAAGTGGATGTGAGATCGCGCTGCTCGTAAACGGTACACTAAACTGAGACAGCAGAAGCTCACTGCCTTTTTTACTACTTACAAGTTTGCATCTATATTGTGTACAGTAAAAATGCATAGATAGGCTATTGCAATACATACAGTATATAAATTTTAGGTGAAATTGTGTCATTCGGTGATGTACATGTTCTTTATCGTTTTTCCATCATTCTCTGGACAATCCGTATTTTCGTTAACGTGAATCTACTCTAGTCCCAGTTGATTAGGGTCAATGAGGTTCTACAGATGTCATTAAGACAATATACAATATAACGCACAAACTGTTCCGAAATTTGAATAAAAAAGCTTGGGTACTTGTGGGTCACAACGGGTGAATATTAGGACATTTGTTTGATATTACTAACATCTGGAAAGCGAAGATCTGTATTTTGGATTTTCTAAAATATATTTTCGTCATGTGCAAGGGATTTTGCTCTGACCAAGATCATCTCCCTTGCTCAGGTACGAACCCTTAACTGCTTTTCTATATTTGAAGCCCTCGGTACAGTCTCCAGGCGCGAAGGAAACACTTTTCTTTTTAAAGCTACGTACATTTGTGTACACATGTGTTATAAATCGAATCATAAGTAAATACAGAGTGTATAGATGCTTCTTGTCAATGGAAAATCTGAAGGAAAAAAAATAGACTTAACGGTTCTATCAACAACGTTACCTTAACAAACATCACCGAGCCCAACACCCAGCTTGTGTTCAAAAAACCTCCGTTCGACATAATAGGGTGTCGAAGTTATATGTTTGGAGAATTTTTAACTGGTTTTATAGAACCTAGCATGTAAACAAAACATTTCTACATCGTGGTTTATAACTATGTTTATTTATAGCCAGTATTATGAAATAAGTCAAACGTATGTCAAGTATAAGTGAAATATTGACACTTTTAAGCGCTCAGTCTATTTCTCTAACGCAGCCAAATGAATTGTTACAATATATTTTGCACAGAATAATCTCTGTACGAAGTTGTACCGTTGCTTTTACTAACACTAGAAAACAACCGATATTTCTCTGTGACATGTGATACGCACGCACTGATGAGATGTACTACACGTGTGTAAGCATATTTTGTACGACCATGTAACAGACAATCTTCCATGCTTGCGCAAACAGAGTTATTTGGAGTAAAACATAGGTACCAACTGAATGCGATGGCTAAGAACAATTATTGTATACAGTCATCTATCCTAAACGCAATTAATGGGGTAGACTGGATTGGTGTTTTGTAACATTTATTGTGTTTCTTTTGTTTGGCAATGGTATTCACATGATGCCATAGCTAATGATGCGTACATTGCTAGCATGTATCAGTCTTCAGTTATTAAAAACAATCACAAAAAGGAGATAAAGTTTCCACTTAGAGTCTTTCTAAAACAGTACTGGAAACAAGATTATAGTCACTGCTGCAGCTCGAAGAATATGTGAAGTGAAAGCAGAAGGTGTCGTTAGTGAGCGTGTGGCACAGCGATGGTTCCAGCGTTTCCACAATGGAGACGAAAACACTAAAGATATGCCACATTCTGGAAGACCTAAAGTAAGAAATATGAGGATACATGCCAAGTTTTGCTACAAAATCCACAAAAAGGTACTGATAAGCTTTCAGAAGAACTTGGTGCATCAAAAGATTCCATACATCGCCACATTAAGACACTTGGAAAATCATACAGAAGCTGTAGATATGCACCTCATGAACTGACACCTCAACAGGCTGAACGTAGAGTGGATATCTGTCGTCAGCTTATTTGTAATATTCTCAACAGCTAGAAGGAGTTCACGAAGCTTTGAGACGGAGCACATCATCCTGCCATGCAGCGCCAAAACTCATAAAGAAACCACCAGATTAAATATGGTATGAAATGATAATGGAGATGAAATTGAGGAGCAGAAGATTCGAGGGTTGTAATTAAGCCACCCAGCATTCACCTGGCGACCCGAGAAACCTCCGAAAAAAAAACAAGGGTCAGGTAGGTCGGTCACAGGAATCGAACCCTGACTTCCGGAATGCGGGCCACAGACGAAACCGCCTAAGCCATCCCGCTCGGTTGTTTTGTAGCCTACTGGAATCCATTCTACTTAGATAGTCTTTCCATTTCTGATTATCTCCTATACCACTAATCTTTAAATCGTCTCTTATTTCTGAATTAGTTAATCTATCCCATCTTGTTACCTCTTTAACTGCTCTCAGCTGCTTGCATATGGCTTTGTCTTTCCGTCTTATAGGTAGGGATGGTTCGATACCAGGTTTTCTCGATACTCGATTCTCGATACCAATACTTTGATAGTAACCGATACCGTCATTTCTACTCCCACTTTCAATACAAAATAGAATGTTGGGAGAGCTGTGTAATGCTAATAAAATTAAGTACGTGCACATATTTGACGAGAAAAAACTTAAAACCTTAGTGTTCTTACTTTTAAACCCTACATTAGACATTTAAAAGCAAAATATTCCATTTTTATAAGTTTTTGTTAAAAATACTAGCATTTTCACACTTTCGTGATCATGTTTACTTCTTTTTCTGTCACATATGAGTCCTGTTGTGTTAAATAGTCTTACAGAGAAAGCTGTTGCAAGTGGAATAAACAAATATTTAGCGGCTGAATGTTTTATTTCTGTAAATGTTGAATTTGTTTTCCAGTAATTCAGTTGACAGGTGAGAAATCGTCGTTGAGATATGCAGTGATTTCTTCTTGGGAACTGTTAAGTGGCACTAAATTTAATGCTCGATTATTTTCTTGCATAATGTTACTGTGCAAGTACCACATTCCTGACAGTTTCTCGGGTTTTGTAATTTTCTACTTGCGGCAATAATGTTCTTTGATTTTATATTAATATAAAATTGAAGAATCACTACCGAAGTACCGAAAAGGTATCGAGCGAATTTTTCTGAAGTATCGTTCGATCTGGATACCATGCCAGTATCGTGAGTATCGAGATATCACAAGTATCAATTAATTAAAACCCAATACTCACAGGAACGGCCATAACTTTACTGGCTACGTTCTAATCAAAATCGTGAGTCATTTTTGATAAATTCTAAATTATAGTAAAGTTTACGTGTAATACATTTTGCAGTCTCAGAAGCTTCTAGATTTTCACTGCCGGTGTTTAAAAAATACACTTTCAGCGAAAGTTCGATATCGAATTTGTAGGTGATATGCAATATTTTTCTCTACCTACTATCTACGTAGAAACATAAAATCGGAAGTTAAAATCCTTTTGAAGAAGTCCTGTGACTGTTACACATACGATTACAATGCCAACTGAGTACACAGCTCGGTCTGATTTCCCTGTTTGAGTAGGAGGTTGGATTCACAACTCCACAAGTCCCACGGCACTCTTAAACTTCTGGAAGAGAAGTTCCATAACGCCTGGAAGGCTGCATCACAGATTTAGCTCACTCCATCGTTACGGAAACATAAAGCAGCGAAGCTTCATCAAACACAAATGTAACATTTTTGTACTCTCACCCCATTCCTCTCCTTTGTTCCTACCCATTCGAAGAGAGAGAGAGAGATAACCATGATGCAAAACATGTGTTACTTCCACCTAGCTTTGCATTAAACAGGCTATTTTCTATCTACAAGCGATACAGGAATTATTCAATCATACGGCTAATACTTTTATATACAACAATGCGAGATACAACAACAAATTGGAGAAAATAATTTACATAGGTAATTATATTTAAATCAATCCATAATGTGACTACTTCAAGCTATAACTATGACAGAGGATAACAGCAATTTACGTTTTTTTGGCCTTCGGTAAAATCCCATATGGCCATCGAAGGAAAAATAAGGAAAATAATGAAAGGAAAATTAAGATGATGGGGGGAGACTAGATCTGTAGATCACTTTCTTTAAGAAATTGCAGAAGAGCTTGGTATACAGGTTTGTGGCATAACTGTAATATGGTGTTGACGCTAGCGGGAAAAGGAACAGATGGTTGAAGTAGGCGGCGGAGGAAGGAAGAACGGTAGGCTCGGTAGCGAGAGCAACTGAACAGGAGATGATTGAGGTCAGCGATTTCACCTGGGTCACCAGGACATACAGGGGAATCGATGAGACGTAGTCGGTGTAGATGCACAGGGTAGCATCCATGTCCAAGTCGCATTCTAGTGATGGAGGTGAGATGTCGACGTCAATCCTGAAGCTGGAGAACCAAGTGGTCGTGAATACATGCGTCTGAACGGCGGCGTAGTGGTTGCCTTTGATGGACTGAGAACGAATCCAGGCATCATTCCAGCGGCAATAGGCATCACGCCGAAGGACCGGGAAGAAATCCGTTTAGGGCAGTTGGATGCCTTGAAAGGTGCCTTGGGTGAGTCCCTCTTTTGCCAGGCGATCGGCGACTTCATTGTATCGAATTCCGACATGTCCTCTGATCCAAAGGAAGTGAATTTACTCTCCGGGTATGGTAGCGTTGTTCACCAACGTCAGGATCTTGTAAAGATAACAGTGTATATCTCTCGTCCAGAGGGGAGATGACAGTCTCTGCATCACACTCTGCGCATCGGTTAAGACCAGCAGTTTGGGGAAGCCCCGAGGAATTCCATATTGCAAAGCGTCACTAATGACCAGAACCTCCGCAGTGTAGTTGGAAGCCTCCATAGGTTGGCGGTATCGGGCCAAGGCATTAGTAGAAGGACAGACGTATGCATAACCTACTCCATCAGCAGATTTAGAACCGTCGGTGTAGATCGTGGTGAAATCTGGCCATGTAACCTGCAAGAAATGAGAGAGGGCGGCGATCACGTCAGGGCTCCGGATCAGGTAATCAGGAAGAAAATGCACCGAAATATTCAGGAAGTGTAACTCAAATGTATATTGAAACCCCAGAAGAGAGGGAGTTTTCAAAATTAAGGGAAAAGCGTGGTATATATCCCGAAAACCCAGTAAGAGTAAGGGCAATCGTCGCACATCAGGAAAATCCGCGTCGAGATAATTGGCAGCGAGATAGTGCAACGTCCGCATGGGCGTCCGAGCGTCCAAGGAGAAAACTCGCAATAGAAAGCGCTGGGTCAAACAGCAATTAATGATGAGCCGCATTAACTAAGGCAATTAGGCGTTTCGGTGAACACTATAGAGAATTGCCTATAAAAGCGCATGTACCTATAGCAGTTCCAAAAATGAGAAATTAGAAACAGTTCTAGGTATTCGGCTCTAATTAGTTACGAATAAAAGCCGAATGTACTTCTTCAAAGATTCCTATTAACTAAATAGCAAGTAAGGTAGGTTGGGGGAAGATGGCACACTTAACGATTATGTCCTTTTTTTATGAAGATGGAAATGGAGAAAAATATAAAAAGTATCTCAAGATATTGTTTGTATATTCGTTACTTGGAGAAACATTAATCAGTGTCTATAAATGTGAGGAGATAAAAAGGTACAATTAAACTAATTGTAACAACTTACCCCATCATTAGGGGAAGATGGGAGATAAGAGGGGATAGATGGAACAACATGGAGGAAGATGCAACAACACGAAGTTTGAAATTAAAAATAAAGTAAATTGAGCATTTGTATTACATGTAAGACACTTTATAAAATTTAAATTTAACGCAAGTTAGAGAGAGACATGATACAATGAAGAAAGGAGAGAGCCAAACTGCAGTCTTGTAACCCTCCGACCAGGGTTTGAATGATTCCTAGTATTCAAAGGTTGCTGCCAAAATGTTTTCAATGATTTGGAGAATGATCGGTCATATGTAATTTATCAGTATTCTATAAGAACTTTCAACTTCTCCGAATGCATAAGGGAAGATGCAAGTGAGCTGTTCTTTTTTATTTTATTTTTTTAACGTCTTCCAACGTTAAGTCATATCAAACGATGAATGAAATGGGTGAAATGATGCTCAAATGAGCCCGGGGTCCATAGAGCTTAAACTTATCCGACATTGGTCTTTCAGGATAAGGGAAAACCCCGGATAAAACCTTATCCAGGTAACTAACCCTAACTGAGATTCGAATCCGGGACCTCTTGAACGTGAGGCAGACCTGCTACCATTCACGCTACCGAGGTGGGCAGCCTTTTTTTTGTGTACGCTACCAGCCATATTGGTCCAAGCTACCATGTACTCACAAAGACGCACATGAAAAAATACCATAGTTAGGTGAAGCTCCATCAGTGCATCAAGTGCTAGACCTTACGTATGGGCAATGAAATATTACACTGCTTGTGCTTACCAAGTTTACAGAGAGTAGTTTCTTGTTTATCACTGAATGAAGCAAGATATAAAATGGAAAAACACAACAGCACACTTGCAACTGGATGCCCCTATGCTAGGCTGTGGTAAGTGCTGCTATACAGTCTCAGATGAGCAAACCATCTTCCCCCCCACTTACCTTATGCATAAATATATAAAAAAATCGATAGCTACAAATACTTCGATTTACTATTGAAAAAAAAAAGTAATTTTGTAGTCTAATAAATAACAATTTCTTAAAGACGCTATCAATTACGACGAAAGCATTATAACAGCCGGTATGCCGGAATTTCATCCTGTAGACGGTGTACATATCAACGAAACTTAAAAATCAATGTGAGCCTAGTATCAAAAGGTCAGTGACACATATGCCCTCCCATCTCTATAGCGTGATGGTAGCGTCTCTGCCTCATGTTCTAGAGGTCGTTAGTTTAGGGTGAGTGATCCAGATAAGGTCCTTTTCCGAGGTTTTCTCTTATCCTGAAAGATGAACTTAGGGCAACTCCAAGCTTTATGGACCCTGGGCTCATTTGAGCATCAGTTCATCCATTTCATCCATCATCCGATATGACTTAAATTTGGAGGACAAATTTTTTTTAAAGAATGATTATTTGAAAAGTCAAATTAATAGCAAGGGCCCGCCTAGGTAGCGTAGATGGCAGCACGTCTGCCTCATGTTCAAGAGGTCTTGAGTTCGAATCTCGGTCAGGGTGAGCTACCTGTATAAGGTTTTTACCAGGGTTTTCCCTTATCCTGAAGGACGAATGTTGGGTAACTCTAAGCTCTAAGGACCCTTAACTCATTCGAGCATCATTTCACCCATTCCATTCATCGTCCATAATGACTTTACTTTGGTGGACGTAAAATTACTAAATAAATAAATTTATTAAATAAATAAATTTATTAAATAAATAAATTTATGAAATAAATAAATAAATTTATTAAATAAATTTATTAAATAAACAACAAGGAATATCTCCAAAATTTATTGATTTTTTTATGTCTTATGGTTATCTAACGATTAAGTAAATGTCATTCAAAATAAAAGGAACTTAGGGAGTAACCTCAGAAAATTTAAGATGTAAATTTCTTTTCTAATTAAAATACCTTAAACATATATATATATATATATATATATATATATATATATATATAGGATAGAGAGGTTTATTCTGAAAAGTTTCATATCGGTTTTAGAATACGCAGTGTTAGGCATGCTGTTCCACACACACACACACACACACACACACACACACACACACACACACACACACACACACACACACACACACACACACACTCACTCACTCACTCACACACAGTTAGGATGCTATATCTGGTATGCTTACTGTAAATACCTAATGAGGAAATAAAAGTAATTTAAAGTTAATGCCTTAAGTGGTTTGTTCTGCAAAGACAGATATGCCGAGTCTTTGGATAAAGTGAAATGCAAGTGGAACTGAACAATGCGAAGAGCAATCACAAATGTTTGCCTATAGTAGATACTAAGAAATGTGGTTTCATAATGTAAATAAGATATAGAAAATGAACTTGGTTTATTTGCAGGTGGCTACGATGAGGAGAGGTGATACGTAGGGTTCCCGTGACCCGGCGAGGAGCAATGCTCAAAGACCGGGACGCTATGGGGCCGACTGCCGCTAGCCCCTGCCCCAGCTCCGGAGGCGGCGAACCTGCCATTTGCGGCGGCTGCGGAGGACGAATCACAGACCGATATTACTTACTCGCCGTGGACCGACAGTGGCACTCCACTTGCCTTAAGTGCTGCGAGTGCAAGCTCGCACTGGACTCCGAGCTAACGTGCTTCGCTCGCGATGGCAACATATACTGCAAGGAGGACTACTACAGGTTAGAACATACACCTTCTCTTCATATTTAACTTTCTATTTAGGCATAAATAGGAAAGTGTCATGTAGTGGAGCGGAGGGTATTATGGAATACCAAGGAAATATGGAATACAAAGATCACGGCTCTGTTTGCTGTTGCTATCATGTGGGGAGTGCCATGAAGCAGTCAACAAAGTCTACCATGATGCACTGCTGTGACAGTTGACAGCTCGTTGTTAACGGTTTACTCCCTACAGAATAAAGTGTGTTTTCTGATATTCAAAAGTTCTTGCAGGCAAATTTTCAAGCATTTTAACCCACTAGTATGGATGTGACTTGAACATTGATGTTAAGCATAAGGTACACTAAAATAATTGTAGGTTATATTGTGCTCTTTTAGCTGACAGTGTTTTGTCATTACTTTAAAGGTTCATTGTCTAAGATGCCGTGTCGGGTATTATGGAATACCAGGTATTTCTTTAAACTTGACGTAATCCTCCACATTACCTTAGAAAATATACTGAATAGAAATAGATAAAAATGAGTTATGAGTACAATATTAGTAGCTGAACAGTTATTATTACTTATATAAATTTAGTTAGTAGGTTTCCTATTTCTTATCACAATTGATAGCATATACAACTCCATACATATGTAACATAATTAGCATACCATTAATACAAAATCTTGCATACTGCTCGTTTTGAAGTTGCATATTCCCATGCCTCATTATAATTAACCCAGGTTGTGTATATAATGGAGGATTTTAAAACTCGGGATCTATATTTTTGTTTCCCTTTATACCTTCTACTATTTGTTCATTAATCTTCCCTGTTTTCCAAAGCCACTTTGTCTTACCTTGCCACTAAATTTTCCCAGTTTTATTATGTTTTCTTCTGATCTTAGATTCAAGATTCCTTTGCCACTTATTTCATTTGGTAGATATGTTTTCACACCTATGCAAAATAAATTCGTATCTTCAATATTTTGTTTTTAGACAATCAAAAATATAATGCCAAGTACTATCTTCTTTTTCACACATTGGACATCTTCCCTTATTACGAGGGCTGTTCAATAAAGAATGATCATAATTTTTCACGGTCATAATTTTTCGCACTAAAATTCAATCTTATTATATTCTGTTAGCTTAATGTGAAACAAACATACGTAGTAGTTTCATTGTTGGTACTCCTGGTTTCCGCCTGTGAGAACCAGGCAAGTTCAGACATGTTCAATATCTCCTACTGCTGCAATGGAGGTAACATGTAGTTAAAGTTGTTGTTAGAGGAAGATCCGGAGTTTCTTTCAAACGTAATCACTGCTGATGAAACTTGGCTATATCATTTTGATCAGGAGAGCAAATAGCAAAGCTCAGTGTGGAAATCTCCTTCATCACCAACCCCCCAAAAGCAAAAGTGGTTGCTTCCGCTGGGAAAGTTATGGTCATTTCATTCTTTGATATTCATGGAATTATTTATCAGCATGTTGTACCTGCACACACATCAGTAACTTGACAATACTACAGGGATGTCCTGAAAACATTACAAGTCCATATCAGGCACAAAAGACCACAGCCCGCCTCGGTAGCGTTGTGGTAGAATGTCTGCCTCACATTCAAGAGGTCCCGAGTTCGAATCTCGGTTAGGGCGAGTTACCTGGATAAGGTTTTTCCGGGGTTTTCCCTTATCCAGATAGACGAATGTCGGGTAACTCTAAGCTCCATGGACCCCGGACTCATTTGAGCATCATTTCACCAACTGACGAGTCAGTTGGAGAATTTAATGTCATATCGGCACGTTGACCATGGTAGCTCAATGGTAGAGCGGCTGGACTGGAACCAGAAGATCCGTGGTTCAAATCCCGGCTATGGCATTGAATTTTTCAGTCTGACTCAACGTTTCCACAATTTAGCCTACACACGACCAGTGTAAAAGAACAATTAATTTACATGTACTTTATTTTTTTTCCTTTTTTTATTTATTTATGCCTATGCTTATCCGATTCATATTTCTTTCAATTATATCTGAATTGTGTGCTTCCAAATTACTTCCTCCTGCACAGTTATATTTTATTTTCTAGATCTATTGATGGAAATTAATCAGAAATTATTTTAAAATATAATTACCCATGTTATCAGCATTAGTAGGTATATCTTCACAATAGTAGTTGAAAATTGTTTTTATGATTCTAAAATTTAGTTTAACAATCTTGTATTTTTTTCAAGAAAACGGATCTTTATATCAGAAAATTTGGTTCACTGGAAAGGCTGCTCAAAATAACCAAGTGTACAAAACACATTCCTATAAATTTTCTTAAAAAGAAATCACACGCTTTGAGCATACTTAACTATACTTAACAGTAGTGCCAATTTGTAAGGCAAAACTTATATAAAATGTGGTATAAGGTGTACCATTTGCTCCCAAGTTTAAAGGAGTTGTGGTTCTTTTCTTTGAAGCCATGCAAAGTGCACAATATGTAATGGCAGATGCGGTAGAATTTTTAAAAACATATTTAAATTATAAATATTGTGACTTTAATGATAGACTACATAGAAAATTGAAAAAGAAAATTCAGATTAATAAGACTGTGCTTATATCTACAATGTGTAACGGGATTTTATTTTCGTTCATCTTCAACTAATAAGAAGCAAGCCAACTTTTTATAAGATCCAAGTCGAGTTTTAATATACTGAGAGTCGTGAGATCTTTTCTCAGGTGTGGATACGGATTTTTGGTGAAAATAAAATTTAGATGAGTCCAATTTTGTAATATATTATTTAATTATATAATACGAACTATGATTCACTCTTATCTATTATAAATATTGAATAACACTTTTTGAATCTTATTAATTTTCCTTTACAATTACAATCCTCGTAACATCTTTCCTCCTTCTCCAGCAAGACACAAGATTCTAACACTTTTTTAGATTATTCATTTTCTTGTCTCCATAGTAATTCCCACTTTATTTTGTGATTGGCCGATTCACTGACACGTCATCACACCACGTGATACCACGTCACACCACTAATACTTCGGCCAATCACACAACTACATACATTTTTATATATTTATTATTCCTTCGAACATTACTAAACAAAAATACTGTTACAAATGCCCCTCTTCGAAATATATGGAAAATAACCAAATAAAGGAATTAACAATCTGTTTCCATATATTTCGAAGAACAGCCCCAATTAACAATTTCGTTTACACCAATATTACACAACACCAATACAACATACATAAAATATAATAATATACATACATTGGATGAAATATAATAAATGAACATTTAACAACAATAAATTAACATTAATTAAAATACAACAATATATTGATGTTTAACAATGTTTTATTTTTATTATTATTTAACACACACATAGTATATATTCAATATTGTTTCAATTACTGTCAAGGCTTTTATGTGTATAGGGATCAGTATCATTCACTTTAAATGTGTGTGTGTGTATTTGTTACACAGTCCAGGTTTTGAACTAAAGGCTTTTCTATTCTTTAATATACACAATTTCAACTGTTCTTTTCTCGCTTGGTCTAAATTGTATGTGTTTTCTAACTTTACTTGTAATATTCTCTGGAATTCTATTTCTTCCTCCACTTGGCTTCCGCCGCTCTTATCTTGTATTGTATATAATTGGCAACAATGCTTTTCAAGGTCAGTTACATTATTTTGCAATCCATCAATAATTAAACTCTTCCCACAATTTTCATTTTCCTCGTATTCAATATTACCATTTTCTTGCAAAAGTATATCTTCCACAAAAAACCTTTCATTATTTATATTATCCATATTCTCTTCTTTTCTTCCATCTTCTTCCAATAATTTTATTACTAATAAATCATTTTCTGTCTTAACCTTCATTTCATGCATTTCGAAATTCAATACACTTTGCCATTCATATAATAAATCATTACCCACAATTACATCTCTTGCCAAATGTGGAATTACCAACGCAATGAAATTGAAATTCCATTCACCTATTCGCCCCTTAATTAATACTTTCATTGTTGGTTAGGTTGGTGCTATCGTTTATATTCGCATCATTCTCCGTGCTTTGTGTATTTTCGACTCGTTCATTTTGATTACTTCTTTCAAATCTCACACCCCTAAAATCTCTTTGATTTGCACTAAATAAACTAGTACCTCTACCCCTATTAAAGTTACTTATTCGCTGATTATTTCCTCGATAAAATCTTACATGGTTTATGTGATCATTTCTTCCAATTCTCGTCGACTGATTGTTATGATAATTCCTTTGCACATTATTTTGAACTCCCTTTCCTGTTCCGGGAATTACAGATTCATAAGTTCGTCTAGGATCATAACCTCTTCCTTCAAATCTTTGATTTCTCACGGGTGCCCCGCCCCAATTTAAACTCGTCCTATTATTCCTATTATTTGTAGGTTGTGATTCCTGTCGATTTCTTCCTCGCTCAATATGGACGTTATTATAGTTACCATCACAGGATGTAGTATCATTAATGAGGTTATGTGCTTCAAATTCGGATAATAATTCAATCATATCAGAGAAATCGATAGGCTTAGCCACAATTAAATGATTTCTGATATGTGGTGGATAATGACGTATTAGCATGTTGACAATTTCTGTCTCAGAAATTTCGGGATTGATCAACTTACTTTTGTTTGCTAATTTTAAGAAATATTCAGTCATAGAAATCCCTTTTTTAAACTCAAACCTACCCGTTGCTAACTCAACTTTTATTCTTCTTTGTCTCTCAGGTCCCCAAAATCTATTTATAAACAGATTTCTGAAAGTACTGTATGTTTCATGTGAAGCCAAAGTTAACCTTAACCACTCAAGAGCATTTTTCTTCAAACAGCGTTTTACTATTACCATCCGAAATTCATTGGGAATTCTCTTAATACGGAAATATTCTTCCAATTCCCTAAGAAATACTTTTGGATTATCACCTGATTCCTCATCAAAACTTGGTGGACTAATATCATTTAGTGAATAATGTACACATTCATTTTGACCTAGACTGTGGAGTTGTGTGTGTGAGGACATGTTCTGTGTGTTTCTGTGATAATTAATATCATTATCTGGACTCACAAAATCACTACATTCACTTACTACATCACTAGACTTCTGATGATTGCTTAATTCACCTGGTAAGTCACAATCGTTTATATTTGTAATTCTAGACATTTCTTTCCCGTTATTTACTTTTCTAGCCTGTAATGCAATTACAACTTGTGTCAATTTTCCTAAGTTATCCTTTTCTTTTTCAAAATGTTCTTTTACCTCTTTAATTTGCAAAATTACTTCTTCTTTTGCTTTACTTATCTCATCAATTTGTAACTTTATTTCCTCTTGGTGTATCTTACTTTCATCATGTTGTAATTGTATTTCAGAACAAATTACATTGATTCTTTGTTCTACTTTATCTCCTAATTCTTCTCTTTGTTTTTGTGTTATTTCTGCCTGTTGTATCCTAAATGTTTCTAACTCTTTGTTTAATTCCATTCTTATTTCTTGTTTCACTATGTCCTGACCTAACCTAGTTTCCTGGATTATCTCTCTCAACTCATTGACTTCCTTTCTATTCTCATCCTTATTAATCTCTATGATCTGCATGAGCCTTTCCATACTATCCCTACACTCTTTTCTCCCTTCTCTAATCTCCTGTGAAATTTCAGATTTTAATTCCTGTTTTAGCTTCTGTAATAAATTAATTTCTAAGTTACTCACATTTTGTGCTAGTTCCTGTCTTACTCCTACATCTAAATCATTCATTTTCTTAGTTAAATCATTTACATTTTGTTCTATTTTAGAATCTAAATTACTCATTTCTGATTTTACATCTTTCATTCTAGAATCTAAATTACTCATTTCAAATTTAACATCTCCTATTTCTGATTTTACATCTCTCATTCTAAAATCTAAATTCTTTGCATTTTGTTCTATTTTAGAATCTAAATTACTCATTTCAGATTTAACATCTCCTATTTTAGAATCCAAATTACTCATTTCTGATTTAACATCTCCTATTTTAGAATCCAAATTACTCATTTCTGATTTAACATCTCCTATTTCTGATTTTAAATCATTTGCATTTTGTTCTATTTTAGAATCTAAATTACTTAACATTCTTGTTATTCTTTCCAACATTGACTCATTATCTATACTTAATCTTGCATCCTCCCTATTCATTCCTACACTATCAGTAACTTCTCCTTCCACTATTATTTCTTTTCTACTCGCCATCTTTTTAACTATTTTCTGATTTCTTAACAACATAAATCTACTACTACTACAATTTTTTTTTTCTTTCACTCACTTAAACCAGTTCTCGTTTTCTTCCTTCTTCTCTCTTCTTTCTTCTTTCCTTTTAAATTCTCACGGAACTGCACGATGCTTTAATCTCCTCTTCTTTATCCTATTCGAGCCCCACACGTTGCTGCGCCATTTGTAACGGGATTTTATTTTCGTTCATCTTCAACTAATAAGAAGCAAGCCAACTTTTTATAAGATCCAAGTCGAGTTTTAATATACTGAGAGTCGTGAGATCTTTTCTCAGGTGTGGATACGGATTTTTGGTGAAAATAAAATTTAGATGAGTCCAATTTTGTAATATATTATTTAATTATATAATACGAACTATGATTCACTCTTATCTATTATAAATATTGAATAACACTTTTTGAATCTTATTAATTTTCCTTTACAATTACAATCCTCGTAACATCTTTCCTCCTTCTCCAGCAAGACACAAGATTCTAACACTTTTTTAGATTATTCATTTTCTTGTCTCCATAGTAATTCCCACTTTATTTTGTGATTGGCCGATTCACTGACACGTCATCACACCACGTGATACCACGTCACACCACTAATACTTCGGCCAATCACACAACTACATACATTTTTATATATTTATTATTCCTTCGAACATTACTAAACAAAAATACTGTTACAAATGTCAAAATATTTGCTGACTCCTCCAGGGTGTAATAAAACTATAATGGAGAGTTTCTGGTAATTTTGAATAAACTATCTTGAAGGATGTATTTATATTTATTTAACCTCCTTTTAAAGTCTTGGTTAGATCAAAAAACGGCTATTCTACGTTTGATAGTTCATTTGTCAGTTTAAGTCAGACAAGTAGACTTTGTTACGTAGACATTTTCCTGTATCATATTTTATTGCTTAAAAAGTTTCGGCTTCGGTATCATCAAACTCCTCTATGTTCTTTGGAGGCACATATCACTACAGTGATCTTAGTTTCATAGTCACCTTCCTGTTTCACCTGTTGTTTTGATAAGGAGTTTTAGAGGAGTGGGAACTTTGGGAATATGGAACTATTGACTGCTGTTTGATTGTGCATGTTTTTACAGTTACGACGTATGACTTAAGCTGCACAATTGTTTTCCTGCATTGTTTGGTAGACTAAGTTGTTCATGAGCGTAAAGTTTTTGATAATTTTTTTTTTATTATTTTCAAAGCTTTCTAAAGAATTTATATTACAGAAGTTGTACAAAGTGTTTGCTACGATTTAAGTAATAGTACGAAAACGCTTACCAATAGTAATTATGTATAATTCAGATGGAATTGTAAGATTATGAACGAAACAGAAGTTAGTATACTGGTAAAGCTATTAATCAACCAGAAAACTGTTGTTTCTTCTTTTAACTACTTTCTTAACCTCATATGAAGTATAGTTTATACAGGGATTAAACAGAGGGCTAAGTCTATGGGACAACAGAGAATGAGAGAAGCTAAAGGTGGGAAGAGGGAGGGATGGAACGGAAAACGAAAGGGAGAGAAATGCGAAGAAATATGAGGGTGAAGAATGAGATATTTTTGTTTATTTCATTATACATGGCTTTTGAATAACAAATTTCCTTTGGAAAAAATAGTACTTTATCTCCGGTAATATTTTAACTGTACTCTGGTATAATTACTATTGCTATGTATTAATTTTTAAGTCCTTTAACTGCATGACTCATATCGTACAATGCATAATAAAATGTGTGAAATGATGCTTAATGAGCCCGGGGTCCTCGGGATCATCTACAGGTTGCTAAAGTGGTTAAAAATGGCATTCTTATTTTAGGATATCTACTGTCAATCAATGTCATTTACTTTATAGTTCACAGTGAACTCGGAAACCTTGTGTATATCCAGTTTCACTTATTATCTTAACAGAAGGCTAAGTATTCTACAAGACAGATTCACGTAATTACTACGAGAATCGAACTTAATAATGCCCCACTCTGAAGCGTAGGTTGTAGCGTGTCTGCCTCACGTTCAAGAGGTCTCAAGTTCGAATCTCGGTCAGGGTGAGTTATCTGCATAAGGTTTTTACCGGGATTTTCCCTTATCCTGGAAGAAGAATGTATGTAACTCTAAACTATATGGATCCAGAACTCATTTGAACATCATTTCATTCATCGTCCGATATGACTTAATGTTGGAGGTTTTCCCTTATCCTGAAAGTTGAATGTCTGGCAACTCTAAGGTCTATGGACCCTACACTCATTTGAGCATCATTTCATTCATACTCAGAAATGACCTAACGTTGGAGGTTTTCCCTTATCCTGAAAGATGAATGTCTGGTAACCTAAGCTCTATGTATCCTGGAGTTATCTGAACATCATTTCATTCACTGTCCGATATGACTTAATATTGAAGGTTTCTCTTGTCCTGAAAGTTTAATGTATGGTAACTCTAAGCTCCATGCAGCATGGGCTCATTTGAACAATATTTCATTCGTTGTCCGATATGACTTAACGTTGAATGTTTCCCCTTGTCCTGCAAGATGAATGTTTAGTAATTCTAAGCTTTATGTACCCTGGACTCATTTGAACATCATTTCATTCATCGTCTGATATGATTTAACGTTGGAGGTGTTCCCTTAGTCCTGAAAGATAAATGTTAGGTAACTCTAAGCTCTATGTACCCTGTAGTTATTTGAACACCATTTCATTAATCGTCTGGTATGACATTGTAGGAAATGAAATGTGTAGTGTTTAACACCCGCTTTTACTACAAACGGCACCGCAGGCGGTGACACTGATGATGCACGAGATGAAGATAGAGCACAGGTGGAATGAGATGGCGGGGGAAACCGGAGGTCCCGGAGAAAACCCGCCCCAACGCCGTGTTGTCTATCACAAATCTTACTTTGCGGTCGCCTGGGATCGAACCCGGGCCACCTTGGTGAGAGCCAAGTGGTCTAACCACTGAGCCACGGCGTGGCCGACATTGTTGGAGGTTTTTCACTTATCCTGAGAGATGAATGTCTGATAACTCTAAGCTCTATGTATCCTGCACTCATTTGAACATCATTTCATTCATCGTCCGATGACTACGTTGATTTAAAATAGAAACCTAATAATTCCTTGTTTATTTGGAATAAAGCTTTCAAATTAAATACTCCAAATGCTACACTTACATATTTTCTTGCCCGTTAACAGATATAAGTGGTGTTTTTGAGGACGGCTAAAGAAAGAAAACACTTAATCCGTTCAAGGAGAACATTTCAACATTCTCACGGAAGAGAATTCGCATTAAAAGAATAAAATAAACACTGGATTCTTCTTTCTTGGACGAACCTTAATAACGCAGTATAATAAAGCAAACATTTGCTCTTAAGAGAAAGAAAGAATTGCCATTAGGGATGTAAGAGAAGGAAAGAAAAAACATACTGCAAATTTATGTGAACTCTCAGGAAGTACTACATCTGTAACAAACAGAGGGCGTTTCTGTTTTAGACTTCTCCAGCACCTGCGTACCAACTTCACCAAAAAGTTGGAACTGCGCAGGTGCATGGGTAGGTAAACATAAAATTAAAAAACGAAAGATCGGATATTTGAATTTAAATTGTTCTTCTTTCTTTTCTCAGATAATTTTGTACAATTTTTAGTAGTAATTAAATGTACATCTTGAATTTTCTTGGAATAACTTCTGAATCCTGTACAATTAAAGCTTACTTTTTTGGAATATTGCCAGAGTTCACTTAAATATTTACCTTTTGGAATAACTGAGAAAATTAGCTATAACTTCGAGTGGATTTTAAGCTTTTTTTTTTTTTCTAGAATAACTGCAGGAATTTACCAGACTTCTGGAGCAGTTGAAGCTATGATACAATAGTGAGAGTTCAGTGAATAACGCTCTGTTTTCTATATAACTGAAAGAGTTCAATAAATCTTCCTGAACAGTACAACTGAGTATTTTAAACTTTTTAAGAAGTTTAAAGCTAGTCTGGACTACTCTATGGAGGGGATTCGGCACGGAGGTCCAAACTTGGTCTATTGTAACTATGCCCTGAAGTGTGGCAGCCCCGGGAGGAAAGATAAGGCGAGAGGAGAGAGAGAACGGCCGTCCCAAGGAGCCAGGAAATTGTAGAGGGCAGGGTCCCTACACGTTACCAGTGTAAACTCTCCGGCAAGCCAATACAACCGGCTTCCCAGCCTACTGTGGTCCAGAAACTGCCCAATCAGACCGAGTTCGGAGACTGGAGGCCGTTCTAGTAGAGGAGGAAGTTTTACAAAGAGCATATCATCTTGCCATGCAACGCCGAGACTCCCGCCGACACTTCTACCGTGAAGAGATGAAATGGAGGCACAGAAAATTCGGGGGATGTAATTGGCCTACCCAGTATTCGTCTACTGACCCGGGAAAACCTTCGAAAAACCCATAGGTCAGGTAGGACTGCCAGGGGAATCGATCCCGAATGCGGGCAACAGTCATCCCTCTCGGTGAGTAGTTTAAGATCTTTTTTCTGGAGAAATGTTAAAGTTACTTAAAGATCATGCTGCCTTCACTAGAACTTCAGGATTATTTGTCTATAATAACTTAGAGAACTCGCTGTCGCTCTCTGAGAGGTTGGCACTTTCTTTTGTCATACCTGAGAGAGTTCCATTTAATTTATTGAACAGTTCAGATTATACATTGAGATAAATGAACGATAATTAGACATTCTACACCAATTGAACTTTTTAATGCAATAACTGTGAGGTGTTTATTAAAATCTGATGAGCAATATATGACATTAATGAAAGATTACACTAAAAAGTTCTTGAGAACGTTAGGGATCTCTCTAGAACTTTTAGAGAAATTTTGAAAATATATTAGATATTTTAATAAAACGTCTCTGGCAGTTAAGCGGTTTCTTGAATCATTCAGACACTTCATTGATTGTTGTGCAATCAATGGAACATGCTTTAGAAATTCTCAAGTGGTTCAAGCTATTTTTTCTGGAATAACATATAGAGTTTACTAGATGTTCATTAATCGAAACCCGGGTTTCATTCCCGTGGACAGTCTGTTTGACCCATGGGATTTTTTCGGGAGTCTTCACGAGCCAGGCAAATGGTGGGTAAGTTAATTACATTCCCCGATTTTCCTGTTCCTCCATTTCAGCTCCATTATCATTTCACACCATCTCTCATTTGGTTGTCTATTGACGGATGTCTCGGCTGTGCATGGCAGGATGGCATGTTACTGGTAAACCTTTCTCCCCTGGTGGTACGGTCTCAGGTCTCCGATTCCGACCTTTTGGGTCCCTTCAAGACCTAGATGGGTGGGATATTCGTTGTACTGACCTACGGGAGAGCTTCCAACTGGTCAGATGGAGGAACTTTGCCCTGTGCACTGTAGTGACTCCTTGGGTCGTCCACCCTCTATCTCCTTTCGCCTCATCCTTCCTCCCGAGGAGTCCCGACTAGGGGCAGAGGTACAATAATCTAAAGATCTGGTTACCTACCGAATCCCCCGAGTGCACTCCAGTCCTGATGTTCATTAGTGAACAATGTTTTCATAGAATAGCTAGAAATTTCATTAGAAACAGTTGAATAACTAAATAACTGAAAGAATGCACTTGAAGTTCTTTATCCACTTAGCAAGATTTGTCTAATCTGTTCAAGCGTTTGCTGTGAAATGACTTTCGAGTTTGCTTTAACATCTTGAACCAATTTTTCTGGAATAGCTGAGAAGGTTCACTATAACTTTCGAGCAGTTCAAACGTCTTTCTTTCCATCTGCCTTTGGAAGATATTCAAGTTTAGTATTTAAAAATACTTGTTTTGGATTCAGGAACTGTCATTTCTAAGGAAATCTCCAAATTCAATTTTTTTCGTTACTTAATACACGTAATAAGTCATCGTAAGAACCCTTGGTACCCACTAATAAACGACAGAGTGTAGAAAAAGTCATGCAATTAGAATAGATATGCCGCAGTAAATAAACAAATAAATTTCAGTTTATCACGTGTAGGTATATTTTAATTCCCAGCAGCAGCAGCAGCAGCAGCAGCAGCAGCAGCAGCAGCAGCAGCAGGTATGTACCATGAGGTGAATGTTTGCGCGCTGTTTTGGTAAAATATGAAGTGGATTCAGCACTCACAACGGTGTAAATAACACAGCCTTGCGGGAGAACCATCGATCTGCTCCTTGCTGTCTAAGCTTTTGTAGGAAAGGGGGCCTTAATTTCAAGTGCTCTTCGTGTCGCACTTGCTCCCTAACTTGAAAAAGGGCCTAAGTAATTCTCAACTCTCTACCAACAATGCCATTCCGTCTTCCTATGTTTTGCTTCAGACACATCTCTGGCCTACACTACAGTTTAGTCTCTGGGTAAAATAGCAAAACCTTTTACTTCTTTTAAAAATATTTTTTGTATACTCACATGACTTTCTGTTCTCTCTCTTATATAATTCTTTTTCATGAAAATCTATAAATATTGTCAATTACAAATTTTCTTATACTCAAGTAGCAATGTGAGAATAGAGTATTCTCAAGCGATAGACAAATGTTTTAAGATCTGTGTGATGACTTTGGCATTCCATTGTTTTCCATGCTCCGCATATAAAAAAGAGAATAACGACTTACTATTTGAGAAAAGTATAAACTGAAATTGAGTTTTCATTTTTCCACGCTCTATAACTATTCTAATTCTTCTCGTTCCTTTCTATATTGGAGCGAAAACTTCTTGCCTAAGGTTCTTCTACTTGTATATCTACGACACGGAGCCACCGGCTTAACATCCTTCGGAACCAGGCCATACTAAGGATTTCAATGCTCTAAAGAATCCATTGCCAGGTTTAAACCCGGAACTACGGAATCAGGGGCTACCATTTTACCTCTAGAGCTGCCCACCTGGGTAGCGTAGATGGTAGCGTGTCTGCTTCACGTTCAAAAGGTGCAATCTCGGTCAGGGTGAGTTATTTGGATGAGGCTTCTCCGGGGTTTTCCCTTATCCTGAAAGATAAAGTCTGGTACCACTGAGTTCTATGGGCCCTGGACTCATTCGTGCATCATTTCAGCCGTTTCATCGTCCGATATGACTTACCCTTGGAGGACGTAAATTAAAAAAGAAATTCTAGATCCTACAAAAAAAGTAAAACTATTTTTGAAGACTCTAACGAGTAAGAAAAGATGACCGAGTGGAATGGCTCACGCGGTTTCGCCTGTGGTCCCGGTTCCATTCTCTGACCATGCTTTTTGGGGGGTTTTCCCGGGTCACCAGGTGAATGCTGGGTAAGTTATAACTACATTCGCCGAATTTCCTGTCCCTCCATTTCATCTCCGTTATCATTTCATATCATCTCTCACCTGGTGGTCGGCCGCGCCGTGGCTCAGTGGTTAGACCGCTTGGATCTCACCAAGGCGGCCCAGGTTCGATCCCAGGCGACCGCAAAGTGAGATTTGTGGTGGACAACACGGCGCTGGGGCGGGTTTTCTCCGGGATATGCGGTTTCGCCCGCCATCTCATCCCACCGGTGCTCCCTCTTCATCTCATGTATTATCAGTGTCTTCGCCTGCGGTGCCGTATGTAGTAAAAGCGGGCGTTAAACGCTACACATTTCATTTCATTTCACCTGGTGGTCTCTTTCAGGGTAGAAGTGTCGGTGGGTGTCTCGGCGTTGCATGGCAGGATGACTTCTCTTGGTAAACCTTTCCCCGGTAGGACGGTGTCCGTCCTTCCCACCCGGACCACAGTAGGATGGGACGCCGGTTTTACTGGCCTACGGGGAGTTTCAACTGGTTAACTATAAGGAACCTGCCCTCTGGAGTGTCATGTCTCCTTGAGACCACCACCTTCCCTCTCCTCTCACCCGGGGTTCCCCACTGTGGGCATACATATAATAGACCAAGTTTGGACCTCCGTACAAAATCCCTTCCGCAGTGTAGCCCAAGGCGGAACCTCACGTACTTATAAATAGATACACTATGAGAGTCACTATGGGGGCAATACAACCGGTATCCCACACAACGTGGTTCTAGAGCGGTGCACTAGAACGGCCGAAAACCGTGCTACCGAAGGAGGAAGTGTTTATCAGAACCATATCGTCATGCCATGCAGCGCCGAGACTCCCGCCCACACTTCTACCCTGAAAGGGACACCAAATCAGAGAATATATTAAGTGGAGGGGCAGGAACTGCAAGGAATGTAGTTAACCTAACCAACATTCGCCTGGTGACCAGGGAAAACACCCGAAAACCCCATGGGTCAGGTAGGGCGGGCACTGGAATCGTACCCGGACCTCCCAAATGCGGGTCACAGATGAAACCGCCTGAGCACGGAATCTCGCACACGTCATTGCAGAGCCATTCCGATCGGTTTTTGTTCTAACCGCCTAGCATAGACAACGACTCTTTCCTTACACCACTGTGTAAGCACATAAAGGGGGCAACTTGCTGCATTAATCTGTACTAAATTCTTCAGCTAATGACGTCAATGACATTTAGTATTTTTTGGTGATACAATTGTTCGACGGGTGGTGAGCAATAGGACTTCTTCGGAATCTTGGGCTGGTCCGGAAACTGATTCATTTCTGTGGAATTTGTCCTGACCTTCCAAACGCTTGTTTCGACTCTCCAAGCAAATTCTGGTAAATGATAACGCAACCATGACGTTCATATCAATTACTAATTCTAAAATGAAATGTGCTAGAAAGTTAACTTATTCCCTTAAAAGCCCCATTGGGAGACATTTCATTTAGAATATGTTCTAGTAAATGTACTATAAAAATGTCCTACGATTTGCACTTCTCACTACTCCCTTTGTGCAAAGTGTTCTTACAACTTGCTGCACTGAGTATACACTTGTAAGTATTGCGGGAATATAATACAATAACAGTTAAGTGATTGTCAGATATTTTAGGAACTCATGACGGCTAAGAAATTTTCTTTTCTTTGCATGGCCAAGAAAGAAATTGAGAAAGAAACAGAAAAGAAAAGAAATAAAAAAGGAAAAAGCAGAAAGAAAGAGTAAAGAAAGGACAAATAAATTCCCAGACACAAACGCACACCCCCAAAAAGTTTGTTTTCATCAGAATATTTCTTTTTTCTTTACATTAACTCCTCCAACGTTAAGTCACATCGGACGATGAATGAAATGTTGCTCAAATGAGTCTAGGGAACATAGAACTACATTCATATTTAAGGATAAGGAAAATCTTCCAATGTTATGTCATATCGAACAATGAATGAAGTAATGTCAAATGAGTCCAGGTTACATACAGCTTAGAGTTACCAGACATGCGACTTCCAGGATAAGAGAAAGCCTCCAGTGTTAAGTGATATCGAACGATGGATGAAATGGGTGAAATGAGTACAGAGTCCACAGAGCTTACAGTTACTAGACACTCATCTTCCAGGATAAGGGAAAACCCCCAACGTTAAGACATATCGGACAATGACTGAAATGCTCTACAAATGAGTCTAGGGTACTTAGAGCTTAGAGTTACAAGACATTCAACTTTCAGGACAAGAGAAAACCACCAACGTTAAGTTATATCGGACAATGAATGACATGAGGTTCAAATGAGTTTAGCGTACATAGAGCTTAGAGTTACAAGACATTCAACTTTCAGGACAGGAGAAAACCTCCAATGTTGTCATATCGGACGATGAATGAGGTGGGTGGAATGAGTGCAGAGTACATAGAGCTTACAGTTGCTGGATATTCATCTTCCAGAATAGGGAAAAACCTGCAACGTTAAGTCATATCGCACAATGAATGACATGCTGTACAAATGAGTCTAGGATCCATAGAGCTTAGAGTTACCAGACATTGAACTTTCAAGATAAGGAAAAACCTCCAACATTAAGTCATATCGAACGATGAATGAAATTAGTTAAAACGAGTCCAGGGGCCATAGAGCTTACAGTTATCTGATATTTATCATTCAGGTTAGTGAAACACCTCATATAAATCTTATGCAGATAACTCACCCTGACTAAGTTCGAACTCGGGACCTCCTGAACGCGAGGTAGGCACGCTACGGATGTGGGCGAAAAAAAAATTAATGTAATTAAACTAAGCACAGGTGAATTGGGTCAGAGTTTTTAAAACATTTCACAAAATCCCTATTTGTCACTTAAATATAAAAGGTTGTGCCTTATATGGAAGCCTGGACATTCTAGATTATGTTAAATGCTAAGTTTTTCGGTGAAGAATTTTTTATATCCTTCTGTTTTCATGTTTATTCCGAGCGAAAACTAATCCTAATCGCCCACAATTGGAGGATGAATAGGATTGGCATAGCGGACAGATCGGATTGGAAAGAAAAATGGGGGAATGTTCAATTTCAGTACATAATGTAATCATGAGAATAAAATAACACATTTCTACACGCCACATATGAATTACTTCTTTCCCACAGTGCCAACACAGATTTCGTGGTTCAATTCTCCATTTTTCTGGGCTCATTTGAGCATTATTTTACTCATTCCATTCATCGCCCGATATCACTTAAACGTCGGAGGACCTAAATACAAAAAGGAAAAGAAAAATTTGACTCCCCGCCTTACCTTAATCCGCTTTCCCCACTGTTGTTGCGGTATTTATTTGTGCCCGTTTGCAGCTCTGATTAAGTAACCATTTTAACAACAAGCATGATTTGGATGTAACAAAGTCTATATTTCCTTATTGTACATGTTTTCGGAGCAGTTTCAATATACATTCGCTATAAATCTATCTTGAACTTAAAAAATAACAAAATGTCAGAAATGGAGGAATTACAAACCTCCTTTCCGGAAAGAAACTCAATTTCTCATTTAGACTGAAGGAACATAATTGTATTACACACTCAACTGTCTCAGGTAATTAACTTCTTCGTCCACAAAGGTCGTTCCAGCACAACAATACACTATCGTATCCTAGGGAGCAGATTTTGAAAAACTAATCCAAGTCGCCCGCCAATCCGAATAACTCCCACTTAGTAATGAACAATTCAAACCAGTAATGAGGGATGTCTCGGAAACAGCTAAGTTTACAAAAAAAATGTTTGACATAAATTTTAGGGCTTAACATCATTTTTGCAGTAACATTTTATCCATCTTTTACTTTTTTTACCAGGTCATTCAAGAAGAGAACCTGAGGTTATTTCCAGAACATTCAAGGTTTACATTTCACTTGTTAAAAACAAAAAAAAAAAAAAAAAAAAAAAAAAAAAAAATATATATATAACCATTTTTAAAGCAATCATAATTTTCAAAAATTGTCCATGTAAAGGTTACTTTGGAATGCAGGGATCTTTTTGTAAATCTTGCGCCTCGTCCTAGGAGTTTATTTATTTATTTATTTATTTATTTATTTATTTATTTATTTATTTATTTATTTATTTATTTATTTATTTATTTATTTATTTATTTATTTATTTATTTATTTATTTATTTATTTATTTATTTATTTATTTATTTATTTATTTATTTATTTATTTATTTATTTATTTATTTATTTATTTATTTATTTATTTATTTATTTATTTATTTATTTATTTATTTATTTATTTATTTATTTATTTATTTATTTATTTATTTATTTATTTATTTATTTATTTATTTATTTATTTATTTATTTATTTATTTATTTATTTATTTATTTATTTATTTATTTATTTATTTATTTATTTATTTATTTATTTATTTATTTATTTATTTATTTATTTATTTATTTATTTATTTATTTATTTATTTATTTATTTATTTATTTATTTATTTATTTATTTATTTATTTATTTATTTATTTATTTATTTATTTATTTATTTATTTATTTATTTATTTATTTATTTATTTATTTATTTATTTATTTATTTGTTTATTTATTTATTTATTTATTTATTTATTTATTTATTTATTTATTTATTTATTTATTTATTTATTTATTTATTTATTTATTTATTTATTTATTTATTTATTTATTTATTTATTTATTTATTTATTTATTTATTTATTTATTTATTTATTTATTTATTTATTTATTTATTTATTTATTTATTTATTTATTTATTTATTTATTTATTTATTTATTTATTTATTTATTTATTTATTTATTTATTTATTTATTTATTTATTTATTTATTTATTTATTTATTTATTTATTTATTTATTTATTTATTTATTTATTTATTTATTTATTTATTTATTTATTTATTTATTTATTTATTACACTGCATGCTCCGTTACATCGTAACACTACATGCATTCCTTAAACTTATTACAATGACTTTTGTAGTAATTACAATTTTTACAAGTGTTACAAGTTCTCATTATATGATACAATTTTTTGGTTATGCTTTTACATTTTTTCAAAATCTATTTTGTTTATGAATTTTAAAAATTGTTTTTGGTAGTGCTTGATTAGATCACTGTTTGTTGCCGGCCACTGTCCACACCTAAGTCTAATGTTTTGAGTTCTAGTCTTTCACTGTTCAGAAGAGGACAATTGTATATTAAATGATCCACTGTTTGGTTTTGTAGTTCACATTTGCACATTGCACTTCCCGATATTTTGAATCTGTCGTAGTAGTCCCTTCTCTTCCCATGTCCAATTAGGATGGCGGTAGTCTGTCCTAGGAGTATACCTACTGAACTTAGGGGAACACGTGGTAACACCGGTACCCTAATGATACATGAACAAAATATTCGTGTTTTAATCTATTTAATGTCAGAAATCATGTATACACAAGCGATGGAAATTTTATAAGTAATACATATATCAACATATCAATATTTGGTTGTATATTTCATGCAATGAGAATGGCAATACATTTTTAAAAATACAGTTATGATAGGTTATATAGGAAAACAACAGACAGAATTAGCTTCTGGCACATTCTTTCTTTTAACTCGGAGATATTCAAAACTTAGGTTTCTGCTGAGAATTTAATACTTTAAGTTTTGAATACACAATACAGTTTAGGTGGTGATGATGGGATGATGGTGATATCGGAGTCTGGGACGATAATGTGTAGCGGGATTATTCCCACCTCATCTCGTCCCGCGTTGCGACTGGGGTTGTGGGTTGTATTCAGCCCTCCGGGAAGATGATGATGAAGCCACGGGTTGCTAATTCTTCTTGGTCCAATATGGCACTTAGATGTAGCGATGTATATAAAATCTCCGGATCTGCTTCAGTGGTTACATAAGGTCCCCTTTCTCAGGCGTGGTCACAAGCGAAAGAACCATGTAGTTAAATAAACTCCGAAATGAGTTAGTTTTGTTTAATTTATTAACACCCAAACTTGTAATGTAATTGCGATTCTTTATGTCATTTTTGCACAACACTATACATAAGAATGATATTTCTTCTACATAATTTGCTTAAAATCATTTTTAATTATTTTTAATATTTTAGTCCTTTCACTTCGATATTCCACAATCCAAAACACGTCTGTTCTCTTCGACGTTACACAATCGAAAGACGCTTTCTTTCCTAGCTGTTTTACCAAAATTATTGATTTCTCATCCTCTCGTTGCCATCACTACCAATCTAACTTACATTTTACTGGTCCACGTCACACATTAGATAATCTCATTTTTAAAACTACCAATCATAAAACATTCACATCCCTTCATTTACATTTTGCGTCATCTCATGACATGAATTTTAATAATTTCTTTTCTTACTTATTCTAACATGTCCATTATTGATTCTTAAACCACATATTTAAACATATGTAAATATTGTTCAACTCTCGGGTCCAGAACCAAACCTCGCAATTATGTAAGAACATAGAAGGCAAAATAAAAGTTCTTTGAGATGCTTTGAAGTTCAGCATACTTATTTAGTCCCATGTCTGGCTGACGTTCAAGAGGTTCCGAGATCGAATCTCTGTGAAGTTAGATTATCTGGACGAAGCTTTTGCTCCGGGATTTTTCCCTTATCTTGAAAGATGAGTGTCTGGTAACTCTATGTTCTGTGGACCCTGGCCTCATTTCAGCATCATTTCAATCATATGACCTAACTGTAAATTGCAACATGAAATTTGCAAAAGGCGTGATGGAAGATGATGATTAGTTTCTCATCTTTGATGACGTTCTGATAGAAATCGTTTAGATATCTCGGAGCTCTGGAGCAATGAGTCTTACCTATGGTCGCAGTCTCGGAGTAAAGGTATTTGATACTGCAACTGTTCTAAAATAAACAATTTTTCTTTTTTAAATATTGTGGGATTTATTCCACAAGATAATAAGTAAATTCTGCTACAATTTTAAATAACGTAGATGCTGTCCTTTCAAAAATAATTGTTGCATCGATGAACATTATATCTCTGGCACATGCCACTAGTGCAAAACAAATGCATTCGCAACTAAATGTTTTCTGCACGATCGCGGAGCGACACAAAAACACGTCTTACTATCAAGACCCTCGTTTGCAGAGTGACGCCAAGCTCTCTGATTATTCTGGCTTCTCTGCAGTCTATGTTTCTATAACAACCAAATTACTTCTCTTTTATTGGTCCACGTCACCACCTTACGTAATTGCATTATTGTAATTACTAATAGCAACAATATTATGTAACATTTAACTTGCGTTGCATCATGCCATGGCCTACCCAATTTCACATTTCCTACTTTGTATAAATTACTTTTTTCAGAACAAACCTTAAAAGTGACGTATTCTGTGTTCATTTGAACATCATTTCATTCATTTCACTGATCGTTCGATATAACTAAACTTTGGAGACGTAAATTCGTGATATTAAAAAAAAAGGACTTATTAAATTAGAGGAGTGCTCTACCGGCTATTTCTTGCCACAGCCATCTTGAATTTATAAGTGTAAACATGAATCTAACATGCCGTGCCCGGAAACATAGAGCTTGTCCGTCATATTTCCCATTCCTTTCACCAGGAAAGCTTCCAATTAATTGTGAGCGCTTTGTGTTTTAACTTTGTGCTTATATGGTTCAGGCATTACCAATACTGACTTATGATACTTTAATAGTATCACTTTCAAAAAGACTAGAAACAATTGAATTTATGCTCCCTTTATTTACATGAAGCATAAAAGTAAAGTGTGTTTTTACCCGCAGCGAGGTATTTTCAAATGTATTCAACCCGGCAATGCGATTAAATTTCCTTAGGAGCGCTGCTGCTTTATGACGCAATACTGGAAATGATTTTTCCTCTTTAAATATTAAAGTTAACCGTCATTTGTGTTATTAAAACATTTACAGCTCCTGGCGTTATTTATTTCGATCTTTTGAGGCGTGTTTACATTGGCGGTGTTTACGTTACAGGAACGGATGAAATCATTGGTCATTCTAAAAATAGCAGAGTATACATTTGCAGTTATGTTGGAGGTAGACAGGTGGTTGCCATGGCTACCCGGGGGCAGCAGGGGGAAGTGCCAGTAATGAGGAACAGTCAGCAAAGAGAGCGTGGAGAGGGCTGAGAGAATTGCTAACAAAAGTCAACTTTGTAAAAGCTTTATTTGAACTCGCAATGGCGTTCGTCGCACGTGCTGTTGCTGCTGTCCAGCATACAACTTTGTTTCACTTATTGAATATGCATTTCAAGCTGCTTGCTTCTACCATTCTCTTTGTTTGTGTATTAGACCGGCATTGCATTTTAGCTTTCCGTGATGTCACAATAGTTATCGATGGCATCAAATGTTGTTGTTGGTATAAGAAGTATATAGAAAGCTAAAGCAGTAATCAAGAATTTTAGAATTAGATGAGAGGGGGTATTATGGAATATCATTTATCTTTCTAAAGATAACTGTTTTTAAACAAAAATCGCCAAATCATCATAATTGTAATCAGCTTTCACTTGTAGACAAACTGCTGTTCATTTTGTTGTTTTCAAACAATGTATTTAAAAATGTTACAAATGAAGGTTAAGCGGAAATGCGCCCAGTACCGCACACCTAAGGTTTTTTCAAAATTCAAAAAAATGCAATGGAGAACAAGTAACGTGTTACTTTTATCATGAAGCTAATAACAAACAGAAGCAGAATTAGTAATGAACATTCATGAACGCCAGTCATGTTGACTTTTAAAAACTAAAGTAAATATTAGTGATAACTGCGCATCTCAAAAAGTGTTTCCCAATACCGGACAGACGTAAATAAATACATATTTCTAAATAAAGGAAGAGGAATTTCATAATAAATCACAAAATAAGTATTCTTATAATTATTGTATTTTTGAGATAAAACCAGAAGACGGTAACATGGTAGTATATTTTTCAAAACATTCTCTAGAGATTACCACAACAAAATAAATGTCTTAGAACTAATAAACATTTTTAACACAATGATCACATCTATAAATATCAATGTTCTCTTGCCGTGTACATTTAATATGTTTCCAACCCCTGCATGATACACACTGAACCCAAGCCTCGTCTGTGATTTCTAAACAAATGATACACTCTGTTAGAACACTTCAATCGACACTGGTTTTGGTTCCAAAATTTAATTATATTTTAGTGTAAGGCTCTTCACTATTTCCAGTTTCGGTTGGCACAGAGTTAGAGCTAGTTTATCTATTTATATTTTTAATAATGTTGGTCTTGCGTCCCTTTTATATTGGTTTGTTCTTCTGTTTTTGTGACTTTTTCTGCAGCATCAACTTATACAGAGTGGGTGTTAATGTTTCAGCAAAATATATTGCTACTCCCAGGCTCATTGATCCTACTATCACATTCTTTATTGCTTGTTTCATATTTTCTTTTAACTATTTTCCTTTCATTTTGGTCTCCATGTTGACAGGAATGCCTATAAACCGTACCTTCGCGTACGGTACTGGGAAAATTGCTATCGTACGGTACTGAGCAACTCACACGTACGTATATATAACGTCATAGCACGGCCCGATTCTTTTAAACCGACACTGTATTTTGTGTTTGTGTAGTCTACTTAATACAAAATAATATGAGTACAAATACTTACTTAGTTCCTCACCGGACAAGGCAAGCAGCAATGTCAGCAAGTTATTAAAACCAGAGCTCCAGTTCACTATACGACTTCTCTCAACAATAACTTCTAATTCAATGGTCAAAGAGGGAGTAAACTTTTCGTTGGTAACAAAGGTAGTTGTTTGTCTAAATACACACCATGAGCTTCTACTATCTCTCGGCAAGTATGAGATACAGACACCGTGCGGTACTGGCCACTGTGCGGCACTGGGCGCATCTCCCCTATATGAAATAGTCGGGTATTATGGAATATGTGGTTTAAAACAATGAAACATTAATTTGATTTAATAAAACATGAAGCCTGATTGGTTTAAAATGAGCAAAACATCTACAAACAAATATTTAGAGGCCTAGGTCATAGACCCAGTCCAGAAGTCTTTAAAAAATATACTTCGTATTTAAATTAGGCTATATTTCTATTTATATAACTAATAATAATTGTTCAGCTACTAATATTATACTCAAAACACATTTTAACTTTATTTCTATTCAGTATATTTTGTACGGTTATATGGAACATTATACTTTTACATCGGGTATTAAAATACCTGATATTCCATAATAACCGACATGGCATCTTGGATAATGAGTATTTAAAGTAACCGACAAAACACTGATAGCTAAAAAACGACCACAATATAACTACAAATTTTTACAATGTTCAAGAGACATGCTAGTAGGTTAAAATGCTTGAAGATTTGTCTGCAAGAACTTTTGAATATCACAAAACACGGTTTATTCTATGGCGAGGGAAATGACAACAAGCTGTGAACTTTTACTGTAGTGCATCATGGGAGTCATTCTTGACTACTTGATGGCACCCCTACGTGATAGCAGCAGCAAACAGAGCCGAAATCTTAGAATTTCATATTTCCCGATTTTTCCATAATACCCTGCTTTTCTCTATGTATGACTACAGTAGACTTTAAGCGATCTTGAAATGTTTTAAACCTGCTGGTTCTGTGATAGTTTTGAAATTCCGATCTCTTTGCATGACCAAGAGATTAAGAAAGTGAATAACGACGTTCTGTTTGGGAAAAGTATTGGAAAAACACATAAACAACAAAATTGTCTCGGAAATGATTCCCACTACAAAAGCATATTTGACATATTGAGAGATCTAAAAACATCCGAACCGGTTGCGCGATATTTTGCCTATCCGTGACCTCGGCGCTCGTTGCCATCTGCCGCTGTCATAGAAAGGCGGGATGAAACCATGCAACATGTTTTAAAAGTACTTTTAGAGGCTTCACTTACCCATGTTATTAAAGATGCCACCGCCGTTGTCCATACATGTTTAGCACCGCATTAGGAAAATATCCATCTCTCGCCGTAGTTCACGTTGAGAAATGCTGGCAATTTCCTGACGGATATTTTGTATTCATTCTTCCAGGGTGTGGGTTTGTCTTGTACACTTTATATACTAAGTTACTTCAGACGTAGAAATTGGAGGGGTTAAGTCGGGGGACCGAGGTGGCCACAAAAATCTACTAATCATTGTCCTTAAACACATTTTCAATTGTTCTCATCGAAAGATTGCCTGTGTGAGATGTTGCACAGTTTTGTGAAAAAAGGCAGGGAGTTTTCCGCCTCGGTAGTGTAAGGTGGTAGCATGTCTGCCTCACGTTCAAGAGGTCCCGAGTTCGCATCTCGGTCAGGGTGAGTTACTTGGATACGGCTTCTTCCGGGGTTTTCCCTTATCCTGAAAGATGAATGTCTTGTAACTCTAAGCTTTATGGACCCTGGGCTAATTTGAGCATTATTTCACCCATTGCATTCATTGTCAGATATGACTTAACGTAGGAGGACGTAAATTACATAAGAAGTGGACAAAATTGTATTCATGTATTCACGGGCGTCAACTGTTCAGTCGAAAAAAAATTGGGACTCTAACTCTTTCTCCGCTAATGTAAAATAGCAAGTTTGATATATAATAAGAATGGGTCTTCGATACTTGCATTGTATCGAAATGGAACGATACTTTAAAAAATTGATACTTAAGGAAATTCTCTCGTTTCTTTTGGGATACTTCAGAAAATTCCCTCGTATCCTTTTGGATACTTCGATGGTGATTTGTAATTTTTATTTTAAAATTATAAAATATTATTGCCGCAAGTAAAACATTGCAAAGCGCTAGAAATTGCCAGGAATGTCGTACTTGCACAGTAACATTATACAAAAAAATAATTGTGTGTGAAATTCACTGCCAGTTTCCAGTTCCTAAGAAGAAATCACTGCATATCTCAACGACGATTTGCCACCTCCTCTTTCTAGTGCGGTGGATTACTAGAAAACAAATTCAACAAAAAGGTGTGCGTGTGTGTTCGTTCCAACACTCCCTATATGGCAACTCTGGCCTTCGGGGTAACCTGGCCCCACCACGTGATGATCGGATCCATTTCCCAGGTGGAGGCAGAGGGCGGTGTCCATTACCTCCAATGATAGGGTGATAGTGAAGATGACGGCGAGGAGAGAGGACCTACAGCTTATACCGTGTACTCCGAACCACGTTGGGCATGGGAGGGAAAACTTCATGTGCTTGGGGCCGACTTAAAATCGTCAAGCGCAGAGCCGGATATCCAACTGGCGCAGTTATTAAAAAAAAAAAAAAAAAAAAAAAAAAAAAAAAAAAAAAAAAAACACTGCTAAATATTTGTGTATTCTACCTGCAACTGAAACACTATTTAGCACAGCTGGACTCATATGTGATAGAAAAAGTAGACTTGACCCCGCAAGAGTGAAAATGCTAGTATTCTTGAACAAAAACTTATAAAAGTGGACTGTTTTGCTTTAAAATGTCTAATTTTCAGTCTAAAAATATGAAACTCATTGTTTTAAGTTTTGTCTGATTAAATATGTGCAACTATTTAATTTTATTCACATTACACAGTTCTCCCAACAGTATATTTTGTATTGAACCTAAAAGTAGAAATGACGGTTTCGAGTATCGAAGTAACTTGGAAAATATCGTGCATCGGTATCCAGTATCGAGAATATCTTGTATCAATCCATACTGATATTTAACCAACTGTTATTGTTGTTCCAAAGCATGTACGACGTGTTGGTCCTTTTAGGCTGGCTTACGGGAGATCAACAAAACACCCCGTTATTTTGGATTTCTTGTGATCCTGTAAAACAAAAACACATACGCAAACGTGAAGGCAAGTTGCTTTGTATCTACGCCACCTAACCACTGGTGCATCGCACTTCATCATGCACAAGCATCGCGTTTCTGAAAATAACACAATCAGGTAGCGAGAGGAGATTCTATCGTCCAACTCTGTACGAGGATTTGTTTCTTATTTATTTTTCCCTTCCTTTGCACATTAATCAACGTTTCTGTTCTGAAATGAGAAATTCTCTCTTTCACCTGGCACTCGTGCCGTGGGTGAGCGTTTGTTTTTTGTTTTTATGACTGTCCCAGACATGATTTATTTTATCTGCAGTTTATGACCTCAGTAAAATCTTCAAGGAGGGTACAGCGTGGTGTTGACTTAAAGGATGGTCACAGGTTGTGGTAATTGTTAAAGACAACCTCTGAAATTAATGCATAAACATGAACATTTCATGGCATATTGGGGGAATAAACCGCGCTCATGAATATGCTACTTCAGGTTATAAAAATGCAGTTGAGGTTATAAGAACCCCATCACGCTGCTGAAAACATTAAATCTTTTAGAAATTTATACTTCGTTTGGCTATAATAAGAATAGAAAGGCATTACTCATAACACAAAATATGACCATCAGATTTAGCAGTAAATAAATATGTAGCTTTAAAACGTTACGTAACAAAAATATAAATGGTGCACTATGTTTTGTTTTGTGTACTATTTTTCTACATCACACAGAAAGTTTTTCATTTTGACTACACTTATATGGACAGCTACTTGTTAACAAGTACAACTTAAATGTTGATATTTAATCGCAGATGCATGTTTGATGGGTCGTGCAACAGAACGGCTTTCAGAAACAGATTCCGAAAGCGTGCATGTTTGCTGAGCATCTTAATAAAGAGAGAATGGTGAAGAAAAATAATGTAGACCAATATGACATGCAGGAGAGGGAAGGAATACTTTGGATTAAAACGGGATTAAATGTTTTAGGGGGACTACGACGTACAAAGTAGAAATATGGGAATATGTGGAGAAACAGAAAGTACAGTTCATATTCTGACAGAGTGCAGAGAGCTAGCAGCATGGAGACAGTATGGCAGAAGAAATAAGAAAAGATGCAAAGCGAGTTGATAGCTATAAAAATGGTCATGGGGAAAAAGGAAAGTAGCAATAGAAAAATAGGGAACCTGTTTTGGAAAGCTAAATAGAAGTGGATGAGAAAAGTAAAGATTGGAAAAGAAACTCATGCTGGGACAACAAGGTGAAACCGCAAACTACTATGTGTTTCAAATGGGAAGTGTCCTTGCCTGTAGCGAATCAGATGCGTTACAGCCTTCAACGTTGCCACTTAGTTATCCCCACTCTTTTTGTATCTCTCTCTCTCTCTCTCTCTCTCTCTCTCTCTCTCTCTCTCTCTCTCTCTCTCTCTCTCGCACACTTGCGAGTGTTCATGGCGCTAGACGTAAGGGAACTCAAACTGAATTTTCCAAAGTTTTATAATAATGCAGTTGTTGAAATCACAGTTACAAAATGAATATTCGTACATTACGCAAATATTTTAAATATTTATTAAAAGTTAACAGCAGTGCCTCCGTATTGCTGTGAATGTTACTTACGTTCAGAGATAATTCGTCAATTGTCATTGTCTTCATCGTCTGAGTACTGCAAATTTATGATGATAGGTTACAAAATTTCATTACGTGCTATTTCTTTCCCAAAGTTGTGTTCTTGTAGTTTATCTATATCTCGCAGTTTTCCCAGTATTGCTGTGTTGCTTGTCAATTTCTTCGTGAATAAGTCGTTCAACGTAAGTCAGTTTAAAAATATTATTTTTGTTTGCACAATAATTTTAACCCGCATTAACTCTATTGGATTATAGGGGTAAGAGGGAAGATGGATCGTGTCTCATTGATCCAGCTGATACACTTTTTCATGGAAGAGTAACTGAATAATGCTGCTTTGAGCTCTGGAATAAATAGAGATTACGAACCATTCATAAACAAAGATGTAATGTGACCAGACACGTTCTGCCAGTCTAGCAAGAAGTGTATCGTTTCCTCTCATCGAATTTAACAAACACCTTGACTTATTTAAAGTACACATTTATTTTATCACGTCATGTCAAACGTTTACGTTTTAGTTCTGAGCAATTTCAAATATACGTTCAAGCATACATGCCAACTAACAGTGCTTACGTCGCAATGCATTGTTATAATGTAATGGTATGTACTTTATTTATTTTTATTATGAAAACTATTTGAGCTAAAAAGGTGGGGTTTTTACGGTTATGTTAAATGAATCACTCTTCTTCCTAGTGGATCAGTTTTTGCAAAATCTGAAGTTTTGTCTTAGCGCGAATAGTATTTATTAGAGATTGATTAGGCTGGCGTTCGTCACACACCACTTAGGGAGAATGCAATACGGCAAAACCGCAGCACTCCAATTGGTTGCTCGTCTGGTAGCGCTCAAGGACAAACACCTTCCCATTTGAAATACTTAATTTACACATACACACACACTCACACACACACACACACACACACACACACACACTATCGTTTGATAAGTCTGGTTAAAAAACCAAGCATCTTTTTTTTCCGTGAACATCTCACCTTATTTCTCGACCTAGTCTCTCCATTGATGGCAATACACTTGGTCCAGCGATGTTCCAGCTTTTTCATCCTGTCCGAAAAGTAAGTTTCGTCTAGGTTTGCGAAATACTCGTTGACTGTGACTTCTTCAGTTAATAAAACGTTCTTAGAGCTAAACGAAATTCAGTTTGGGGCTAAGTCTAGTGGATGAGGAACCAATTCAAAGCCCAACTCGTACATTTTTCCCATTGAGATTGCTGATGTGTGCGATGGTGCATTATCCTGGTGAAAGAGCACTTTTTGCGTTTCAATTTCGGTTTCTTTTCAGTCAACTCATGTTGCAAACGATCCAACAACGAGGCATAATAGGCTTCAGTTATTGTTCTGTCTTTTCCCAAGTAATCTATGAGGATTATTCCTTGAGAATCCACCCCCTAAAAATACAGTGGCCATTACCTTGCTAGCTGACAAAATGGTCCTTGCCTTCTTTGGTGCTCTTTCACCAGCTTTTGTCCATTGTTTTGACTGCTGTTTTGACTCTGGTGTGTAATGACGGATCCAAGCTTCATCCTAGGTCTCAAATCAGCGCAAAAGGTCTTCGCAGGCTTCGATTATACATCGCCAGATGCTCGGTAGAACTGCTCTTCTGGATGCGCTTTTGGTTGACTATGAGCAATCGCGGCGCCCATCTTGCACACCACCGTTTTATGCAGGCTTTGTGCACTCGCTCAGTTAAGATGCCTCTAGCCTCAGAAAACTCACGAATCTTGATTCGGCGATCTTGCATAGCCAGATCGTGGATGTTTTCAATGGTGCCCTGTGTGGTGACCTCAATTGGGAGACCAGAGCGCGATTCATCTTCGGTGCTTGTACGACCACATTTAAATTCCTTGATCCAAAAGTAAATGGTCTTCAATGTTTATGAGAGTCCACGTGAGCTTCATCAAATTCAGTTTTGACCTGTGCAGCAGTCGAGCCCTTCAAATGAAAATGCTTGATAACAGCACGAAACTCTGTTTTTCAATTTTCAATCGCAGATATCACACTGGCCGGTTCAGATGTATGTCAACAATGAGCTGCATATTGTGGCACATTGAACTTTTCTGTGCAATGTGTTGGACAATCAAGCTTACCACCTACAAAATTGTAGCAAAAAGTATCTATTTCTTCATGAAAATTTACCAGATTTATCAAACGACCCTAGTGTATGTAACCTATAATGTGGTTAGTATCCGCCGCCTTCATAAAGTAAGAATAGAACAGAAACCTCTACTCTCTATCGTTTGTTACTGGGTATACAATGTTATACGAAATGTTATCACTTTATGTACCTACCTCATTTAATTGAAATAATAATTTCTGTAACCTATAATGTGGTTAGTATCCGCCGCCTTCATAAAGTAAGAATAGAACAGAAACCTCTACTCTCTATCGTTTGTTACTGGGTATACAATGTTATACGAAATGTTATCACTTTATGTACCTACCTCATTTAATCGAAATAATAATTTCTGCCCGCCTCGGTAGCGTAGATGGTAGCATGTCTGCCTCACGTACAAGAAGTCCCGAGTTCGAATCTCGGTCAGGGTGAGCTACCTGGATAAGGTATTTTGCGGGGTTTTCCCTTATCCTAAAAGACGAATGTTGGGTAACTCTAAGCTCCTAGGACACTGGACACATTTGAGCATCATTTCACTCATTTCATTCATCGTCCGATATGACGTAAAAAGTTAATGGACGTAAATTACAACAAAAAATATTAATAATTTCCATATATATATATATATATATATATATATATATATATATATATATATATATATATATATATATATATTACAGGTTTCTTTACAAATTACAAAGAAAACAGAGGCGTCTTGATGCAACAAGGTTAACATTGAAGAATTGCATTCGAAAGATCGCGGGATCGATTTCGCTTCTCTCGATCATTTCGATTGTGTTTTACTGTTGTTCTTAGTGATACAGTTACATGAATGTTTTGTCTATCATATCTGTACTCAAAATTACCATTCATCTGCTTCAAGGTTTAAAAATGAGGTCGCGGTGATAAAAACGATCAGTGATTAAATACTTCCATTTGAAAATCTTAACTCTAAAGAAATCAAGGAGGAAAGGACACTACATTGAAAGACTCTGTCCCTTCATATACAATAATTAAAATTTGGATTGTAGAGTTTAAAATGGGACGTACGAGCACTGGTGATGAGCCTCGCTCTAGACGCCCTGTAGAAGTCACAATTTCAGAGATCATTGAAAAAAAATTAAAGTTGTTTGAGATGGTAGAGGCTGTAAACATATCAAATGAACGTGTAGGTAATATTTTAACTAATTTTTTGGGCTTTCACAAGGGTTGTGCAAGATAGGTACCACGTTTGTTGACACCTGATCAAAAGTTGAAAGAAGAACTGTTTCGGTTAAAAATTTGTAGCTCTACCGTTAAAATCCCAGCGAATTTTTGAGACGGCTTATTACCATGGATGAAACTTTGAAGTATCACTGCACTCCAGAATGTAAATTACAGTCAAAACAGTGGATTGCGCCAGGTGAACCAACTCCTAAAAAGGCAAATTGAATTTTGTCAGCTAACAAGATTACGGCGAGTGTTTTTCGGGATGCAGAGGGAATTAGTTTTATTGATTACTAGGAAAAGGATAAAAGTTTCACTGGTGACTACTACGCAAGCTTACTGCAATGTTTGAGTGATGAAATGAAAAGAAAAAAAACCTCATTTGGCGAAGGAAAAAATCTTGTTTCTTCACGTCAATGCTCCGGCCCATCGTTCAGTCATTGAAATGGGAAAAGTGTGCGAATTTAAGTTTTAATTGCTTGAACATTCACCCTTTTCGCCAAATCTAGCACCCAGTGACTACCACCTGTTCCCAAACATCAAAAAATTTCTTGGAGAACGAAGATTTGACTGCAACGAAGGGGTAAGTGATGTGGAAAACAGCTATTTTGAGGATCATGATAAATCTCACTACAGAGATGGTTTAATTAAATTAGAGCATCGAGATGACGAATTTATAAGCATTTCTGGAGATTATTTTGAGAAATATATATATTATTGTGAGGCCCAAAACTTATCGGCCGATCCCCGTATGTCACTTTTTTATTCTGCTATTGCTTCATATATACTTTCAAGCCACTTTACGGATATATCTGGTAATTTGCATTTACAGTTCCTTACCCCAGACTTGCTATCTTCGCATTAGGACATTTGCCAGCTTCACATCCATAGAGAAACGTTAGTTAACCCTTCGGGTCTGTGGCTCATCCCCCCTCCCAGGGTTCACGTTAAGAGCAAAGTAACTCGAACTTGCGTTGCTGTGGTGTAGTTATTGAAGACGTCTGACTACTGTAGTTAAACAGCCTTTCCACTGCAGATAAAAACGGCAGTGGCAGAAGATTATAAGGAAGAAATCCCTGGTTAAATGTTGTCAGTAGAAGGAAATGTACTCGGTGAAGTGTAAGTTCAAGGAACACCGGAAAAAAGTACGAGTTGGATGCGTGAGGAGCGATCTCTCTCTTTCTGTAATTCCGGATCCAATTAGTGCAAACATTGACTTCATCAGTAGAACACGCCACCATATAAAAGTACTTAGTTGCAGCTCTTGAACCTTGTAGTACAAGCTTGCCACACACCATGTTCTTGTAATTAGAAACTATTTAACTGCATGCAACTATCAACTGCTTTGTACGCGCACTGCGAGCCAATATGGCACACATTTATATCTTTATACCATGACATACTTCCGAAATAGGCAATAGTTTACAAAAAGTGCAGATTTTGTATGCACGTATTTTTAAGTAAGTACCTATTCTATTGTTTCCAAAAATTTTATAGCAAGATTTTGTTGAAAATGCAGGATGTTTCATGATTCCTATCAGAAACTTCTAGCGGTTGTAGAGAAGATTAAATAGATAAAGTTTATCAAGTTCTTCTTGGGAAGCAAGCCAGGGGAAAAGACGATTAGAAATCGACGTTTCGGGAGCATACATCTCTCCCACCATCAGGATATTTATAAATTTTATAATCAAAATTTAATCACTAGGATGTAACACAAATATACACAAATACAAAACACTATCAATATTTGCATTACTGAACAAAAGACTGTTTTCAGGAAATTAAATGCCAGGTCAGGAGATGGCCTGAGTATAGAAAATTAACTGGGTCGAAGAAACACAACTACTTAACTTGATTGTCAAGATCTATAGATCTATGCACCTTAAGTCGACGGATTTCCATTTTAGGCCGGTTTCCAAGAGGAGTTGAACTGAAATCCAGCATCACGATTAAGTGTGGCCCTCTTCGAGGAAATTCCCAAAGTCTCCTTAACTTTCCGCTTCCAGTAACTTGCATTTTGCCAACATGGTCGTTTCCCGAATGTTGCTTCTATGATCGTTATCAAAACATTGCTCTGCTAGTACAGACTTCTCAGGTTGCATTAAAAGAATGCTCCGTTCATGTTCGTTTATTCTGGTAGCGATGGTCCTTCCGGTTTGTCCTATATACGGTGTACCACATTCACAGAGAATGCGGTGCACTCCCGGAACTTGGAAGTCCAGTTTGTCTTTCACTGGTCTGAACACATGTTTAATCTTCGGAGGTGGCTTGTGAATGGTCCTGATGTTGTATTTGGCGAGAATTCTGCCGATTCTGCCGGATAGGTTGCCGGTAAACGGGAGCAGGTTGTAACGGTAGGCTTATCTGATGCGTTTTACTTTACTGGTTTCCCTTTCCTAGCTTTGGTGATCGAGGCTTCAGCGTCATATTTGGAGTAGCCGTTTTGACGGAAAATGAGTCTCAGATGTTGTCATTCCTGTTTTAAGTGGCTGGTATCAGAGATAGACAAAGCTCTGTGGGTCAGTATATTGAAACCAGCCTTAAAATGGAAATCCATCGACTTAAGGAGCAAAGATCAATACAGCTTTATAATCAAGTTAAGTAGTTACGTTTCTTTGACCCAATTAGTTTTCTATACTCACGCCATCTCCTGACCTGGCATTTAATTTCCGAAAAGTCTTTTGTTCAGTAATGCAATTATTGATAGTGTTTTGTATTTGTTTATATTTGTGTTATATCCAGTGATTCAATTGCGTTTATAACATTTATAAATATCCTGAAAGAACTTTGGCATATTTGTCGCCAGGAATGATTCAGGTCTTAGATAAAGGTTTGATTACGAACCCATGTCCAGAAATGTATCATTTCGTTATAAATACGTTTGAAGACGATTCGATTTGAATTCTCCCACTTCAGGGCACTCAAATAATGGGCTGAGGACATTTTGTGTCTCCTTTTTACAATAAGTTCTGCATAGTTGTGATTTCGCGAACATCTCCACATCCAGGTAAATTTGGATAGGTCGAGGTGGCCCAATTCTTTGGCCTCCCGAAAGAGGCCAGCTCCTCTCGACTTCTTCCTTTGGGGCCATATAAACAAATTTGCTTATAAGACTGTTGCAGATTCGAAGAAAGATTTCTCACGAGCTCTTGTGCCAACAGAAATTATTTAGCATAAACCAGATATCGTGGGGCGTGGGTATGATAAATTGCTGTGCAGGTGCACTTTGTGCAGCAAACGTTAGGGTTATTACGTGGAACTACCTTGTGCATAATTTAGAGATTATTATCTTCATTGAAGTGAGAAATGTGGAATCACTACAGATTCAATTTTATTTACATCACAGCTCTATTCCGTGCTATTTAGTTAAATGTAGAAATGAATTAATTATACAATTTTTTGTAGAAATGAAGAAACAATCAATATTTTTTGAATGACTACAAGAAATAATTGGTTGTATGCGTTGTAAACAATGCACTGGCAAGGCATCTAGAACACTTGCTGTGTATATCTATGAAAACATCCAAGTATTGCAACCAGACTACGGAAAACAATGTACAGTTCCTGAACAAATAATTTAAACTTTGCATGACTAACCACGCTAAAACTAGGAGTTTATTTCTTCTGAATTACTCAGAAATTACATTTACTATTGCTATTCGAGTATGCATTGCACTTCTCATGTTAAAGAGAAAAAGAAAAGAGTGGTTATTTTACAGAGCGAATCGAATGCAACATTGTTTTCCTGGAAACAACGGCATCAAAGAGTGAGGTTAGAACGTGCAAGTAACAAAAGGCGCTTATTTGACCTGCGTAGGAGTGATAGAGTTGGTAAATAGAATTCTGTTTCCATGCATCTGAAGAAGAAATACGCTTTTCTAGGATTCCTGGAAGTGAACAAACGCAGCTTGACTCTTGCAAACCAATTATTTCTTTTACATAGCTAAGAGCGCATCTTTTCTATTCGTGAACACAATAGTGTATTGTTCTGAGGTCATGTTATTGGTATTTTTAAAATCATCTCCATAGAAGACTCTGATTACAATAACATGTCTAGAATATTGCAGTACCTTACGTTGTAAATTCCTGTTCAACATTGAGTAGTTTGTAATGTATGATTACAGTTAACAACAGTGGCAATAACAAATGCATTAGTGGAACTGGAAGGAAGAGCTCCTTAAACTCACAATTTGTCAAACACTTTTCGCGGAAGAACCATTTCCGAGATATCCCTTGTTATTTGTTTGAATGTTCCAATACTTGTACTTTTCAGAAAGAGGTATTCATTCTGTTTTTATATCTTGGACGTACAAAGAGAATAGAATTTTAAAGCCAAGACATAGCGATAATATCTTAAAAGATATACCATCAATTAAAGTCATATTTCTTTTGCACCCAAGAAATGAGCAATAAGACGATTTTTCAAATGTTTACTTCGATTAACATGAAATATATAGAGGAATTATTATAATAATACTTTGTAGAATAGCAGAGAAGGTCATGTATACACTGTGTTCATTTTTATTCATTATTGCCCGCCCTCCAATTGAGCCAGAATGACGTCATAATTGACTGGTGAGTATCTTAAAATCATAGTGCCCTATACGGAGAAGAAGCGGTACTTTTTGCGGAACAGTAAGATAATTACAACGCTCTTAGTGTGGTTATGCGGGTAACTAACAACCAGCTTCCCTTGGATATGAACACAAGACCACCGCGTCTTCATGGTTGAATACTACTATCGTACCGGCATTAAAACTGGTGCGACATATAAATATAATTTAAACCGCTGCATAGAGGAGTTTATGCAACGCTATCGGGCATTCAGACAAGTCCCTCGGAGCGTAATGTTGTGGAAAGTGTCTAGGTACCGTCAAATTGACATACTTTTGTTTGCAACATAAACATCGTACCTTTTATCAGTATATGATATAAAAAAATTCTGTCATTCTCACGCTTTATTATAATGTATTTTAATGCTGTTATCTTTATGCCTTTTAAAATCAATAGGTGCATCAAACGTTTCCAAGATACAGGATCAGTTGCTCACAAAAAGACAGACACTGGACGCTATAAAGTGACTGGCCCCAATCTAGAAGCAATAAATAATGTTATGACAGAAAGGCCTCAAGCATGCCTTCTCGCAATACAATGTTTAAGGGGAACAGATAAAGGAAATATAAGAGAATGGACACATAAGACTATGTACCAGATATATTTTATTGTTTAGACTTGGATATAAGCTTTGCACATATTGCAACACTAATTTATTTTTCATTTCTAGAACATGTTCTGCTAATTTTCTTGTTCGTAATGAAGTTACATTGTGAGGAAACTGTGGGTGATAGAAAACAATTGAGATCAAATTGAAATATTTCTATTTTATGTGACAGGTTTACAATATGCATATATGCCTTCTATAACAGAAAAACAGAGGTTGATTGTGATATGTGTTCATTGACTTATTTCGTATATTCTTCATGGTATACTTTTATGGCTGCTTAGCTTTGCAGTGCATTGCATTACAATATATAGTTTTTTATAAACAGTTATCGTATCTACGCACCAGGCGAAATTACGCGCCTTTATATTACGCGGGCAGACCTACCTCTCAAATGGTATATTTACCTGATGGTAGAGGGAGGCTTCAAAGCTGCTGTCAACACATATAATACGATCGCAAGTTGCTAGGGGAATCGTATACAATCTCGCTCCATCAGCGATGCTATTGATGACGTCAAATTTTGCGCGGTATAATCACAGTTAAAAATGAACACCGCGTATAGGATAGTTTATAAATCCAGTATGAAAGGCAAAATAAAGCAGAGTATGTCAATATTCTTTGCACGTATTCTATTGCATGGGAGTAATGCAACAAAAAATTTTAATGGCACCCTCTGATCCTCAGTCTAGACGATCTTATTTGTAATTTACGTCCTCCAACGTTAAGTCATATCAGACGATGAATGGAATGGATGAAATGATGCTCAGATGAGCCCAGGGTCCATTGAGCTTATAGTTACTTGACATTTATCTTTCAGGATAAGGGAAAACCCTGGAAAAAGTCTTATCCAAGTAACTCACCCTGACCGAGATTCGAACTCAGGACCTCTTGAACGTGAGGCAGACATTCTACCATCTACGCTACCGAGGTGGGCGTAGTCTAGATTATTTTGCAGATTTTCAACAAAACAATTGTCAGCAAAGCAATTATTTGTTCCTGTAAAACGGTGTGTTTTGTTGCATCCGTCGTGGTGAAAACAAACGCTGCAGTTTAACCACTTGAGCAGCGTGAATAAGGAATGACTCGCGAAACAGAACAGTGAATTACATCTACAAGGGAAGTAAACCAAGAGCAAGATGAACTGAGGTTGGGACAGGAAATTCTCCTAGAAGAAATCAACTTTAGACACCTTTCCCTAGCATAGGAGCAATCAGTCCAGATTCACAGCACTTACTTTGAGGTTCATCTGCGCCAATAGCCTTCTGTGGTTACAGGGATGATCCTTGCATCCATTGCTAAAAGAACTGGGGGACCAACTTTTGTGCAGGAGTAGGCTTAGTGATGTATGAAATTCATATCCCAGTGGCTGGAAGTTATACATAATGTATCGTATAACAGGATCAGGAAGGGTTTTGTACCTGTAGTCCTGGATTACATAGGGTTATAAGGGGTCGAGAGAGCCTGCCTCCCCTGAGAGCATTTAATTTCGCTATATGCTTCTCTATTGCACGCATAATGGCGAGCTGTATGAATGGGCTGTCTTAGCACGTGCTACCAACTATGAATCCTGCGTGGGGTACTGCTTTTGTGAACGACTATTATCTACTCTCCGTTCGTCAGGTGTTTGCTTGCGTTACTAGGGAACTTTAAACTCACGAACTCAATAAGTAACAAATACGGTTAGCTTTTAAACTCTAATGAAGAATTATTTAATTGCACTTACATTCCCTATTCTTTATCAAATTACTGTACTTTATACAGTGACCTAGAAAAAATTTATTATATTTCCCCAATTATCTCTTATAATTGTAATTTTATACAGTCCAAACTGTTCCAAATAACAGTATTCCTGCCAAAGGTTACGCTAATCAACTTGATTATAACATGAAGATAAATCATATACTGCAAAACTTTCTTAGTATTCTTTATTTTCATAAGGTTTTGGCACTCAGATAATTGAGTGCATGCTTCTAAGTATTTGATAAACGATGAAGAAACAAATGCACCACAGGACCAATTATCGGCTTTTAAACTCCTATCTTGTGTTTGCTGTCGTGGCCATCTATATTTATTCCGTGTAATTAAATGTATCTAGTTTTTATTCTTGAACTTTGTAGAATGAAGCAACGATTTATATTCTGTAGAACAATATTTTTAACTATTCCATGAATTGTTATCTAAAACTAAATAACTAGACATGCACTTTGATAAATCCATGTGTTTGTAAGTACAGGGCTTAGTACGAGGTGCGTGGGAGTAGGACCAGATAGGAACTTCTGTTATTTTTTTTTTAAATACACCAGACTCTTTGTGAATGTGTGGCAGATGGCAGCACTGTACATAGCATAGAACTGTAGTGGCAGCGAGGAAAGTAAGGAATGTTTTTAATACTTAAAATGGCGACGTTTTCTAACGTCTAATCGTTCGTTTTCTCCATTTTCGTGGTGTAACACCTAGTGAAATTCAACGCCAATTGAGTGGGACATGTGGTGATGAAATGATATGTATAGTGTTTAACGCCCGCTTTTACTACATACGGCACCGCAGGCGATGACACTGATGATACATGAAATGAAGATGGAGCACCGGTGTAATGAGATAGTGGGGGAAACCGGAGATCCCGGAGATAACCCGCCCCAGCGCCGTGTTGTCCACCACAAATCTCACTTTGCGGTCGCCTGGGATCGAACCCGGGCCGCCTTGTTGAGAGCCAAGCGGTCTAACCACTGAACCACGGCGCGGCCCATGTGGTGATGGTACCATGGATGTGTTCTATGTGCGTTCCTGGGTGCGACAGTTCAATGAAGGCAGATCATCGTCTGACAACAAACCAAGACAGTTGCAGACATCGCCTCCAATATTGGCATTTTTGTGGGATCTGTACACACAATCCTGCATGAAGATCTGAAAATGCTCAATCGGCGATGCTCCAAAAAAACTTTCTCCACTCGCTGTATCATGTCGTCAGACCGGCTGGTGCGAGGCTGTGACTGTCTTGGTTTGCTGTCACACGATGTGCTGCCTTCATTGAACTGTCGCACCCAGGAACGTGCATTAGACACATCCATCGTACCATCAACACATGCCTCACACAACTGGCGATGAATTTCAATAGGAGTTACACCAAGAAGATGGAGAAAAGAATGATTAATCGCTGTTCTTGCAATGAACACGTCGCCATTTTAAGTATCGAAAACAGTCCTTACTCTCGTCATTGCTACTAGAGTTCTGTGCACTGTACACTGCTGCCATCTCTGTCACTCATTCACAAAGAGTCCACGTGTATTTAAAAAACAACACAAGTTCCTATTTCGTTACAGTCCTGAAAAAAATTAGGTGTTGTTATAACTTCAACGCACCTCGTAAAACGTAGGTTCTGCCAGTTCAAAATACCTTTAAAAGTAAAAGGAAGGGGGGGCGGGGGTGAAAATGATAAACCGTTGTTTCCTTTACCAGCACAATTTAAATGGTTTTTGTCTTAAAAAATAAATAATGAATTTTATTTATGGTCACCCTGTAACTGCTGTGAGCTTCAGAGGCACATTCTAGAACATATTGAAAGTAAAAGCTGCTTATTTGCTGATAGGCTATTAGATAAATCTACGATATGGGACCACCATTCACTTCCCTTTCGAAGGAAACCATGCTAATTATTTAAGCTTGAAAAAAAGACATTGCCCTCTCACAGGTTTGAACTCTTCACCTGGAAACCGGAAGGTTTAACACCACAGATTTATTTGCTGGCACCTTTTCCAATATTTATTTTTAAATTAAGTGAACAGAGTGGTTTATGAAATACTAGATTTAATACTCCCTGCAGCATGTGGTGAAAGAATATTAAATTGAATAATTTTTATAACTGTTTACTTCATTTGTTTACCATTCGCCATAAAAATTACGCCAATTTTAAACGGTTTATTCATGCTTTTTACATTACAGAAGTAAATTAGTTGTGTAAATATGGGATTTGTATAACCCTCTCCTCAAACCTGTTGTAAGAAGGGAGAACGATTGAGGAGGCTGCTGGGGATGTATAATCTTGAAACGTTAGGAACCCCATCGCGTTGCGTTTGCCGTGTTAGATCTGACTACGGTTCGTTTAACGAGGGAGTATTGCCACTACATATCCTATTTCCCAAATTAGATACACTTTTTGTTGTATTGATAGGTTACCTTTAACATCTAAGGCCAAACAGTAGCTTTTGCCTTTAGAACAGTTCTTCTTAGTAGTGATGTTCACTAGCATACAGTAGTTTTAATCTCTTGGAAGCTGGAGGACGGTGCTGTCTAAGAGAAGTTGTCATTATTCATCCGGGATCTCTTAATTTGTTGGTTAGTTTGGTAAAATGTTAACACATTTTTTTGTTTACAGGTTGTTTGCTGTTAAACGCTGCGGCAGATGTCAAGCAGGCATTTCGGCCAGCGAACTGGTGATGCGCGCGAGAGACCTGGTGTACCACCTGCACTGCTTCACCTGCGCGTCATGCGGCGTGGCTTTAGCCAAGGGCGATCACTTTGGCATGAGGGACGGTCTCGTATACTGCCGCCCCCACTACGAGCTTCTCTACCACCATCACCACCACGACCCTGCCTCGGCGGCTGCTGCAGCGGCGTACTGCGGGAGCGGAGCCAGCACCATCGAGCTGGAGGCGGTGTTCAGGGCGGCGGCAGAGGGTTCTCCTGCGGCCCACCATTACTTCGGCAACGGAGCGTCGGCTGGTGCAGGTGGAGGCACGAGCGTTCAGAAAGGTCGGCCCAGGAAACGAAAGCTCACACCTAGTGTGGAGTCCACGGAGCTTCCGGTAGCGATGAGGATTCCAGCAGCAGCTCTCGGTAACTATCCACCTAAGTATGCTTATGTAACGTCTACAGCTTGTGTAAAACGTCGTAACAGTACTGGCCTAAAAAGAGAAGTGGGGGACAATGTGAGTACACTGCGTGACTGATAATATTTCTACTCCGGTACTCCACTTCCACGTTCACCACGTCTCCTCTCTTGCACAGATGGAGTGTCACGACGTTTTACAAAAGCTGCACGCTTCCCCCAATTCATAAAATATGAGTGGATACATAAATGCTTAATTCACGTTCTTACTCTATGAATTTCCAAATTGTTGCTACAAAAGTTAATCATTCTACTGCTTTTCTTTCAATTGTACATTTGGTTGCAAGATACAGAAGGTAAAGCTGTAGGGAATTTGCTATAGCGTCTCACTATGTGAAACTCTATGCTTCTTACCTGACCACGATAAAAATATAATAAAGGCTTAAGAAAATTACAGCATTTTAAAATACAAACCAATTATATCGAATTATTTGGGTAGGGTTAATCCTATAAATAAGATATGAAATAAATAATTGTTTATTTTAAAAATATCTAAAAAGTATTTAATATTATAATATTTAATGTCCCACGGTCACTTAGCAAACTCTTGAACTAAAAATCAACTCGGTTTTTCTGTTGTTAAAAATTTCGACAGAATTTCAAATGTTTTGCTTTTAAGATCGATTTACTGGCATCTAATAACTGCGTTTTATTAAGGAGAATATATATTTGTTTTAATTTAAGAAATAAGATGAATATGCCCACCTCGGTGGTGTAGGTGGTAGCATATTTGCCTCACGTTCAAGAGGTCTTTAGTTCGTATCTTGGTCAGGGTGAATTATCTGAATAAGGAGTTTTTTCCCTTTTCCCTTTTCCGTTACCCTTTTCCTGAAAGATAACTCTGTGAACCCTGGGCTCATTTGAACGTCATATCAGCCATTTCATTCATCGTTAACTTTGGAGGACGTAAGTTTAAAAAAAATGAACATGACAGGGATATTTGAATACTTTTGCTGTGACTATTATGACTTTTAACTTATATTTCAAGGCATTTAAAAGAAAAAGTTTAATTTCGTTATTGCTAATTGCCTGAAGTTTGCTGATAGATGAAAGTCAATCGAGTAAATTTCCTGTTATTACGTAGAGCTTCCTAGAAGTAAGATATTAAATTCAGGTAAGGAACTGTAATGAAATAATCAATGAAATGAAATAATAGCTTTCAAATTTACTACTTTGCTACCAGGGATCCAGGCAGCCCTTAGCGAATACAAAACGGGGAATAACATGAACCAAGAGATCGCATATGAATCTATATTTTTTATATTTAGAATCAATAAAAATTAGACCATAACTGGTGGGAGGTTATAATACTAGTATTGGCTGCTATGACCCGGGCATCACAATAAAAAAAATTAAAAGATGTTTTTTCTTTATTTCTCAACGTAATCTACGGGAAGGCTAACACATTTCTCATATTTAATTTATTGTTCTAATATAATTGAACCATCTCTGTAGTGCGATATATCCTGATCCTCAAAATAGATGTTTACCGCATCAATGACCTCATCATTGGTGTGAAATCTTCAAACTCCAAGACATTTTTTGAAGTTCGGGAACAGGTGGTAGTCACTAGGTGCTAGATCTGGAGAATAGGGTGGATGTTCAAGCAATTCGAACTTTAATTCCCACATTTTTCCCACTGCAATGACTGAACGATGGGCCAGAGCATTGTCGTGAAGATACAAGATTTGTTTTCTTTGCGTAATGTCTTTTTCTTTGCCGTCATCACTCAAACGTTGCAGTAAGTTTGCGTAGTAGTCACCAGTGATACTTTTATCCTTTCCAGGTAATCAATAAAAATAACATCTGTGCATCCCAGAAAACACTCACTTAGCTAACAAAATTGACTTTTTTTTTTGGGGGGGGGGGGGAGGTTGGTTCACCACTGATTTGACTGGTTTATTTTCTGGAATATAGTCATGTATCCGAGTTTCATCCATGGTGATAAATCGTTTCAAAAATACACTGGGATTATTACCGTAGAGCTCCAAATTCTTAATAGAAACAGTTTTTCTTTACAGGAGGCCATGGCTAGTGTTGTGTATATTGCGAGATGTATCAGTCTTCAGTTGTTAATAAACAATCACAAAATGAAGATGAACTCTGAACCTAGAGTCCCAAATCACTACTAGAAACAAGATTATAATGTCGCTGCCCCAGCTGGAAGAATATATGAAGGGGAAGGAGAAGGTGACGTTAATAAGCGTGTAGCACAGCGATGGTTCCAACGTTACAACAATGGAGACGAAAGCACTTACGATTTACTTAAAGTATGGGATATTGAGGAGACATGCCAAGTTTTGCGAGAAAATCCGCAAAAAGAGTACCCGCAGGCTTTCAGAAGGACTTAGTGCATCAAAAGATACCAAATTAAGATACTTGGATAATCATATAGAAGCTTTAGATCTGTACCTTATGAACTGACACCTCAACAGGCTGAGCGTAGAGTGGATATGTCATCAGCTTATCCGTACTCCCGTACACGTTCTGAAAGGCCTAAAGTATGGAATATTGAGGATACACGCCAAGTTTTGTGAGAAAATCCGCCAAAAAGTACCCATAGGCTTTCAGAAGAACTTGGTGCATCAGAAGATAGCACTTGCAAAATCATACAGAAGCTTTAGATGTGTACCTCATGAACTGACACCTTAACAGGCTGAGCGTAGAGTCGATATCTGTCGTCAGCTTTTCCATAATCCCATGGATGATGTATTTGTCAGAAGAATTGTCACTTATGATGAAAAATGGGTATGTTACCGAAAACCTGGTGCTTCGAAACAGTGGCTTCATCCCTGCCAACCTGCCAAAGTCATCGTTAAAAAGCTCAGTTCGGTCCCAAAGTAATATTGTGTGTCTGGTGAAATTATGAAGATGTGATTCACTGGGAGTTTGTTAAAAACGGGCGGGCGATTGTTGCGGATCTTTATTCTCAAATACTGCAACAACTTCATGAAATTTTGAGATGGAGACACCCAGCATTAGTTAACCGATATAGAGTTATATTGCATCAGGACCATGGAATATCCCATACTGCACGAACAACAATGGAAAAAATTCAGACGTTGGGAGGAATCGAACTGCTACCACACACAGCATACAGCCCTGACCTCGCATCATCAGATTATCATATTTTTCGATCCATTTTCTACATGGAAGAAATTTTGACAACATTGAAGCAGTGCAAGTGGGTGTCCCCAAATTGTTCCCATCAAACACCAGAGACTGGTGCCATCGTGGGATAATAGACCTCGCTGAACGTTGGCTCAAGACCATAGAATCTAATGGTCTATAATCTGAAAATTAGTTAATTGCTTGTCAAAACACATTTCAAATAATTATTTTTGGGGTGGACGAAAGTTTCTGTCTCAATTTGTGTCCTTGAATTGGGAGAACTGATATCAGCTGGTGACAAAGGTTGGTAACATTGCGATATAGAGGAATGGGCCAGTTTTTATGCACATTATTGTACATGTTAACGAAAGTAATTAAGATATGCTCGGCTATATTGTGGCACATAAAAACAGTGTGTATAAAAGTGCACTAGTAAATTAATATGAAGGCATCTTTGTGCGAAATGCTCAGAGCACGGGGTGGGTACCTCTTGTTAGCTTTCGCGAATTACATGAACGAGGAAGCGGCACGAGAAGGGTTTCCAAAGTAAAGAAAAGAGAGAGAATCTCTCCTGGAAAGGAAGGCGGCAAAGCGGGTGGGTTTGCTAGCTCGTGTCAACATTCCACGAAATGGATTACCCCACCCCGGGGGAGACATTTCTTTGTACCCTCTTTCTCTCGGGCCAATTACATCTTCAAATACATCCCCCTCACATTGTAGAGTATTTGCCCACGTTAATTCAACGGAATTTAGATGATGAAGTATTCTAACCAATAACAGTAATGATTTAGGGACCATGTCTGCTCCTCGGTTAATCTCAGCTCTCGCAAATCTCCAAATTAATACACATGCTGCACTTTCAACTTACATATGACAATTACACTTTTTTGTTTCTCACTTTTTAGCTTACATTCTGTTTCTGAAAACCTTTCTCAGCACATCCTCACAAAAGATGGAGCCTTCAAAAACATATGAATCTCCATTTATGCACAGTGCGATCCAAATAAACCTGTACCATTTCAATAGGCTATAACTTTTGAACCAATAATAGAACACACGTGCAACTTTGGGAGGATACCATACACAATTTGGAGATTATATTACACTATTTACATCTCATAGAAAATGTTGGAAGTGTCCTACACCAACATTTATATACAAGTTTGCACTCGTTTCACCATATTGTGACTTTGTGGGTTCATAGAATTAAAAGGCCGAGTTGCAGAAATTAAAAATATCCTTTATTTCCGTAGCAATACACTGTCCAATTCTCACGTAACAACATTACATCACACAATCTTCCAAGGTCGAGGACAATAACAAACACTTGCAGCTGATTAGCTTTCGTTACAACAACACTCTTGTTAGACAACAACTACTGCTCCTGGCGTGTCACAATCCCTTTTTATATCTCCGTTCATAACTCGAGAACCTTCTTGAGCAAACAAGAAAAACAACCACTCTCCGCCAATCGAGATATCTCTAGAAACTTCGAGACATGAATCCTACCTGTGGCGGCGAGTCCTTTATCTAAGATAACATTGTTTGCCACTTTTGTGATCACTCGCCGCGTTATCGTTAACTGCTCATGCAAGCTCGTGAAACATTATCCGCCATCTATTATCTATTTGTGCCGAAACGTTTATGCCCAGCGCCGCGAAAATATTCTTTGAAGTTTTACGGAGAGTATCATCGCCAACGTTACTAATTTAGGTTCATATGGATTCCTTGAGAACATCGATTGTCCATGGCCTATTCTTGCACACTATATTCTTTAGATACTCCCACAAGAAAATAATCTGATGAGGTTAGGTCAGGGGATCTGGGGGATTATTCGATTATTCGATTATCAAAGAAACTGGTTACAAGTTCTATGGTGTCATTAGATGTATGACATGTTGCTCCATCTTGCTGAATATAACCTTCTCTCATTTCAATATCATCCAGCTGCTCCACAAATGTATTGAAGATACCCATATAAACATCAGTGTCTACAGTCGTATCAAAGAAAATGTGACCAACGATCCATAGATGCTGGTAGAGGACACTTCCAACATTTTCTCTGAGATGTAAACAGTGTAATTTTATCTCCCATTTGTGTATTATATTCTCCCAAAGTTGCACGTGTGTCCTATTATTGGTTAAAAGGTTATGGCGTATTGAAGTGGTTCAGGTTTATATGGATCTCACTATATACCTAATAGTAATAGAGAAAATACTCTAATTAAACACGCTATACACCGATAGCAGTAAAACGCTTCTGTAAGACACTGAAGATACCGAGTGGGATCGTTCAAACGGTTTCGTCTGTGGCCCGCATTTGGGAGGTCCGAGTTCGATTCCCCGGGCCGGTTTACCTGACCTGTGGGTTTTATTGGGGCATTTCCCGGTACGCCAGGTGAATACTGGGTAGTTTAATTACATCCCCAAATTACCTGTCCCTCTATTTCATCTCCATTATCATTTCACATCATCTCTCGTCTGGTGGTCCTTTGATAAGTCTGGTAAAAGACCAATATTATTTTTGTCGTGAACATCTCATCTTATTTCTCGATATAGACTCCACTAATGGCTATTCACTTGGTCAGCGATGTTCAACTTTTTCATTCCGTCAGAAAAATAGGTTTCGTCAATGTCTGTAAAATACTCGTTGACGGCGACTATCACTTCTTCATTTTATGAACATTTCGTAGCACCAAGACAAATATTCAAGTTTGGGAAACGGAAGAAGTCACTTAGGGCTAAGTATGGTGGATAAGGTGGACGAGGAACCAATTCAAAGCCTAACTCATGCACTTTCACTATTGCCATTGCTGATGTATGCAATGGTGCCTTATCCTGGTGAAAGAACAATTTTTGGTTTCAATCTCGGTGGCTTTTCATTCAGCTCATGTTGCAGACGATCCAACAATTAATCATAATAGGCTCCAGTTCTGGTTCTACCTTTTCCTAAGCCGTCTATGAGGATTACTCCTTGAGAAACCCATCACCTTACTAACTGACAAAATGGTCCTTGCCTTCTTTGGTGCAATTTGACCAGCCTTTGTTCATTGTTTTGACTGCTGTTTTGACTCTGATGTGTAATTATGGATACAAGTTTCTTCCACGGTCACAAATCGGCGCAAAATGTCCTGTGGATTGCGATTAAACTTCGCTAGACACTTGGTAGAAGTGTTCTTCCACATGCGATTTTGGTCCACTGTGAGCAATCGCGACACCCATCTTGCACAAAGCTTTTTCATTTTCAGTTTTTCATGCTGGATATTGCGCACTCGCTCGGTTGAGATGACTACAGCCTCAGCTACGTCAACGAACTTTGATTCGTTGGTCTTTTTCAATGGTGTCCTGTGTGGTGACCACAATTGGGCGACCAGAGCATGATTCATCTTCGGTACTTCTACGGTCACCTTTAAATTCATTGTTCCAAAAGTAAATGGTTTTCAATGTTGGTGCAGAGTCCGCGTGAACTTCATCCAATCCATTTTGACCTGTGTGGCAGTCCAGCCCTTCAAATGAAAATGTTTAATAACAACACGAAACTCTGTTTTTTTTTTTTTTTTTTTTTTTCCATTTTCAATCGCAGCTATCATACTGACCTGTTCAGATGGCTGTCAACAAGAACTGTATATTGTAGAACATTCAAATTTTCCGTACAATCTTTTGAATAATCAAGCTTACCACCCACAAAATTGCAATAAAAATTCCATCGCTTCATGGAAATTTGCTGGACTTATCAAGCGACCTATCACTAACACACGCAATTTTGGAATCATAGTAAACTATTCATTTTTCAGTGTAAGTCTTTTCTGCATCTAGTCCTTTTACTCTGAATATCAGCATTTTTAGTGAATTTTTCTGGGTTATCTATATTACATATTAATGGCAATACAGCTATTTTGTGTTTCAAATTGGAAGGGTTCTTGAGTCCAGCTAATCATGCCGTATCACATTCAGCGTTGCCAGCTTGTTACCTCACACTTTTTATATTTTCCTCTCTCTCGCACACTCATACAATATGCAGGTCTTCTTAGCGCAGACGTATGGGTAAGCGAATTACATTTTACAAACTTTTACAATGATGCAGTTGCCAAAATCAAAATTGGAAAAAACATATTCGCAAATTATGTATATGTTTAAACACTATAACTATAATTATAGTTTATTAATTACCTGCTTTTCTAATCCAAATGCGGGACACACTTGTTTTACCTACACCACACGCTTCAGCAGTAAGCCGTTGAGCATTTTTAAAATCGAGCTGATTTCTATATTCCTCATTGCTCAATTTTTTGAAGAACGTATACACCTTAAAAATAATACTTCTAGCCTGACTTCGCAATACCTGCCTTTTTGACTCGCCGCTAAATTCACCGCAAGAAGCCATTGTGCTATTTAACTCTTACTCTACTGTTGTGTAAAGAACAACTGAATGATATTGATCTGAACTCTCCTGAGTAAATAAACACTTCTTATACAGCATTCCACAGGCTAACAGGAAATGGAATGTTTGCTCTTTTTAGAATCTAACACCTTGATTTATTCACAGTAATTCTTTTATCACGTCATGCAGTAGTTTAAATTTCAGTTCTGAGTAATGAGGAGTATATGTACATGTATACACACTAACCACTTTGAACTCTCTAGAGTAAATAGAGATTACGAACCATTCATAAACAAAGATATAATGTGACCAGACACGTCCTGCCAGGGCAGCAGGAAATTTATTGTTTCCTCTTGCTCGAATTGGCTTATTCAAAGTAATTCTTTTATCACGTCATATCAGTAATTTAAATTTCAGTTCTGTAATTAAAAGTATTCGTACACGCATACATGCAAACCAATAATGATATTCATATAGGTCTTACGTCGCGATTTATTGTTATAATACAGGTAATAGTGCTTTATTTATTTGTATCAGAAAACCTATTTCAGCTAAAAATATAGGGTTTTCAAGGTTATGTTAGATACATTACTCTCTACTTTCCACATGGATCAGTTTTGGCGAAATCTGAATTTTTCTCTTAGCGCGAATAGTATTTCATACAGACTGATTAGGTTGGCGCTCCTCACACACCACTTAGCGGGAATGCAATACGAAAACACCGCAGGACTCCGATTGGTTGCTCAACTAGTAGCGCTCAAGGTCAAACACCATCCCATTTGAAATACATAATAGTTTGTTATTTGATGTAATACCAGTATAAAATACATTTCTGTAACTGTGTCAACACTTTGATTACAGTGATGGTTTATAATTATACTTATTTTTACATTCCTGCACTTAAACACAGTTTGTATAGATGAACTGAGATATATCTGAATATAAATGTAACATCAGGCGATGCAGATACACAAAAGGAAAATACATCACTACCACAAACATAAATATGATTGAAGTTAAATGTATAATAACTTAAATATTCTCATAGGATATAATATATAACTCTGTAATGACATTTTGAAAGGTTATATTGCTGGAGAAGAGAAACATTAAAGCCCAACGAAGCGATAACACTGCACATGCAGCGAATCATTTCACCCAGATTTGCTAACCATCTTGAGAGCGATATTGGGTAATTGCTAATGAGTAGGTAGTTACTGACAACTTCATTACTTCACTAACGTTACATTAAGGAAACCCTTAAATGTAACTATTGCATTATTTTCAATTCATCCTTATTACAACTTCCCTACATTACAAGAATTTGATTTTTTTCCCAATGAGTTTATTAGTAATAAAAACTTATGTGTATTAAATTCATGTTCTTTCTTCAAGGACAAACACCTTCACATTTGAAACACATAATAGTATATACTCGCAAGCTAATGGTAAGATGCGAAACATTTTGAAGAAGTGTTTGTAGTGAGTCGGTCTTCTTGCCCGACGTTATTCTAATTACTTTTTTTGTCATTTACAGAGTTACCCGGAACGTTATTGCGTGACTTAGAAAATGAAGCTAGATTCAGCGAAGCAATGAATATTATACAAATATAAAACATTGTAACAAAAACTTCACTTATCTTAGGAAGATGTTAATTCTTCTTTGTAATTGAAATCTATTTCTCGAACTTTTTGTTCGCATCGTCAAAGACAACCACAGGAGAGAACGTTTTCGTAACATTAAGTATAAACAAACTGATAAATCGGCCATAGCAGATCAAGTTTAGCTATTTAACAATAATATAAATCCTAAAGTTACATTATTAAAACAATTAATTGTCCCGATAGCTTTAATGGTTAGGGAAAATATATTTATTTAAAAAAATAAACTTCGTGTAATGAATTTTGAATTACCAGCAGTTGATTGTGTTCTTAAGTTTTTTTCGATTTCAGATTTTGGTAATACTGAAAAAAAAACATAACATAGCAACTTCCTTAACGACAAATTTGTTTTCTCTTATCAGTTTTGCTCTGATCAATTTCCTGATTTAAGGTAATCAGTTTAGGTAAGATACACCCAATGTGTGATTTCCATTTTATATTGCAGAGACAAGATCCAGGAACCTCAGATCACCAGCTTCCATAATTTCATTGTTCTCATTATGATCTGAGGATCTGAAACGCCTTTATGTGTTGTATAATAGTTAATATAGTTAATATTGTCAAAATTTATATGAATTTGAGTGCTTCCAAACCAGTTATTTGGTGCATCGGTTTTATTTAATAAATATTGAAGCTGACTTTTTGTGTTCCTTAATCAAAATATTTGTATCTGCAAAAAGAGCTGCCTTATCAGGTTGGTTATTATTTAGGGAAGATATTTATATATAGAAGTAATGGACCTTTGTGGTACACCATGTTTATTGCAGACTATTTACCTATAATCAAAAACTGACTGTAAACGGTGTAAGACATAAAAGTCATTAAATATTCTCTCTTGCCTAAAACTTCGTAGTACATCTCAAAAACTTGCACGCAGCACAACAAACTTTGAAAGCGAGGATTCCTCGGAATATATGTAGTCCCATATCTGAGAGAATCCTCTCCAGCGTGCACTCGCGCAAACAGACACAAAAAACTGCACATTCGTGATATCGAAAATCGATTCTTCCAACCCTTTCCTGTCCTGTGTAGTCTTCTTTCGTGAATGTCAGATGTCAAACTCTGAATTCTATTGCTGCTGCTATAAAAAGCCCACCTCGGTGACATGTGGATAGCGTGTCTGTCTCATATTTAAGAGGTTTCGAGTTTGAATCTCCGGTAGAGTGAGTTACGCGATTTATTTAGGTTATATAGTGAAATGATGACACCTCTACCACTGGAGACTACTGGTTTAGGCAGACGACCACAAAAACGTACAGTTTCAGGCTAGAAGACACATCACACAGCTGGATAGGTCAGGGGTTTTCGTCTCTGGTCCGCATTCAGGAAGCCCGCGTTTGATTCCCGTTGCGGAGCTACTGACCCATGGTTTTTTCTGGGTAGTTTAATGGCATACCCCAAGTTTCCTGTCCCTCCATTTCATTTTATATCATTTCTCATCTGGTGGTCTCTTTCAGAGTAGAAGTGTCGCCGGGAGTCACGGCGGTGCATGGCATCATGATATGCTCCTGGTAAACACTTCCTCCTTTGGTAGGATGGTCTCCGAACAGGCTACTGGGACCATTTCCGAACCACTGTAGAGGAAGTAACTTACGTGAGGGGTGGCCTTCCATCTAAGTGAAAAGTAGGGACCCTGCCCTTGCACTGTGGTGGCTCCTTGTCATGTCCACCTCTGTCTAGCATCAATTCTCTCGGTAAATTCTGCATAAACTGCTCGAGATTCATGTTTCTCCCCAAATAGAAGGTATTTCTCTAGTTATAATTTGTAGCAATAATTTACTATCCTTTATGAATGTCATGCTAAGCCGTGGTTAGACCTTTGCCTTCTGACCAAGGGCACCGTATATTGGATTGGGCTGTATACAGAGTGGTGGGGATTTACTCCGGATTCCCCCGCCAGCTGCTCTGTAATCACCTTTAATTTTCATTCCACCCTAAACTTCTATACCAAGATTTTACCAGAACTCAGACTACCTGAGTCCAATGCAAAGGTTGGTGTGTGTATGTATGTGTACATGTGCGTGTTTCTGTGTTCACAATACTTCAGAAAGACTAGTCGATTTAGTACCAAACTTACAGCCAATATATCTTGTAAATCCTTGCCATATCTTGTACATTGCAACCGTTATGTTTGTGAGTTGCAAAAGGCGTGATGGAAGATGCTGACTACTTTCTCACCTTTGCTGACGATCTGGTAGAAATCTTGTTGATGCCTCGGAGCTCTGAAGCAATGAACCTTGCCTCTGGTTACAGCCTCGGAGTATAGGTATTTTATACTGCAATTGTTAGAAAATAAACAACAATTGTTCTATTTAAATATTGTGGGATTTATTCCATAAAACAATTAGTAAACTATTCTACAATTTTAAATAGTTTAGATGCTGTCCTTTCACAAACAATTGTTGCTGCATCAACGAAGTTTATATCTCTGGCACATGCCACTAGTGCTACACAAATGCATTCACAACTAAACGTTTCCTGCACAATCGCAGAACGGCACAAAAACACGTCTTGCCGTCAAGACGGTCGTTTGCAGAAATACGCTAAGCTCTCTGTTTATTCTGGATTCTCTGCACACGATGCTTCTAGAACAACTAAATTACTTCTCTTCTATCGGCCCACGTCACCACTTTACGTAATTGCATTATTGCAATTACCAATAGTAATAATATTACGTAACTTTCAACTTGCGTTGTATCATTCCGTGACCTAACCAATTTCACATTTCCTATTTCGTACAAATTACTTTTTCCAGAACAATTCAAAATAAATTATTAAAATTAAAAAAAAAAAACATGAAATAATCGTAATAACATTAACGATATAGAATAATTCAGAATGAAAATACCTTTACAGCCTACATGTAGAACGTGCATTTTACTAGTCCTGCAGATATAATAAATAATAAAATAAATTAATAATAAACATTTCCCCATGTAAATGTTAGTTTCGGATAGGGAATATTCAAAAAAGAATCTTAGTTTCACAGACACTAAATTGAAATGCTAACACACACAAGGAACTTTTGTAAACAGAATAACTTTTTGTGTTACTTAGAACCAAAAGCGAAAAAATTATTTTTGCGCTAATGAATCCATGTAGGACTACCCAAAGTACTTAAGAGACATTTCCTAGTTGTTCTTTGAATCCAAAGTTCTTCGCTTTTTTGACTGTAGGCTTTCTTTCTCTCGTCTGTCCACGTTGTTTGGTTTATCCTCTTGGTCAACTTGCCACTTATGTACCTTTATTCTAAAGACGTACCTGTCTAGGATATCGTCTTGAGTGATTCCTGCCAATTTTAAACATTTTTTACTTCAATTCATTTCATAGTGTCTACTTGTACTTTATTTCTATTTTCGTAAAATTCCATAATTTGTTTTGTAGTTAACTGTTTAATATGTCTATTAAACTTTTAAACTTCGTTTCTTAATATGAGTATGAATGGCATAGTATATTTTTATTTGCTTTGTACTTGTAAGTCTATATTCTTCACCTATGACTTGTGGACCTAAAATTTTCTAATAAATTTACGTCCTTCTTTTTTCATATTTTCATCTGCTTTCCTGTTCAGAATTAATGTTTCTGCGCCATAGCGGCATTCTGGTGTAATCACAGTGTTATAGTGTCTTAATGTTTTATATTTAGACATGCTGCCTTATTATATATGTTTTGAGTAAGCGGATATGCTGTTTCCATTGTTTGGCTCCTGATTTTGTTTGCTTTAGTTTCGATTCTGTTTTCCTGAATTATTTCCCCGAGACATTTAAATCGAGAAACTCGTTTAATTATTCCATATTTGGCTTCCATGTGTTTTGGTGCCTGTTCATTGCACGAAATATATACATTTTTTTTTTCGAAAGATATCTGAAGATCATCTTTCTCTGCAGTTTCTTTTAATAATGCAATCTGCTTTTCAGCTGTTATGATATCACGGGTTAAGATTGCAAGATCATCTGCATATAATAGGTGGTCTATATTTAATTTTCATCTCCCTGATTGGTTGATTTATTATTTTCAGAATTATTTTCTGTTTAAGACATCCTTGTATTACTTTAGCAATAGCACAATTAAAGTGTAATGTAGAAAGACCCATCCCCTTGTCTTACTCCTGTTTTATCTTAGAAAGGTTCAGAAATGTATACAATATAATTTTAGCCATTATTATTATTATTATTATTATTATTATTATTATTATTATTATTATTATTATTATTATTATTATTATTATTATTATTATTATTATTATTATTATTATTATTATTATTATTATTATTATTATTATTATTATTATTATTATTATTATTATTATTATTATTATTATTATTATTATTATTATTATTATTATTATTATTATTATTATTATTATTATTATTATTATTATTATTATTATTATTATTATTATTATTATTATTATTATTATTATTATTATTATTATTATTATTATTATTATTATTATTATTATTATTATTATTATTATTATTATTATTATTATTATTATTATTATTATTATTATTATTATTATTATTATTATTATTATTATTATTATTATTATTATTATTATTATTATTATTATTATTATTATTATTAATTATTATTATTATTATTATTATTATTATTATTATTATTATTATTATTATTATTATTATTATTATTATTATTATTATTATTATTATTATTATTATTATTATTATTATTATTATTATTATTATTATTATTATTATTATTATTATTATTATTATTATTATTATTATTATTATTATTATTATTATTATTATTATTATTATTATTATTATTATTATTATTATTATTATTATTATTATTATTATTATTATTATTATTATTATTATTATTATTATTATTATTATTATTATTATTATTATTATTATTATAAAAAGCTAAACCACAAAGCCTTTGACTACATTTTTCAACATGCTAAACATGATTTTTGTAACAAATCCGCCGGTGTATTTTGTACTGCATCGAGGGAAATGAGAGGGAACTGCTAAAAAAAAAGTACGTTCCTAAAATTAGCGTCGCTTTGGTATTTTTTTATCCAAAATATTTTGAAACATTTTTTAAAGCGTTTTACTGTTGCTGATTGCTTGTTAAGGTAAGGGCTTTGTTTGAATCGATTTCCGCTAATGAGTAGCTCTGAAATAATGACGAAACCGGCATCAAATGCATGAAAAGCTTGTCTTTTTTTATTTTGATAACATAACGCGGGATACATCAAAATATGGTACAAAATGAACGGGGAAAAAACAAAAAACGAGCTTGGGAGTTAGGGAGGACTCGTCATGTCACCACGGACACTAATTGAACGGAACTAGGCTCTTTTGAAGGCACGTGCGCCGACTTCCGGACCCCTGAGTGCTGCTAGATCTTCAACCCTTGGTCATCAGTGACATATCGGAACTAATTCTAGCCATTTCATGGACCGCTAGCTTCCTGGGGCACTCTTTATCTACTTCTAAGCAATTCTGCCAGCTTAAAGGGTCTGGATGTGTTACATTCCAATATTTCTCTACCCATTCTTAACAAAATATTCTTTCAAAAGCGTATTATTCCATCCGCTTCATATTAACCATCTTAAACAATTATAAATATACTTTTTTTTTAGACATTTGATAACTCGAAAGCTTTTAACACGCCAGTAATGCCAACTTTCGATTCTTTCGGAATGTCACAATCGCTTTATTTAAGAAAGCCGTGATACTGAGTTAAAAAATACTCGTACTTGTATAACAGTTCAGTCATTTGATTGCAAATATGGACTTTGCTGAACCTGTTGAAATTTTACAAGCAGCAGAGAGAGAGAGAGAGAGAGAGAGAGAGAGAGAGAGAGAGAGAGAGAGAGAGAGAGAGAGAGAGAGAGAGAGAGAGAGAGAGAGAGAGAGAGAGAGAGAGAGAGAGAAATTATAATTGTTACCTAAAAAAATCAAGAAACCAATACCACATTGCACACAACAAGTTCCTGGATTGGTGTAACGTAAAAAAACATACAAAATAATTATACTATTTCCCTCATATGACGTCATCTTATATTGACCGTGTTAAAGTGGACCAATCAGAATCAATGAAATCATACACAACACCCATAACTATTTTGTTATCACACCCTCAGACACGATAACAACACATTCCGCATGTTTACGAACAGACAAAGAATTATACATCTCACAGATCGTCGACTGTTCGCGCCACTTCCAAATGTCAAAAGGGCAGAAGTGATTCTATGTTGTGACTTGTGAGGTTATGTTTCATTCATGTATTAATATAGGCTTATGTGATTTAGGGAATTAAATAACTTGTTTTTATTGCTTTCAAAACTTTGTGTTTCCATGAAATAGTCTCTACAAATGCAACTCGTGGTTTTCAACTTCCCTAGATAAATTCTAAAGCACTGGTGACATTACCTATGAAAATGTATTGTTAGCATGCTTTGAAGAAAATACTAAAATATGAGCATCTTCAACGTTGTGGGCAAACTACTTAGTGATAAACCTGTCTTAATGTAAACAAGAACCACCACATTAGTAAATATTACTATATAATATATAGCATTTTTTGAAACGTACATGTGCTTGAAGGTTACCAGCCAAAAAAATACAAAACAAAAAATGTTCTAACCAAAGAACAAATCGACACCTTCATCTCCCTACATTTTAAACTACTCTAAAGCCAAACAATGTACCTGTCTTAAATGATGTAACAAATAATTCATTTCCCACAGCTTGAGCCCAAAGAATAACTATTTCAAATTGTAATTGTATAAAAAACATTTCAGTTTTCAGGAAATTAGAGAAACTTTGGAAATAGTTGTAATTTATTAATTAATTACACTTTGGTTACGTTGTTTCCTTCGACTCCCTACCTTATGTAGAATATAGTGGTTTTCTGAAAGTCACGTTGTAAACACTGATGCTAGGCAACACAAATGAACATCGAAACCCGATCAATATCATGACCATGTGAAAGGTAAAACAATATCATATATTTATATATAATCTATAATTATTGAAGGCTCTAAATATTGTGTATAATGTACGGATTAAGTTTTTTTCGTAGCTCTTGTTTCTATGTGATGACTTCCAAATTCCTTTCTCTACACATCACCACGAGCAAACAAAAGAAAAACCTTAATAAATGTAATCTTAACAAATTTTAAAAGAGGCATCAATTACAAGGAATATGCCTGAGATAGTTAAATTTCTAAATAGATAAGCAAAAAAGAAGTTTTGTGACAAAATTTTGTGTATCTCTTACAGTCTATCAGTTATGCAAAAGTCATTCAGAATGAGGAGGACTTCAGAGAGCATTCCTAAAAATTCAAGATAAATTCGAACATCTTAACTGTCATACAAATTTGTTATACATATGACATTTCAATCACATCTATCAAATCCGTTTTTAAGGAATTTATTTTCGAAAATATGGCCACGTAAAATATTTGTGTGATTTTATTGAAACCATTCTGGTCACATTTTTAAAATTTCTGAATTTAAATGCCAAGTTTGATATTTAATTTACTTCTGTGTTTTTACTTAGGTAATTTCCTCGCACATATAGACATAAATTGTTTTTCTGAAAATGCTATTTTTGGATTCTGTGTACTGCAAAACAAGCATTTAGATGAAGTATAGTACCTAAAAATTGAGTAAAAACAGAGTGCATATTAAAATTATGTAATTGAACTAGTGAATACCTCTCCAATTTTAGAGATGGTGGTTTTTGAAAATGCGATATACCATGAAATGGTCATTGTGGCTTCTATTCACTCCTGTATTTTCCTTTGTGGATGATCTATAAAACACGGTTTAATACAGTAACATGGAAATTGATTCAAAAAGCGTACTAAAATACAACATGATATGCAAAATATGCGAATCATTAAGCAATTCATGGACCTTTTTTCAAATGAAATTGTAAAAAGTAAAACGAAAAGAAAAAGATGTTCCTAGAATGTTTGCTAAAGAGTGATTCAAAGTGTAGAAGGAAATATCTTCTTAAATTATAGAATTATTTTCATTCCCAATTGGTAATATACACTATGTACAAAAGTAAAAATGCACACCAATGGTACCAACGTTTACCCCATCTCCTTCATTTTGTGCATGAAGCATTTCTCCTTCTCTCACCCAGGTAACCAAGCACTGGAGAGGTTGCCTTGCATTCGTCAGCGTGGCAAACAGTAGGGGGAGGAAATTCTACCTTCCCCTGTATCTTAGACTATCTACAAATGCTGTTGAACTGTTAAGCTCAATGCCCAGATTTTTCTTAAGCTATTCTACAATATTTTAGCATCTTGTCATCGTAGATGCTGAAAAACGTTGAAGTATACACTTTGACTTAATTCAATAATGTTACCGGATTATAAACTTATTGATTTGTGTTTTTTACATTATTCTGGTTTTGCATCCAAATTTTTTCTGTGTTAAACATTTGCGTATACTAATTATATTTTATTATATTCATTTTCAAAAATAACTATTTTATACTATGTTTTTTATTCCATACCAACGTTTTACAAATATGACTTTAACTTTACATTGACGTAATAACAAACGCCTCCTTGTCTGTTTATCATTTATGCCCTTTTCTTCACAGAGCTACAACTTGCTAAATTACAAATATATAAATCCTAAACATTTCTAAAGGTAAAATTCAGGATGATACATTTCTGTTTTCAAAACACAAGTGCATGTCTCTGACATTGGTGAGATAAATGTGGTGGCTAGGTTGGATTGGCAACTCTGAGTGCAGAAAAAACACTGTCGTTAAAAAAGGCTGGATTGTCATTATTAATATCAATCCAAACCAACAAAAACCGAGGAAATAGTTAAATATAAGCAACACTGTGTATACACATAGACTCCCTAACGAATGCCTATTCTAGTTGTCATTTGTTTTGGCTTAAATATGGCTAGCATCCTAATATTTGTCATTATCGGTAACTTAATGAAACAAAATACACAAGGGATTGGCAAACTAACAATGGATTCAGGGAACGCGAATGCATTATAACGTGCTTTGTTTTTCTACCTTTGTATTCATTAAAGTAAGTTGCATTACTTCTGTGAAACACGTCAAAGGTACAACCATTTCATAATTGTAATATGTTTGTTATGCAGACATTTTCCCCTCCCTAGTCTGAAAGGTACTCGTTTGTAAAAATGTTTCCATATACCGGAATTTGCTAACTCTAAAAGGAAAATGTTAAAAGGTATTTTAACAAAATCTTCTAAGCTCAATGGACTGCATTTCTCTAAACATTACGTAAGGTTATATTTCAATGAGCTTTATTGCCATTTTTAATAAATAAAAACAAAGAAACCTTTTTCATAAAAGAGATCATATATTATGGGGGAATTCGTTCAGATTTTCATGTCAGAATATTGGAAGTTAACTTTACGCGCATGCACAGGTACACACCAAAGTTTCTTTCTTTAAATATTACTCTTTGGGAAGGGAATACGTGTGTGTACTTAATAAATAATACAGTGAATAACGTTTATGATTTTCCCTCTCTGTTTAGCAAAGAAAGCTGTCAATTTCGACAGTTCCTTCTTTCAAATTACTTTATTTTTAATAAAGTTAGCTTGTTGTAACATTACCTGGCTGCATGGTTAGCTATTTGAACTCTAGTTGCGATTTAAGTAATTTCAGTTTCTTCCTTCCTTATAAATAAATAGAAACACAATAATTTAGTGAATCAGACACTACACGTAACTGAGATGTAGATATCCACCCATACATTAGGAAACAGAAAGTACAAACAAAAAAAAAAAACCTTTTTAGGTTATGTTGCTTTAGGGAAACCTGCTTCTAAAACTTGACTTTATAACAATCCAAAAGATTTATTAGTGAATCATCCTATCCCTCTTATAATTATAAAATCACAGGGACCTGGCTAATCCAAATAACAGAAGAAAAATTTCTTAATATTCGACTTCCAAGTTCTCCAAATGCTACACAGCCTTAAGTATTTTCCTGTGGTAGAACAATCCTAAGCTCTGTAATCTTTTTAGATAAGTTATAGAAGGTATAACCTTAAACTTGCTATAACATAAATGCTGTTAAGTATTGTCCACTCACAAGTCCTTGGTTTGAGATCGTCGGGAAATATAACTTTGTTAAACAATATAAAATATTTGATTTTTGTCGTTATACAATTATTTAGCATGACTTGTTAACGAATTTGATTTTAACATAAATTTGAAGAAAATACAGCGAAACTTTCTTAGATAAGAGCTATTAGAAAGTTTTGGCGTCCAGAAACCTCACCTACAGAATTAAAATGAAAGTTATTCTGATATTGTTTAACTGTATAAACATCTGCAGTATTTCATAAATAACAATTAAGAAAAAATGTAACAAAAATGATTCCTGCTTTTCAAAATCCTCGCTTCTGCCATCTGAAGCTTTGCCTCATAGCCATTTATGTATGTTCCTTGAAATTAAGTGTGACCGGCTTTTGTTTTAATATTCTAAGGAGTAATGACGAGTTTCATCTACTCCATGGCATTGTCGAAATCACCTGAGTGGTTTATGAAATTATCCTACACACAAACACACATTCACACTTTTTATAATATTAATATATGTAGATTACGCAGCATTCTGAAGCTTTAGATCAACGTTTACAATATAAGAATATTTACATAGTGGCCTGAAGTTTCCGACCTAATAAAGATAAAAGACACTTTGCCAGATTGTTTTTCTTCTATTTTTCAACATAGTCTCCTTGTAACTCTATACACTACAACCAGCGATGCTCCCATCTCTATAACTCGTCCAAATAGTACTCGGTGTTTTTCTCTGCAAAATATTTTTCACAAAGGTGATTGCCTCTTCATTTGATGAAAATCTCTGTTCTCCGAAAACAATTTTCAGATGAGGGAGCAAAATGATCTCGCTTGGGGCTAGATCTCGTAAGTAAGGCGGATGGTCAAGCATTACAAACCGTAATTTGTGGATTTTTGCCATTGCAACCGCTGAGGTGAGACGGTGTGTTGTATTGGTGAAACAGGATTTTCTTTTTCTGAAAATGTGGCCGTTTTTCCGCAAGTTCTGCCTTCAGCTTGTCAAGTAATGATGCGAGTATGCTCCTGTAATGGTTTTCCTTTTTGAAGAAAATCGATTAAAATAACTCCATAACTATCCCAAAAAAGAGTCGCCATCACTTTCCCAGCCGAAAAAAAAACCAGTTGTTTTTTTTAACCGGTTTCCCCTTTGCAGTCCAATGTTTGAGCTGTATTTTTGTTTCGGGCGTATAATGGTGTATCGAAATGTCATCTCCAGCAATTAATCGGGGCCAAAACTCGAAATTATTGCGCCTAAACTGCGCCAACAGAGCGTTGGTAAAGTTCATTCGAACACGTTTTTGGTCCAACGTGAGCAAACGTGGCACCCAACGTGCGGACAGCTTTCTCATGTCTAAAAGTTGATTTAATATGCAACAAAGACGTTCTTTTGACATGTTCATAATCTCTGATATCTTTCTCACATTAATTCGGTGGTCATCTAGCACCATTTGGTAAACTTTGGCCAGATTTTCGTCGGTAGTTGCAGTATTTGGACGTCCCGAACGTTCATCGTCTCCCAAGCTCTTACGGCCACGTTTAAATTCAGCTTCCGAATATTTCACTGTGGTAAATGATGGTGCATAGTCACCATACACAGAATCCAACTCATCTTTGACTTGCGTAGGCGTATTGCCTTTCAAAAACAAATATTTAATGACAGCTCGATACTCGATTTTGTCCATTTTCATAAAAACACTCAAATCAACTCACTCAAACGACTGCTACATAACAACTGAGCGTCCAAACTGGCTGAAACTTTGAGTGACTGTCAACAGATGGACAACGAAATTCATTAGCATTTATTTTCGAGTTGCCATCTTCATGTTGAGGTCGAAAACTTTTCAGACCACCAAAGCATTCAGGTTAAAGTTGGCACTGTTAACTTTTTCATAACAATGTAATAATAAATATGAACTTCGTATGTAAAGGAATTTCCTATTTAAGATCGTTAAAATATGCAATAAAAAGTACATCTTTCAAGCGAACGATTTTAGGTTTGATGGTTTTATAGCTTATGGACACTGGATTCATCTTTGTCTTCTCTAGCATTTTGTCTTGCGGGTTGCTGGACTTAAGGCGACGTTAGGCTAAGAAACCCCTTTAACTATAGGCAAACCTAGGGGCACAAAATTACCACAGTTTTACCAGCATCACAGTGAGCCATAGTGAACATTATTGGTATTTATTACAAATGATGTTTAATAATAATAATAATAATAATAATAATAATAATAATAATAATAATAATAATAATAATAATAATAATAATAATAATAATAATAATAATAATAATAATAATAATAATAATAATAATAATAATAATAATAATAATAATAATAATAATAATAATAATAATAATAATAATAATAATAATAATAATAATAATAATAATAATAATAATAATAATAATAATAATAATAATAATAATAATAATAATTAATAATAACAATAACAATAACAATAACAATAACAATAACAATAATAATAATAATAATAATAATAATAATAATAATAATAATAATAATAATAATAATAATAATAATAATAATAATAATAATAATAATAATAATAATAATAATAATAATAATAATAATAATAATAATAATAATAATAATAATAATAATAATAATAATAATAATAATAATAATAATAATAATAATAATAATAATAATAATAATAATAATAATAATAATAATAATAATAATAATAATAATAATAATAATAATAATAATAATAATAATAATAATAATAATAATAATAATAATAATAATAATAATAATAATAATAATAATAATAATAATAATAATAATAATAATAATAATAATAATAATAATAATAATAATAATAATAATAATAATAATAATAATAATAATAATAATAATAATAATAATAATAATAATAATAATAATAATAATAATAATAATAATAATAATAATAATAATAATAATAATAATAATAATAATAATAATAATAATAATAATAATAATAATAATAATAATAATAATGAAAATTACTATCAAGCGAGTGTTGCAGTTATAATCAAACACATCATTCAAAAATCAATAAAAACAATATGTAATCGTTTTATGCATGTTAAATTGTAAAGCTGAAATGAAACTTTAGTTAAGGAACAGCAGTCTCTAATTATTGTGATTAAATCACTATATATTTAAAATATTCATGTTTTCCACGTCAAACAAAACACAGGTCTTAAATTATCTGGGGGTAAGGGGTCCTCTTCATTCTGAACACTTTTTGTAACTCGTAAGGCGTACGGGATAATAAAAGACTTCTGCACAAAAATATAGATCTTATTAAGACACAATTTACTCAAATTAAAGCTCTTGTTTCCGATATATTTTTTGTATTTGTTCCACCTTTAACTGCGATGGTCATTTTGGTGGACATTCTCCTTTGGAACATATCGAAGGTGTTAACTCGTATACATTGGGTTTTAATCATTACATCAGGCACACATTCACAATCTCATTCATACTTCAAGACTCTGACGAATATGGGGAATCATCTTGGTTGGAGAAACACCCCACCTCCAGCCGGAAATCGAACCCGGAACTGCTCGCATAGCAGGCAGGTGCTCTACCAACTAAGCTACGGGGCAGCCCAAAAGAGAGATATATTTCTTGTTGTAATGTTTGATGCCAATATTAGTATTTGTTATTCATTTGTTTTTTAATTTATACATTTTTTATAGTGGTTATGCAGGAACAGAGAATTTTTTTTTAATTTACGTCCTGCAACGTTTAGTCATATCGGACGATGAATGGAATGAATGAAATGATGCTCAAATGATGCCCAGGGTCCATAGAGCTTCGAGTTACCCGACATTCGTCTTTCAGGATAAAGGAAAACCCTGGAGAAAAAACCTAACCAGGTAACTCACCCTGACCAAGATTCGAACAGAGAATTTCAGAGCAATCATATAGCGACTTATTCGTTATCTTGCTATATCTTACAATGAAATAGTCAATGTAAACTATACACATATGGATTAACAAGTAGGTAGAACCGTTTGCTTTTGCAAAAAGTTTTTTTCTTCCTCTTTTTTTCTTTCGTTTCCTGTTTGTGTTGGTAACCTCAGGAATAGTGGTGTTTAAAGCCGTTAAAACGTAAATTGTGTTTAAATAAGGAAAACAAAAATTTGCATGAAGCATGTAGTAAGAAAGTTGACCACAGAGCCAAACAAAGGGTGGGCACTCTTGTGTAACGTGGAGCTCAGCCTTAAGAGTTTGAGGTTCTGGTAAAGCACGGCGCCAACCAAAGGTAGATCCATTGGCTAGACCGCACGGGACGTAAGCCGATTTGCGGTGCGACCTCGGGTATCCGATGACTCTTCTCTTTGGGGCCACCCCTGCCCAGCGATAAGCTCTAGAGATAGGGTAAAATCCTGTTTTCAACATATCGCTACAGATCTATTAGCAGACAGGTAGTATATTGCTTTCCACATATATTAACTCCTTAAAGTCTGGCACATGACTCAGAGATGAAAATTCTGTTAAACGCCAAGTTTGTATTAAATTTTAGTATCTTTCGTAAATGCAATACTAAGATTTCGAACAAAGTCCTGCCCTCAAACTAGCATTTATTCGGAAGAATTTTCGATACTTTTCTTTTAATTAAACTATATCTTGAATATTTTAGGAATAGCATTGCCAAACCAAAGAAACCCAATACATATTCCGAAACATCAAAATAAAAAATCGACTTTACTTATGAGACCACCTAATATTATGGTTTTACATTGGTAAGCCATTTGAAGAACTATTATAATCTTCAGCACGTTGTGATAGCCAGTTGGAAAATGCTAGAATTGTGTTTCCAATGTTGTGTCGCTGGATATTAAGACTTATGGTGCGATCAATTTAGAGATTGATTACCTACTTCAATGTCCCAACCGGAGTATAAAGATCCTCCCCTCAAGTCTTTGTCCGGATGTGTCTTTTTCTAAATCAAGCTTATTTTTCGAAAATGAAAAAAATGGTATCTTTGTTTTTCTTATTATATCCTGAATTTAATTACTGAACTTTGACAAAAGATGATATAATACGAATTCAATTAAAATATCTCAAATACAATTACTTTCTCAAATTACTCACTGCAGTTCACAAACGTCCATCTTCCACGATGATCAAACTTAATCTGATTATGTCCCTCTAAGGATTAACGATTTTTCTCTCCATAGCAACTGTACGTTTCTTTATATTCACGTCACTCGTAGCAGCCTATATGCACATCTTGTTTATTTTTTACAATTTCACATCTTAAACTTAATGTAAACATTATGTTCTAATACATTCTTTAATTTTTTTTAAACTTTAAATAACAGTAAGAAACAAACAACATTGACTTTTCGGGGTCCAATTTAAAACAACTCTTAAAAAACACACAAATTATATGAAATAACTTTTGTGTTTCATGCCATTTCCGATGTATTCGTTATTAATGGTTCGAAATTTTCAATGAATTTGAATTCTTGGAAAGAATATGGCATTTTAAAGTCAGATTATAGCGTCTAGTTCTGAAGAATTTGATAATTACTACTACTTAACTAAATGTATAATGTAAATTTTCTATCCTAATTAAAATAAAGTAGTTATACCCACCAATAAACAATAGAGGGCAGAAAATTGTACACGGCTGTATCTGTGAGTAATTTCTTTTCATTTGTGTCGGTGCTTCGTCACCATAACCTCCGAAGCGACATTTAAATGGTACGAAAAGTAAATAAGGGCAAATTTAGTATTTGCTGAATGTAATTTTATACTTACGAGTCTTTTCAGTAAGTATTCTTGTTTCAAAATAGACGCTGTCGCTAAGAAAGGTTGGTGTTACCATTTGTTACACGTCGACGGAACAAATTTTTGCAGTTCTTCATATCTAAGTTAACCATTGTTAACACGTATTTGGTTGTATAAGCTAAATTTAGAATTCGTTTGTCAACTGTCATAGTTACAAGGATGAAAATGGTCATCAGTACTTACGGTATCAATAGGAAGTGACGTAATACCCAACAGCATAGTGACCTAAATATGAATCCTTAGCAAAATATACAAATTTATGAATTATTTATTGACAAAAAGCATGAAGCAACAGAAAAGCATTAAGAACACAAGTAGTTGTGGTCGGAATTGGAAAGAATGGTATCGAAGATGGGCATAGGAGATTTATGGAGAGCATAGGAGTCAAATCATAGCGGTTTTGGAAGCAAGTGAGAACTAGAGTACAAGACAGATAGGCAGGAGATACGGGAAAGTATAGAAGGAAAGAAATACTTCAAATTTTATAAGCAATTAAAGGCAGAATGGGGTAGGGAAAAATATATAGATCATTGTGACAAAACTGGAAGAGAATGCATAGCATGGATGAGAGTAGAAATAATATATCTAAAAGGATTGAGAAGTAATGAGGTAGAGATATGTGAATTTTTTGGAGATGAAGAAAGCACAGTTCATTGCCTGATAGAATTTAAGGAGTTAATAAATTTCAGGAGAAAAATATGGGATACAAAGTGGGACAGTGTGAGCAAAGAGGCAGCGGCGTTACGAATGTTAACGGGGACAAGTAAAAAGAAAAATAGATGTATAGGAGAATTCTTGTATAGGCTAAGAGAAAAGTGGATTAGGGCAAAAGAAGCGAAGGTCAAGAAGAAATGACACCAACCTGCTCAGGAAAACCAAAGGTTTTTGGCTAGGGGACCTGAGTCAGCCAGTAAATTTTGGGTCAGCAAATTCATTTATTTGTATAGGATGTATAATAGTGTATGTTCGATGTTAAAGTCACTGTAGTTAAACTGTAATAGAAACTGTACAAATAAATATCAAATATCATATCAAAATATTGACTAAAATATGAAATGTGCTATTGGACATGTTAACATAGAAAATCGATTCGATTCTTTTTATTTCTTCAGTACATCTTGAAGTATACCTCTATTTTTACATGAATTATACAAATTATTAGACTTATCTGAGACAACACTAGTACATGCTTCATGTGATGGACCATTTCCTTCGACTTCGCTGGTGAAAGTTTTTTTTTTTTTTTTTTTTTTTTTTTTTGTAATTTACGTCATCCAACGTTAAGTCATATCGGACGGTGAATTATTTGAGTGAAATGATGCTCAAATGAGTCCAGGGTCCATGGAGCTTACAGTTACCCGACATTCGTCTTTAAGGATAAGGGAAAACCCCGGAAAACCCGTATCCAGGTAACTCACCCTGACCGAGATTCGAACTCGGGACCTCTTGAACGTGAGGCAGAATGCTACCATCTACGATACCGAGGTGGGCGCTGGTAAAAGTGATGTCCATGCTAGATTCGCAGCTTCTTGTATAGCAATGTCGCTCTTTTTTATAAAATTTTACTGTTTTATAATAACCATAAAAATTGAAAGATTCAATTCGGCTACATAAACAAATAACCTAACAACCAAGACATGTGTTACTTCAATTAATTCATTAAGAAATAAGTGGATAAGAAGGCTTTGCCAATATAATTTAAATGTAGCTTTTCATTTGTTCACATTTCATTCATTATTTACTCTTAATGTCTAATAAACCATGGAAAAGCAATTTTCATTTATTATTGCTTTTAACGGGTTCTTCAGGTATTATTAAAAGTAATTGGCTAATCACGAACTGTCAGTTATTTATAGATGCATTCTCGAACTGACAAGTACTATCACTTACAGTTCTTAGTACGTGTTGGTACTAATTCACAGGTTAGTTTACATTTGGCAGGCATTTCAGTTACTCGTTCAAGAGTTTTCGCTAAAATGGGAAACGTGCAGTGTCCTTCAGTTGAACGCAGGTTACGTTTATTGAAGCTTTACCCAAGAGTGAAGTTTATTTTTTTCCTGAGTACTTCAATTTACACAAAAATAACTAGTTTGTAGGAATGTGAGTAAACGTAACACGTAAGATGTTTAAGTACTCAAGTCGCAGAAGTATAATAGCCAACCAGCAGGAGGATAATCAGTTGAATTTGTTGACATTGATATGATTGTTTTGTGCGCCCATTGAATCCACACACAGTATTTACCTTACACTCGAAATGTTACCCTCTCGTGTTTTTTTTTTTTTTTCCAGTTGTAGGTGCTGTGCAACACTACATGTCCGTATTTATTGTGCAAACATTGCGGCCCCTACAGTTATGTCAAAGAAGGGAGGGAATTAAACATGATTACGTCATACCTACTAGCCTACTACCCTTCAAATGCCCTCAAGAGTATACAGGAACAAAGGGATATAAGAGGGATACCTAGTAAGTACATTAATGGAGAGATTTCGTTTTTATCGCAGCCCCAAGCTCTCAGTGACGAGCTGAAAGTGTGCAAACCGACCTTTTAACCTGCAGTTTTCAAACAGAAGAAAACCGGCCGCCAAGTGTATTGTTACAGTTTTTTGTCTTGATTATTTTTAATTTATCTTTCACATTACAGAAAGTACTCCATACAAAAGAAATTTTGATGCTGAGATTTCATTGTAAATGCATGATTTGAGATCCTTTTAATAAAATATTGTTTCAGAAAAGCATAATTGAAAAACTAAACCGCTTAAATACTGTTAAATTCAACTGTTTTTAAAATATTACTTCCTTCATAAAGAGAATGGCTGAAATGATGCTCAAATGAGCCTAAGGTCTATAGAGCTTAGAGTTACTAGACATTCGTCTTTCACGATAAGGGGAAAACCCGAAGAGAAAACCTTATGGAGATTAAATCACCCTGACCGAGATTCGAGCTCAGGACCTTTTCAACTGAGACAGACACGCTACCATCTACGCTACAGAATCCGGAAATTTCGAAATCTTCCAAGAATGCAACACGCTTCCAAGTAGCTTCCCTCACTCCCAACTACCTTCACTGAAATATTTTTCGAACATTTTAATTTGTTTTTCTAAAATGCCTCTATTTTTATTAAAATGTAATGTATTTCAGGTAATTTTATAACAACGGAAGTACGCACTTTGAATTTTTTGGGAATGTCCTCTGAAGTCCTCCTCAGTTTGGACATCTTTTGCAGAACTGGAAAACTGCAAGAGACAGGAAAATATTTACGGAACAAAGAATGCAGAGCTCATTAGAGTAATATTTTATAGAGTTAACCTTTTGCTACATGTTCGTACAACCGACTGCAGGTTTCACAACGCTCATGGATGCTACCCCAGTTGAGCCCTGGCCATCTCTGAGGTAGATGTTTCTGTCCACCCTCTTGTAGTACTCGTCCTATAATCTTCCTTTTTCTCTTTCTTTATGTTGAGAGCAAAAATGAAGACCAGTGAAGCTAGTACTGTATGCCATACCCCTTAAAAATCCCTTACAGGAGGAAGAAAGAAGAAATTCAAGGGTGGAAGTAAGACAATGTGGCATTGCACCCAGGTATTGCCAATAGGGATATTTTAGGTGGACTTAGGGGACGTAAACCTGCTGAGGGTGAGGTCCATGACAAGGTCCTGTTTACGCCCTCAGGAGGAATTAGAACAAGGTCGGTTAGTGGTTTCCCAGTTAGTCGTTAAGGAACGGAGCCTGCATTGGAAGGTAGTCATCTGGAGGACTGCTACCTCCTTCTGGGCAAGCCCTCTGAGTAAAAGAAGATGCTCATTAGTCTGGAATCCAGATAATTTTTGCTGACAAGGCATTTTGTTCGGTAGAATTTAGATGTGTCGTAGATGACTTCAGAGTTTAACTCCACAATATCTTTTTCAAACTCGGCGAGCCCTGAGGAGACATTGGGCATCTCTGTTTACATCTCTGGAAAACCTCGGTAGTGGAAGCCGGCGCATCCTGGCTTTGCGCTAGGCGGACGATTGTGAATGAAGGGAAGGCTTATCTGGTCGCCAGTTCAGACTCTTCCTGGTAACCTGCTACCGCACTCCTTCAGGACACTGGGATGTTTGTAGTAGTGCTCCATCTTAAAGCCTCTGTGATATCTTTCAGAATGTATTTACCCCATTCTTTACGTGATAAAAAAGATAGATCTTTTAACACTCCTGTAAAATTCAATAATCATTACATTTTCAGAGTTATTCTATCAGTTATTCATAAAAACAAAATACTACGGAATGCCTGATATCTTACTTTCATAAGCAAATACTTGCCAAAACTGCTTCTTTTACATTTTATAGTAGGTAAAGCGACAGTCAGATTTTTCAACTATTCGCCATATGACGCCGACTTAGGGAGGTTATTGTTGCCACAATATCTTTTGCGGTTTATTAATTTACACGAAAGTATCAGAATGAAGAGAACTACAGAGAAATGCATAACTAATTATTTAAGCATGTAATAGTTTAATCATTGCAGTGCCATTTCATATCAATGTTATGAATGGAGAGTGACATGAAATAGTCGGGTATTTTGGAATAGGTGGTTTAAAACCTTGAAAAATTAATTAGATTTTATTAAACATGAAACATGATTGGTTTAAAATAGACAAAATATCTATAAAGAAATGTTTAAATGCCTAGACCATAGACCAAGTCTAGAATAACAGAAAAATAGTTTGTTTTTTGGCATTTCGTTGAATTTAAACTTTTTAACATATATTTTTGTATAAATTTAGCTATATTTCTATTGATATAATTAATTGTTTAACCAGTAATATTATACTCAAAACTCATTTTAACTTTATTTCTATTCAGTATATTTTGTACGGTTATATGGAATATTATACTTTTTTTTAATTTTACGTCCTCCAATGTTCAGTCATATCGGATGATGAATAAAATAGGTGAAATGATGCTTAAATGAGTCCAGGATCAATAGAGCTTAGAGCTACCCAACCTTCGTCTTTCAGGATAAGGGAGAAACCCGGAAAAAACCTTATCCTGGTATCTCGCCCTGGTAATACCCTACAGGACATCTTGGGAAATGAATCTTTAAAATAATTGACAAAACATTGCTAGCTAAAAAGTCCACTATATAACAAACTACAATTCCTTTACTGTACCCTAAGCTTAAGATTAATCTTCAAGTTACATGCTTACTAGTGGGTTAAAATGCTGGAACATTTGTTTGCAAAAACTTTTGAATATCACAAAACACACTTCATTCTGTAGCGAGTAAAATGACGACCGGCTGTCAACTGTCTCTGCAGTACATCATGGGATTTTTCTTGACTACTTCATGGCATTCCCACATGATAGCAGCAGAAAACAGCCGAAATCGTGGTATTCCATAATTCCGATTATTACATAATACCCTCCATTCCTCTATTTTTTTCAGTCTCCCTTCCTCGCCAATGCTGGTGTTAGGAGTCGTTGAGGTTTCCTCAGAGCGAGGGAGCCAAAGCATATTGACCTGATAGATGAGATCAGGGTTGGGGGGTCAGCCCAACGCCTGGGACGAATGAATGATGGAGCAATTGATTGAATGATGGTGGGGGAAACCGGAGGACCTGGAGGATACCCACCCCAGTGCCATGTTGCCCACCACAAATCCCACTTTTCCGTCGCCTGGGATCTAACCCGGGCCGCCTAGGTGAGAGCCAAGCGGTCTAACCACTCAGCCATGGCGCGGCCACGAATTTTATTTTTACATCAGCATTTCTATTATTCATTATAATCAAGAAAATAATATGCAACGTACACGCGTTCAGTTCTTTGCAGCCTGCCTCGGTAGCATAGATGGTAGCGTGCCTGCCTCAGGAACCTTAGGGTGAGTTACCTGGATAAGATTTTTCCGGGGTTTTCCCCTTATCGTGATAGACGAATGTCAGGTAGCTCTAAGCTCCATGGACGCCGGACCCATTCCGTTTCATTCATCGTCCTATAAGACAACGTTGGAGCACGTAAATTACACACAAAAAAGTTCTTTGCAGCAACTCGACTTTCTTGTATATTTTACGACGTCTGGAATGATGCACTTGTATCACAACATACTATAAGAAGAAATGACAAAACTGTAATGGTAAAAGTTGTACACATGCAGGAGATTTTTGTCTGGCCCCGTTAGCCAGGAAGGGGAGTGAGTGAGGTTGATAGGAAGTTGGGAAGGTACGGGGTCATGTTCGCTACCGAAACACACCCTTAAGGCAAGTTTTGAGAGGCATAAGAGGGAGAAACAATGCAGCTCCAGGTAATGTATCATACATTGTGTACATGTTCCACGCGATGTATGCCAGAGTTGTTATTCTTTTTTTTTATCCTACCTCCGCTCCTGCTGCAGACGTATCCCATATCAGCTTTATAAACCCAGAGAAAGAACGAGATAGAGCGGGCAAACCCATCCAAGAGGCCGTGAATGTGCATAGAATTCTTATCCGTGTATGTAAAAGGGGGCGGGGGGATATAGCTAAACAACAACTCAGGGTGCGTGTATCCCCCACGGGCCAACACTTAGCATCTGAGGCAGAGTAAACAGTTGAAACATGATAAAAGAGGAAAGCTAACGTATGACTGCTAGGTACAACAGTATTAATAACTCGAGAAAACCCACCCTCCCTCCTTCGAAAACAAAAGTAATGAACGAAAGAAAAACGAGTGTAGATTTTTTAGTCTGGTGGGGAAAATAAGAGTGCTTTTGCCTATGCACGTACAATAAAACAACATCAAACAAAAAGCTGCTATATATACACCCGATGGCAAGTTCCAAATGAGCTACTTGTAGGAAAAGGGGAGCTGGTGGCGCTGCGTACGGGCGAGAGTGGGAATCAGATCACCCACGCTGTCCTCATTTGTTACCATTCGAAACAATAGAGGTCTTAGATACAGTATTAATAGAATACCTACCTGTTTGGCGCCCTTTGTGCATAGGTATTGACCTTCATCCAATCGCTGCTCTACACGCTTTAGGCATGAACAAAGATTGTTTTCCTTCTCAAATAAAAACAGTTGCAATTACAGCACTGACGCAATGCATCTGTTTGCATTTCTCAACAATGTGGCTTCCTTTCCACTGGTGATGCAACAAACTTATGTATTCTATTTGCCCGAAATAATTACTGATACATTCTCTACCTAATTTAGTTTGTTTTTATAGCTCTTGTATCAACTTTTCTTATAAAAGCTTATTCTGTTTACTTTATGCTAATTCAGATAAACATTTGCACATATGTTTCATTACCAGTTCGTTGTAGATACAATGGAGAGAGATGAAACCGAATGGATAGCTAAAATGTCTATAATTATGTACATGACATCAACTGAATAGCAACAGCACTTTAAATAAAAATGAGTCTTTGAAAATTCAGTGCAATAGAAACGTACATGTTAGAAATAGAGTCAATTTGAAAACTACAATGCCATGGCCGGGATTTAAACCACTGATCTCCTGGTTTCCCTCCAGTCGCTCTTACCCATTCAGGTACCACGGCCAATGTGACAAATTCTCCAATTGACTCATATATATATATATATGAGTCTCGTATATATATATACGCACACACATTGACACATATAGACGTCCGCGCCGTGGCTCAGTGGTTAGACCGCTTGGCTCTCACCAAGGCGGCCTGGGTTCGATCCCAGGCGACCGCAAAGTGAGATTTGTGGTGGACAACACGGCGCTGGGCCGGGTTTTCTCCGGGATCTCCAGTTTCCCCCGCCATCTCATTCCACCGGTGCTCCATTTTCATCTCATGTATCATCAGTGTCATCGCCTGCGGTGCCATATGTAGCAAAAGCGGGCGCTAATCACTACACACACACACACACACACACACACACACACACACACACACACACATACACAATATATGTAGACTATATATATTGACAATGTATACACATATTGACTCATATGTTTTAATGCCAGGACGGCACGTTGGCCGTGGTAGCTTAATGGGTAAGAGCGACTGGACGGAAACCAGGAGATCCATCGTTCAAATCCAGGTCATGGCATTGAATTTTTCAAGTTGACCCTGTCTATCCAAAACCTTAGCCTATATACGGCTAGTTTGAAGAAATGATTAATTTCCATCAATTAACTAAAAAAATAAGAGTAAAATGATGAAGTCTGGGACTCAAGTACTTATGATAGTAAGTCGCCACAAACGGTGTATCTCGGATGCGAGAGCCCCTAGTGGTCTACCGGGGAAATATTTGTGAGTCAATTGGAGAATTTAATGTCAGGACGGCACGTTGGCCACGGTAGCTCAATGGGTTAGAGCGACTGGAAGGAAACCAAGAGATCCGTGGTTCAAATCCCGGTCATGGCATTCAAGTTTTCAAGCCGACTCTGTCTATCCAAAACCTTAGCGTATATACGGCTAGTGTGAAGAAATTATTTATTTCTACCAATTAAATGTTCGAAATAGTTGATACTACAAAAAATTTTAAATAAATTTTGTTTGGGGATGCGTCGATATCACTATTTTTCGATACTTGATTCTCAATATCAATATTTTCCAGATACGCGATACCTCGATAATCGATACCGATATCTCTACTTTCAGATTCAATAGAAAATAGAATGTTGGGGAACTGTGTAATGCCAATAAAATGAAATAGGTGTATATATTTAATGAGACAAAACTTAAAACCATCAGTGTTCTTATTTTTAAACTCTACATTAGAAAGCAAAACAGTCCATTTTTATATGTTTTGTTCAAAATACTGGCATTTTCACTGTTTCGAGGTCAAGTCGACTTCTTTTTCTCCCACATATGAGTGCTGTTGGGCTAAACAGTTTTTCACAGAAAACTTTCAGGTGGAATACACAAATATTTAGCGGCTAATGCTTTTTAGTTCTGGAAATTTTGAATTTGTTTTCCAGTAATCCATTGCAATAGAAAGAGGAGTTGACATATCGTCTTTGAGATATGCAGTGATTTCTTCTTGAGCACTGTTAACTGACACAATTATTTTCTTGCATAATGTTACTATGCAGGCACCACATCCCTGTCAATTTCTCACACTTCGAAAATTTTTACTTAAGCAATGACATTTTGGGATTTTAAAATACAATAAAAATTGTAGGATCATTACCGAAGCATCGAAAAAAATACTGAGTGAAATTTTTGAATGTCGATACCGTGCAAGTACCGCGAGTACCGAAGTATCGCAAATATGGAGGACCCATGCCTAATTTTGTTTTAAGAATGTCTACATTTTTTGTGCAGTTCTTTCTTCTATATCTCTTACGGCTTACCAACTATACTAAATTATACTGCGGTCCTTCAGAATAAAGAGAACGTTATATACTAGCTCCGGACAATACAAACATATAAATGAGAACTTATGGAGTCACGAAAAATGACACAAAATACCGAGTAATAGAGGTGGCCCTTTTAGCCTCCAATTTTAAACATCTGTCAAGAAGTCAACAGATCCATAGGTCAATAACCCTCTATCTTGATAAAGCTGGCTTATTAACAAAATAAAACATCCCAGGAGATTGAATGAATTGAAGATAAACTCCAAAGACATAAAGTCATAAAACCAAAGTGATGAAAGAGAGGTCCGCTATTCAAGAATGACAAAGTACTGTATGGAAGGCAAAACTTTGAATTTGTTAACTGATCCCAATACCTCGGCGTAACTTTGCAAACAACCGAAATCACTGCTGATGACGAAGAAATGTACGTCACGTGTAATGACGTCTCTAACTAGTTAACCAATTATATACCACAACATAATTATTTACTTAGTTTAAATGAGTTATCAAGATTTATTTTTACTATCATCACTGAAATTATCTTACTATATGAACACATCGTCTTTTAAAAATTAGCATATTGTTAGTTTATTTCCATCAGTTAGGTGCTATTGACCGCGGTGTGTGTGTGTGAGTGTGTGTGTGTGTTTGTGTGTGTGTGTGTGTGTGTGTGTGTGTGTGTGTGTGTGTGTGTGTGTGTGTGTGAAAGTATATTATTGTATTTTCCTTGTTACGTTTCCCTCCCAGCTTTCTATAATACCATAAACTGTAGATAAAGTTTCGTAGGAGGGTCGGCCGATAAGTCCTGGCCTCACATAGAGATGGCGCCACTGGGTCGGTTTTACGGATAGCATCATATAGTTTAGCACTATACTAACTTGTATCCATAGTTACAGGTCAATAGCTTGTTTAGTTTTTGAATGACAGCATTTAAACAAGACAAGTGTAGAGGTTTCACGAAAATGGAGGGCTTGAAGAAACGAGCAGTGATCAAATACTTTCATTTGAACGGCTTAACGCCTAAAGAAATCAGGAGGAAATGGACAGTACATTGAAAGCCTCTGCCGCTTCGTATACAATGTTTAAAAGGTGGGTTGCAGAGTCACCCCGAAAGTACAATAATTGTAACCTCACAAAATTCATCAACCTCAAAACCTACACTATGTACATCCTACAAAATCCCGTTTCGAATAGCTTACCTGCGGTAAAACCCTTAACGGGTGGGCACGCAGCAAAAACCTTCTGGCTGTATACAGCCAGCCAGCACCACATGGCATTGCATAAAATGGGATATACGAGCACTAGTGATGAACCTCACTCTGGAGGTCCTGTGGAAGTTACTACTCCGGCAATCATTGAAAAAAATCATCGTTTAGTACTAGAAGGCCGCAGATTAAAGTTGTTTGAGATAGTGGAGGCTGTAAACATATCAAAAGAACATGCAGGTAATATTTTAAATAATGTTTTGGGCTTTGGCAAGGTCTGTGCGGGATAGGTGCTGCATTTGTTGACACCTGATCAAAAGTTACAAAGAAAAACTATTTCTGTTAAGAATTTGGAGCTGTACCCCAAAAATCCCAGTGTAGTTTTGAGACGGCATTTAACATTGATAAAACTTGGATACATCACTACACTCCAGAAAGTAGATCACAGTTAAAACAATGGAATGCGCCAGGTGAACCAACTCCAAAAAAAGCCAAAGTCAATTTTGTCAGCTAGCTAGGTTATGGCGAGTGTTTTCTGGTATACGCAGGGAATAATTATTATTATTGGGAAAAGTATAAAAGTAGCACTGATGACTTCTACGAAAGCTTACTGCAACGTTTGACTTGTAAGGTGAAAAGAAAAGTACCTCATTTGTTAAAGAAAAACACCCTTGTTTCTTCACCTCAATGCTTCGGTCCATCGTTCAGTCACTGAAAAGGGAAAAATGCGTGAATTAAAAGTTTGAATTGCTTGAACATTCACCCTAATCGCCAGATCTAGCACCCAGTGACTACCACCTGTTCCTGAACCTCAAAAAAAGTTTTGGAGGACGAAGATTTCACAGTAACAAGGAGGTCATTATGCAGTAAACAGGTAGCTTGAGGACCATGATAAGTCCCACTATGGAGATGGTTTAATTAAATTAGAACACCAATCCTGGAGATCATGTTGAGAATTAAATAAAAATATTTTTATTGTGACCGGCATACGATGTACGTCCAGAAAGTAAGTTCTGTTTGGTAATAAAATTAAATTGTGTACAGATACAGAAAAATTATGCACAAAATTCTTAAACTACTTTTCCACATAACTGCCGCAATTTTGCAGGCATTTGTCATAGCTAGGCACAAGTTTCTGTATACCTTCCTCAAAGAAGTTTGCCGCCCGTGTCGTCAACCAGTTGGAAACATTTTCTTTGAGCTCTTCGTCATTTTTTAAGTGTTGACCGCCAAGGGAAGATTTGAGATGCAAAAACAGATGAAAGTCGCTAGGAGGGAGGTCAGGGCTGTACGTGGGGGGGGGGGGGTGAAACGCATCCCAGCCAAATCCCTGTAGGACGTTTTTCGTCGCATTTGCAGTGTGTGGTCGTGCGTTGTCGTGAAGAAACACAACATCTTTTGACATTGCAAATTTGCCAATAAATTTCAATTGGTTTCACTTTCCTAGCATTCAGAAAACGAATCACAGATCTGATTTCACAAGCGGCGGGATTTTCAACCAACGCTGACATTGTAAACAAGCACAACAAAGCATACGTGGCTGACAGCGATCTGAGAATGGCGCACGTTTCTTCTCCTTGATACAGAGCCTATACCGCGCATGCGCGGACCTGCGATCGCAGCGCTGCAGCGGAGATAAATTGTAAACAGAACTTACTTTCTGGACGCCCCTTGTATTATAGTCGACCCTGGTAATATTATGGAATCACACAAAAAATCCGCAACAGTGAGGAATTTTAATGCTGGAAACATGAGCTGTAAGTCAAGGGATATATTTAGAGACCGCTGGATGCATATGTTATCTCACATAAGCTCATGGAAACCTTCGCGTTACGCCACTTCTAGCGCCACTGTTGCTTCTGCAACAGAAAGCATTACAGTATGTTTTCATAAGGTGCGAGTGATTTTGGGACACTGGGTGAATAGAAATATATTGTCGGCATTTTGTATGATGAGCTAATACATTACAGTTTTTGTCAATTTTTGGAAAAAGAAATAACTTGGGCGTTAATAGGATCACATGTATAAAAACTTTGTTTATGAAACAAATTCATCGAAGTGAAGCATAACTTACGAAACGCTTCTGGAATAGTTTGTGTTTCACCAGGAAATTTTAGACATTTGTATAACTAGGGCTGTTCAATATTCGCTCAAATAGGGTTCTTTGTTTTATTTCTTGTTTCGGCAGATGGTTACTGATGAACCCGACAGGAATATAAGGCGACAGGAAACAAACGTTTGCAACAAAGAACAGGAAATGCTTTTTAAAAAGAACTCGCGTGTTTTCTGTCGTCGTCACCTAAGAGCACTTAGTGGATTGGCAGCATTTTTTAGTGTCAATCAAGAGGAAACACTTGTCGATTCTCTTCCTTATAAATGGAAATTCTGAGTTTATTTGTTAGCAAGCTCTTTTGGCTTGCCATAAATTAAAAGTTTCTACTTTGTCGTGGAAACAAGCTGTTCTCCGATGCAGCTGGTGATTACCCCAGAGAAAAAAACTTGATTTCCTTCGGAGCAGAAGACAGGAAATTTTATTCCGCTGCGACAGCCTCTTCCGTGAATGACAATGTATCCCAGAGTTTTTACTTAAAGCTATAACGCCAGTGTGATACAGGGTTGTGTCACTGGAAACTTAACCAAGATGTACTTGTTTTGAAGTATTACTCAGGTGTGGGTGAACCTCATGTTACGTCTAGCAGGTTGAGCCGTGACGTAACGTAGCAACCGCTCTATCGGAGCTTCTAACAGTTTATTAAAATTCAAGGTTTGCATTAAATTACAAGCTAACATCAAACTTTTCATTTACAATTATTTACACAAAATCAAAAATACCTATATTAGTTATGCAATGCATATTATATCTTCTAAACTTCTAGATAAAAATAAAGAAATAATATCAAACAGCTGTTTATATTTGTTACAATATTTACAACAACTATATTGCAGCATTTTTATGCTGTAAAAAATTAGAAACCGCTTTTTGTCCCAAATTTCAAACAATTGTTGTGGAATGCATTTCTTAATTGCGTACCTACAGAAATTTCCTACTACTGTCTTCAAGGACTGTAGAAGTCTGTATGTGAGAGTGAATAATTGTGTGAAAGTAAGTTAAAGACGAAGAAAACCTACAATAACCTAACCTTAAATTGAGAGTAAAAATGCAATCAATATTTCAAACAAAAACCCCGATGTGGACAAGGCGTTTAAAGGGGACTATAGAAATGGAGATGATAATAGAAATAAGATATTTCATTCTATTAACCACATCCGAGAAGTTCGATTGTATTGATTATAATGAACTAATGGTTTTATAGCCCGCCTCTTTGACGTAAGTGATAGCGTCTGCCTCACGTGCAAAAGGTTCCGAGTTCGAATGTGGGGCAATGTGAGTTATATTGATAAAGTTTTCCTCGGGATTTTCCCTTATCCTGAAAGGCGAATGACAGGTAACTCTTAGCTCTATGTAACCTGGACTCATTTGAGTATCATTTCTCCCGTTTCATTCATTGTCTGATATGACTCAACTTTGAATGACGTTAATATAAAAAATCCTTCTCTAAACTATAACGAAATGTTTATACATTAATTTCAAGTTTAAGTGGATACAAAAGAAGATAGGAATACTTCACGGAGACTGAAGGGCCCTTACTTTTGTGTGGAATATACTTTCATTTTAGTTTTGTGGGCTTACGTTCTTTTCTACGGTTTTGCTTTGTGGCTGTGGTACCAATAACTTACGTTTTCGTTAGTTTTGTGTTATTTGTTTATGAACGTTCTCACGAAAGTTTGTATTTTGAAATATACCTACATAAACCGCACGGAAAACAGATTATACTGTTTTTGTGCGCTATATACACACCTAAATGTACTGATATGACCCATATACAGATAAGCATTGATACCACTCTGTCTTCATTTCAAAGCTAGCGATAGATAGGGAGTGGTTTTGCGGCTTGACCGTATGCATGGTAGCCGATCGGTAAAACACACGTGAATCTTCTTTTTATTACCTATTTCTACTTTAATAGCAGTGTCTTATGTTTTTCTTGCAGAAGATAAATAATATTTTAAACACATTCATTTATAAAGACTAAAATAACATTCTTGTCGTTTTCAAAATAAATGCAATTTTATTAGAAAATTACCTTAATATTGGTTGTGTTAACAATTGGGCTCATTCATTTGTTATTATTGATGTTGGCATATAATGCGAGTTATATTCTCGTGAAAATTTCAGTAGGCATTTGGTCTAATCCATGCCCCGCAGAATGAGGGCAGTAATAGCAGCAGAGGGTTTACACACCCAATACTAAATTAATTTCCATTTTTATTTGATTTTACATATAGGAATAAAATATTTCAGTTAGTTTAAAAACTGAGTAGAGTGTTTTAGCTTTCATGTATGATCATAAATGTCATAAATTCAAGTAAATTACACTGTATGCAATACATATTTCGTATTTCCTACATACTTATCTATAACCATTCGGCTATCAGTGCACGTTTAGTAACTGAGACACAGTTATGACAGGATTCAGTATAACGAATCTAAAGAGACGCGTCCCGTGACATCATTGTAAACCGGCCGTGAAAACCGCGCACTTAGAAAAACATACGCTTACAGATTTTGCTCTTTTTCTGTCAAAGGGTAAACTTGTATTTCAATGATGCATAACGACATTGGAGTCTACTGGAGCATTGCAACCGTACATGTCTCTGGTATTTAAAAAAATGTCTTAATATCTGAATTGGCTTTGTCTTGGTTAAAAAAAGTATGTTATATGATTTGCGAACGAGATAGTGCCACTGTGTGATACAGTTACATATCTTGGTTTAATCCTCGATTCAAAATTGACCCGGAACGCACACAGGTGCTTCTCCTTTGCCCTTATCTTCAAAAGGACTTATCTACTTCTCGCTAGTCAGACCTATTTGGGTATATGGTTATTCAATTTGCTGCTCAGCATCCAAAACATCAATCAACAGAATACAGACTTTACAAAATCAGGCTTTACGCCAAATAGCGAATGCACCTTGGTACATTTGCAATTCAACATTACACAAAGATCTCCTTACTTCAACAATAGAAGATACTCTTCAGTCCTTCTACACACGCCTCTTCACATCGTTTGGTGAACATGAAAATGAAATTCTGAGACAGATTCCTCAGCATATGCCACAGGAACGAGCACGGAGAAGATTGAAGCCAAAAAGGACACACAGATCTACTAATTAGAAATGATCTCAAAACAGTGTAGATGAGGACAGTTCACTGGACTGCAACCTCAATACACGTTTACTATTCTTTTTAATAATTTTATCTTTAGAAATTGTTCTTTCACTCTAGCCGTGTGTAGGAGGCATTATGAAAGGGTAGAGCCAGATTGAAAATAGCCGGAATTTGAACCACGGATCTTCTGGTCTCCGTCCAGCCGCTCTAACCATTGAGCTACTATGGCCAACGTGTCAACATGACATTAAATTCTCCAACTGACTCCTGTTTTTCCCGGTAAACCACTAGGAGTTCTCATAAACACATGATACAACTACCTTAATGACGACTTACTATGCTGTAAGTACTTTAAGGCCCGGGCTTTATAGTTCGGACCACTATTAGGTACAATTAATGGAAATTAATTGTTCTTTCACACTAGCCGTGTGTAGGATGCACTATGAAAGGGTAGAGCCAGACTGAAAAACCCAGTGCCATAGCCGGGATTTGAACCACGGACCTTCTGGTCTCCGTCCAGCTGCTCTAAACCATTTAGCTACTATGGCAAACGTTCCATTTTCCATTAATTGTACCTAATAGTGGTCCAAACTATAAGCCCGCTTTGGTAGCATGGTGGTAGCATGCCTGCCTCATGTTCAAGAGATCGCGAGTTCAAATCTCGGTCAGGGTGAGCTACTTGTATAAGGTTTTTCCGGGGTGTACCCTTATCCTGTAAGACGAATGTTGGGTAACTCTAAGCTTCATGGACCCCAGACTCATTTGAGCATCATTTCACACATTCCATTTATCGTCCGATATGACTTAACGTTGGAGGACGTAAATTACAAAAAAAAAGGTCTGAACTATAAAGCCCGGGTCTTAAAGTACTTAAAGCATAGTAAGTACGAGTCAGTTGGAGAATTTAATATCATGTTGGCACGTTGGCCAACTCCCAGCTCAAATGGTTAGAGCGGCTGGACGGAGACCAGAAGGTCCGTGGTTCAAATCCCGGCTATGGCACTGGGTTTTTCAGTCTGGCTCTACCCTTTCAATGTTATCTTTGTTATCTAAACTAAAAATGCTTTGTATAGGTATAGAAAGTTATCAATAAATTAAAAAGAACGAGTATATTATCAAAATAAAGATCTGTGCTATCATCAGGATGAAAACATTCTTTTGTTCAATAATGCGAATGTTGATAGTGTTTTGTGTTTGTTTATATTTGTGTTATATCCAGTGATTCATTTGTGGTTATAACTTTTAATAAATATCCTGATAATGGGAGAGATGTACACTCACGAAATGTCGATTTCTAATCGTCTTTTCACATGGCTTGCTTCCTGAGAAAAACTTGAGTATATTATCCTTAAAAATTTAAGTGTCCAGTAAAATCAGAGGTTACAATATAAAAGTCCATTCCTGAATATGATACATCAGACGTTCTTCCTTGTTTTTAATTAGATTTCTCATATTCATTGCACCTGCAGATTGTAGACCGTTTAATTTTGTGGAGGCAATCAGTTAATGTTAGAAGATGGGAGAGCTGCATCTCAAAAGGCAGCTAATGAAACTTTTTCTAGGAAAGTCCACAGAAGCATAACGTAGAAAGATATCGTGATGGCGGGCAGAAACAAAAGCTTTGCTTAGCGGACTAGAAATAAGCAAGATTACATTTGTTACTAAATTGCTTACAAGAGAGATTTATCAGCGATTTTCAGGGCAACCTTAACATTCATGAGCTGTGCAAGTAATAAATGTACAAATACATAACACAACACAGCTTGTTATTTCAATTCTCTTTGTTTCATTTCCTGGGATTTCAGATAACGTTTATGGAGATTCCCAGATAGCGGCGCTCATTGTTGCAGTGATGAGTAAATTTTTTAGAGCAGACCACCCCGGCTACGAAAGCGGGCTCCTTCATGCTTCCTGAATAGTCTTGTGTCTACGAGGGTCGACTGATAAGTCCTGGGCTTCACAATAAAAAAGCATTAAATTTATTTTCTTATTCCTCAACTTAATCTCCAGAAAAGCTAATACATTTGTCATATCGGTGTTCTAAATTAATTAAGCGACCTCTGTAGTGTGATTTATTACGGTCCCCAAAATAGCTTTTTACCGCATCAATGATCTCCTCGTTGTTGTAAAATCTTGTCCCCTAAGACATTTTTTGAGGTTTGGGAACAGGTAGTAGTCACTGGGTGCTAGATCTGGCGAACAGGGTGGTTGTTCAAACAATTCGAACTTCAATTCACACGTTTTTCCAATTGCAATGAACGAATGATAGGCCTGAGCATTGTCGTGGAGAAACAAGGTTTTTTGTTTCCCAAACGAGGTCTTTCTCTTTTCACCTTGTAGGGGTTATAGGGTAAAATGGGCTCCAAATTTTTCTCAATAAGGACATATGAGACATGCAATAATTGTCTTAACAGCTCCTGTAACAATCATTACTTAGGCAAATAGGTGTAAATTTTTCAATTCTTAACATTATAATTTATTATAGACAAAACAAAAGCATAGTGTAAAGGGGCATCTTTGGCATATGATTGGTTAAAGATGCCCCATTAATATCTAATCTGAAACTAACAATTTGAACCAAAACAGACACAAGAAAAATGAAAAGTATTCAAAAGATAGGTTTATGGAAGCTTTTTTTATGAATTTTTCTACTTTTTTTATATTTTAACATGTTTTATCCCCTTTTTGTTAGAATTTTTTCTACCGCAGTCAATGCAAAAATCTCTAAAACTGGTACAGTTTTCATGCAGCCACTTTTTACAAATAGCACACTGTATCCACTCGCATTCTTGTTTGGTGAGGTAGTAATATTACTTACACTCTTTGCAGTTGTCATCTTCAACTTAGCTCCTCCGAATCGCTGGAAATTACGGTTGTAGTTGATCTTCTTGGTAGCTTCTGCACCTTTGGCAATTGTTTACTTTTTGTTGCAGCATCTTGCTTGTCCTTTATGCTGTCAGCACTGTTGAGAACATGCCCATAGATCCTCCTTTTAATTTTTGCTAGTTTTGGTTTGGGAATCATTGGTGGAGAGGACAGCTTCATGAGGATTTTGGTTGGTGTTTCTTTAATGAATGTGGACAGATGTGTAGATGAGTCTGTTTTTTGAACAGGAAGGTTGTGGAAGCAGATCTAAATCTGGCAAAGAAGGATAAAATTGTTGTTGAGTCTGAGTTGGTGAAGGTAGATTTATGCCACACGATGCGACGACATATTTGAAGTAGGATTCGTTGTCGTAAGGTCCACGCCCCACACCCGCGAAAGGTTTCGCGTTTCCCTCGGTGTGGCGACGCGTGGAGAAGCCAAACCTTACCTCGATGTAGAAGCGATGAACTCTCCTGTCTCGAGGCCGTGAAGATGATGGTCTCGAAGATTTCTGTCAATTTTCCTTCCGGTAGCTGCGACGAGCGATGAGATGTGAAACCTCAATGTCGTGGTATCGATTCAAAAGGGATTTTGCGTTTGGGCAACTGTGAACCACCAAACTTGGTATCTAAAGGTAAAAGTTTGATGTGGTTACATTTATTCACAAAACCAAAGAGGATGGCTTAGGGGATTTCGTCTGTGGTTCGCATTCGACAGGTCAGGGTTCGATTCCCGTCGCCGGCCTACCTGACCCATGGTTTTTTTTTTTCACGGGTCGGCAGGTGAATGCACGGTAAGTTAATTACATCCCCCAAATTTCCTGTCCCACTATTTCATCTCCTTTATCATTTCACAATCTGGTGGTATCTTTCAAGGTATAAGTGTCGGCGGGAGTCTCGGCGCTGTATGGCAGGATGATATGCTCCTGGTAAACACTTCCTCCTGTGGTAGGAGGGTCTTCAGGCCGTCTCTGGATCACGGTAGGGTAGAATGCCGGTTGTACTGGCCTACCGGGGAGCTTCCAGCTGGTAAAGTTTAGGAACCCTGCCCTCTGCATTGTCCTGGCACCTTGTTACGGCCGCCTCTATCTTCTCTCGCCTCGTCCTTCCTTCCGGGGGTGCCGGAATTAAGGGCATAGATACAGTAGACCACGTTTGTACCTCCGTACCCAATCCCCTCCATAGAGCGTAGTCCAGTCCATATGATTTAATCATACTTTAATATTACGAATAGTTAGTATTGAGTAAATTATAATTAAAATAAATCTGTGCTGGCTATGCTTAAAAATTTCCACTTTCTGTTAATTTTAGAAAAAGTTATATAAGTTAATAATATTTAATATACGGGCCGCGCCGTGGCTCAGTGATTCGACCGCTGGATTCTCACCAAGGCGGCCCGGGTTCAATCCCAGGCGACCACGGAGTGAGATCTGTGGTGGATAAAAATATGGTGGGGCGGGTTTTCTCTGGGATCTCCAGTTTCCCCTGCCATCAGTGCTCGATCTTTATCTCATGTATCATCAGTAACACCGCCTGCGGTGCCGCATGTAGTAAAAGCGGGCGTTAACACTACACTACACATAGTTAATATACGTGGAATGAATTTTTTACGATTGGTATGTAGGTATGTTATATTATAATGAATTTTATTTCATTTATTTTATTCGCATTTTTTATCATATTTCGTTTATTTTATTTATAAGTTTTTTATAAAACAATTATGTGTTATAAAATTGATATGATAAGTTATGAAGTTTGTTGCTATTGAGCGCTACTTGCCCTGAAATTGTATTTATTTTGTTTTCTACTGCTTATCTATTGACTTTAACAAAGTGGATGTTCTGTGGCTACCACTCCTTAGGAGGAATGGATAATGGTAAGGAATCGCAGAAGGCAGAAACTGTGCATTAGGTATAAACTTTTTATTCGAAGCATTCTACACGATAGAGCATCTAATGTTTGGTATTCAGTTTTACCAATTAGTAAGCTGACACTGAATTTTTAGCCGTTTTTGTTTTCTCTGTTAGTTCTTCTTTGTAAGGTACGTTTTCTACTCCACTCATAAGTTCTAAGTTCAGATTTTATTCAGGCCCTTTAAAGCCAGAAGAAAACTATGCTTACATCAAAAATTTTTTATAAAATTTCAAAGTCCTAAAAATTCATCTCAGGAATTTTGATTAAAATGCCAAATATATAGGATATGTTCATGTAAAAGGAAACATATCTTAAATTGTTCTGCCACAGTCCTAAACTCTCTTCATTAAGAATGAATTTTACATAATTGACAACCCGAAATAGATAAATAAACGTTTAACATATAAAATGTATATCTTATTAAAAACACAATTTAACTCAAATATGCAAGACTTGAAGCTTTCACAGCGAGCATTACTAATCAAGGCTTCGCGGGTGATCAGCCGTTCAGAGGTCGAGCTTTCGGCCATTGTAGATTCCAAGGCCTTCTTCAGGATCTGAATGCAGCAGTGATGCTGAAGAAGGCCATGGAATCTACAATGGCCGAAAATTTGACCTTTATAAACCTTACACGGCTGATCACCCGCGAAGCCTTGATTAGTTACCTCAAATACATTTTTTGTAGAGTAATTATTTCGCAGATATTCCTTGTTATTTGTTTGAATGTTCTAATTCTTTGTCTTATGAAATGAAACGTTACAGAGAAAGGCATGTAAATGAGCACATCATATATCTACAGTGTACCTACTTAGAAATTGTAACATGTTCTGGGTCACCAATATTGCAGTGGAAGATTGCTGACCAACTATTAGCGTGTACATATTTGTTTCTCATTAGATTCTGCAATATCAAGGATTTATTTAATTTATTTATAGGTATTCCACTTCACAGCAGTTCGCCCTTTGTTCGTTTTCCAGAGATTGCTGTCGTTCCATTGTCCTTTATCCAGTCCCCTCTTCTTCATATGACCATATATTTCCTCGTGCCACGTTCTTCTGGCTCTTCGCCGCTTTCTTCTGTCTGGTTCTTCCCACTTTAGAACTTGTTTGGGCCACCGTTCTTCCGACATCCGTTGTACATATCCATACTACTCTCTCTTGTACAGTTTCTTTTATAATCGAATAATCTCAAAAGGTCTGTGGCCCCCCAGATCCCCTGACCTAACTTCATTGGATTTTTTCTTGTGGGGGGTATCTAAAAATAGAGTGTACAAGAATAGGCCACGGACTATTGATGTTCTCCAGGAATCCATTTGAATCGAAATAAGTAACATTGGTGAGGATACTCTCCGTAAAACTTCAGAGAATATGGTGAGACGAGTGCAAACTTGTATAGATGCTGGTGGAGGACACTTCTAACATTTTCTCTGAGATGTAAATAGTGTAATGTAATCTCCTAATCGTGTATCATGTTCTCCCAAAGTTGCACGTGTATCGTATTTTTGGTTCAAAAGTTATGGCCTATTGAAATGGTTCAGGTTTATATGGATCGCACTGTACAATATCCAGGTTTCAATATAAGGTAAAAGTTTTCATATTCACGTGACAAATAGAACTTTTGTGAAACATTTTCAAAATATTGATCCAACTTACCCGTGCTTACGTTATTTTTCATGTAATTTTTGTGCGTTATCATCATTATAAGTCAAAATTTCCTTTAAAATTTATGTGATAGTAGTTTGTACCCTTCACTATATGGATTCGAGTTACTTCGTACTCCCATCAAAGCTAGGTCACAAACGTTGTTCTTTATCTTTCTTTTGTCATTTTAAAGCGCGTTCTTAATGCATACGGCACCAACTCTCAGTCAATGAGGACGCTTCTCATTTGAACCGCTGCCGGATACCCCTTCACGACTCCGTGCGTTAACGACCTCGGTCACCCATGTCGATGTATCCCACGTCTACATAACTCTTGTTATCTTATCTCAACTGTTTTTGCAGCATGCTTTTGTCTTGCCAAAAGAGTATTTCAACAACTTCTATAAACAAATATATTTTACGATTATCTCTATGAAATTACAGGTTCTGCTTGTGGGCAGATTCATGTCAGGTAATTTGTAAACATATACCGTGCAGTAATGCCAGGAAGTAATTTGATCTGAAGGTAAGATTTTCCTTACAACGTGATAGTTTTTTGTATTTGGGTGAAAAAAAGCGGGAATCGTTTTTATGCTGTCGTATCCAATTCTGACGGACAAAAGAACATTAAAGCGTGCAGTTACGCTTATGCTCGGTCTATATTTCCCGAGTCATTAACACAATTTGCATATGCCGTGAAGCACATCCGGGTGCCGACGTTCAGCTGTTTCTTTTGTCCCAATTGAATAATTGAAGGGTCCAGAGCGCGCGCTATCTCCGTTATTTATTGGATCAGAGTTTGTGGAGTCTGTGGGTGGGCATGCTGTCTGGCCGGACAGTGACAGATGTGAATCGCACTCCGAGATCCATTGATTGGATAAGACGCCGAGCCAGCGGCCAATAAAGGCACGAGAAGCCGGTCACGGACAAACATGGCCGCCGCGCACACAAACATAAAGAAAAAGAAGAGGAAGAAGAAATGCTGGACCGGACTGGTTTCTGTCTCACACGTGCCGTTCTCCTCCTTGTCCTTTCAGAAGCCTGCACATGCACTCAGACACTAGAGATAAACGTCATTAACAGTGCACCTGTGTCAAAGTTCACAAGACCTAACCTCATTAACTCTTGCACATGACTCGAACTGCAGCAGCACTCGTTTCGTATAGCGACCGCAATTCAAAGTGCAGCAAATGTATCGTGTTTGCTTCTCCTGCAGAGGAACTACCTATTCTACCCGAAATGTATACAGAGAAATTTCGTACCTTTGAGGCTTGCGATAGCTCGATATTCACGATACTTACATAGTATCGACATCGAAAATACTTCAGAAAATTCATTGGGTACTATTTCGATACTTCGGTGGTGATTCAGCAATTTTTATTTTATATTAACATCACAAAACATTATTGCCGCAAGCAGAACATTGCAAGGCACGAGAAATTGCCAGGAATGTGGTACATACCTGTAGGTAGCATTATGCAAGAAAATAATCTTGTGTCAAATTCACTATCAGTTACGAGTTCCCAAGAAGAAATCACTGCAAATCTCAACGGACGATTTGTCAACTCATATTTCTAGTAGACTGTATTACTGAAAACAAATTCAAATTTTCCAGAAGTAAAACCTAAATATTTGTGTATTCCACCTGCAACAATTTTGTCTGAAAGTCTAACACAGCAGTACTCATGTGAAAGAAAAGTAAATAGACCTGATCTTTTGGAACATAACTTTTTAAAGTGGACTGTTTTGCTTTTAAATGTCTTATGCATAGTTTAAAAATAAGAAACCTAATGTCTTTAAGCTTTGTCTCATTAAATATGTACATTGCCCGCCTCGGTAGCGTGGTGGTAGAGTGTCTGCCTCACGTTGAAGAGGTCCTGAGTTCGAATCTCGGTCAGGATGAGTTACCTGGATAAGGTTTCTTCCGGGGTTTTCCCTTATCCTGTTGGATAACTCTAAGCTCTATGGACCCTGGGCTCAGTTGAGCATCATTTCACCTATTTCCATTCATCTTCCGATAAGACTTAACGTTGGAGGACGTAAAATTACACCAAAATGTTGTACATCTATTTTAATTTTATTGGCAGTACACAGTTCTCCCAAAGTTATATTTTGTATTGAAACTAGAGGTAGAGATGACGATATCGAGTACCGAAAATATTTATCGGTATCGAGGATCGAGAAAAGCTAGTATCGACCCATTCCTAATATGCATAGGTATATATTTGGTTAGCTCCAATATTTTCCAAAGATGCTAGACAAAAATCTTAAAGAAAACACCTACCTCCACTTCAATCGCTTACATGGAAATACTGTAGTAATTTATATTTTTCGTAAATGAGCGCAACAATTCTAACATATCATATATTTAAGATTCAAAAATTATCTGTTTAGCTTAATTTTTTTGGGATACCTACAGCTTAGGACTTTTTTTTTTTTTAATTTACGTCCTCCAACGTTAAGTCATATCGGGCGATGAATGAAATGGGTGAAACCATGCTCAAATGAGTCCAGGGTCCATGGAGCTTAGAGTTACCGACATTCGTCTTTTAGGATAAGGGAAAACCTCGGAAAACCCTTATTCAGGTAACTCACCCTGACCGAGATTCGAACTCGGGACCTCTTGAACGTGAGGCAGACATGCTACCACCACACTTCCGAGGCGGGCTTTGTACAAATGTTAAGTCATATGACTTACGTTTCTTGTTATGAAACATTATTTTAAATGCATATTTTGTAAATATCCACTGTTTGCCTGATAGCTCTTGTTAGTTTGATTTGTCACACCTTATACATCTCAACTGGAAAGTCACTATTTACTCTTTTCTTCGTGGTCAAGTAAAGAGCATGGAATTTCAAAGCCATCTATAGCTACATCACATAGATTTAACCCTGTGCATCCTTTTTTTTAAATGTGCAGTGAAAGTTAAATTGTGCTAAAAAGTTAATTGTAGGTTTATTAAAAAATGTTGTGTTGCAATGAGTAGAGAAAATTGCATGAATTAACACAATTCTTTCATTTTTAATTGAGGAACAGTTTATTAAGTATTTCAGAAATACAGCATTGGTTCTTGCTGCATTAAGGAAATTCTTCAGGCTAGCTCGGGTGGTGTGTAGCTATATGACATCAGCCATCCTACTACGTACCAACCTATATATCTGTGTCAATATTTCATAACTTTTAATGGCGATGTATAACAAACAAGTCATGTGCAATGCAAGGTCAACTGATGATAGATGAACGTACGTTGGGCATCCTGGTTTCAACAGAATTATCCTTCTAACTATTGTTGATACCTTTCCAGTTACTGTAACTATCATGTAATTATTCTTGATTGAAATAGTCTTCTGACTTAGATTCCTGTACAGCACGACAATGACAGGATCCAATGAACAGTGTCGACTGCACGTGACAAGTACAGTGTAAAGTTATATTAAAACAAGATAAAATTGGATTGATAAAGCTTTCTAAATGATTATGTGGGCCTCTTTGACGTTAATAATAGTTTTTTTAAGAATAATTCTTTATAACTTTTATAATCGAGGGACTGTATAGTTTCTTCCTTAATAAACTTGCTCATTGTATAAGACAGAACCCTGTACACATCCAGTGTTTTAGTTTCAAAATTTCAAATTTTAATATTCCTTTAAGAAAGAAGATTTCCTAGCCTGACATACATTAGCATACTTAGGCATTGAAGGGTTTACTTAGAATATTTACATAGTTACGTACACTTTATTGATTAACAGTTACAGAAAATAGATATTAACACGAGAAGAGTTTTAAGGTCCAAGATCATGTACCACTCGCATCTCCTTGAGTTGACTTGCCAGACGTGCAGTTGTTGATTTTATGGATCAAACGCCGTGAAATGCTGCACCCTCAAAGTCTTCTGTGGCACTGAATCTCCTGAAAAGAAAACAAAGAAAAAGTTCCTATTAGTCTACTTAAATTCTGACAAGTATATAACACTCAAATAACATGAAGAATAACGTATTGTATTTATTTATAACAGTTTGAGTATCATTGAATAGTTTTTGGAAAAATTTAATGTCCTGTTGAACTTAGAAGATAACCAGATACAATATTCCCAAATAAGTAAATTAATAAAAAAATAACAATCTATAAAATTAGGACTTGAAGTATTTATTAGATTATAAGATCCTTTGTGGTATGTCATCTCAAAATTAATTTTAAAAACACCCTATCAGTTACTGAAAAAAATGTAATTAGGGGAATTTATTATTAATAAAGAATTTGCCGCGGTAGCTCAGCTGTTATAGCAGCGTACTCTAAGCAAAGATCCATCGTTCGAATTCTGATTATGGTACTGAATTCTTCAGTGTTAATTCCATATTTCCAGGAACAAATACTATAAATGAGGCTTGAATTTTTTTGTATATATATTTGGTTCCATTTTCAATGTAATAAAATCATTAATGTTCATGTAGGTTCTAGTTTCACATTCAAACGGACATTTACTTCCAAGAATACATAAACTTAATATTAAATGCATGGAAAACATTTACTAAATGTCTGAAATAGAAAAAAAAAAAAAAAAAAAAAAAAAGATAGTTCAAAGAAATTTGACGGCCTTTTAATAGCTTAAATCATATAGGATGATGAATGAAACGGGTGAAGTGATGTTCAAACGAGCCCAAAGCTCATAGAGCTTAGAGTTACCAGACATCCATATTTCAGTTTAAGGGAAACCCCTGGAAAAGGCTTATTCAGGGAACTCATCCTGTCCGAGAACCGAACTCGGGAACTCTTGAACGTAAGGCAGACATGCTGCCACGTACATTACGGAGGCGGGCTTACACCTTTTTTTAACCTTCTTCTCCATTCCATTGAAAACCTTGATGTGGTAATATCACCACGGCACATGTTTTGAAGTCTTCTGAAGTTGAGAACATTCAACGTTTAGAAGAAAAAAAAAAGACTGTATGTTAACGGTTATTCACATGTTTATTTGAGTAAACATTTATTTGGCTAAAGTAATGAGAAATCTCGCCCATTCATGCTAAAAATTTTCAGAATTGCCCCGGCCCCCCGCCAAAAATGTTCACTGCATCTTGCAGTCGGTGTTACCACTTTTTCTTTCTGCGTTTGCTAACTCGGTCAAAGTTTGTAAGGCAGTCCCATACAGTCACACTCGCTACAGACGTACAGAAAAACAATTGAATTTAATATCTAGATATACTTACAGCCAAATACCGGATTTGAGATACAAGAAGTCATGTTAATTGAGATCCGTTGTTATTGAATTTTGATTTTTTTAGAAGACGATGGGAACCATGATATAAGTAATGGGGTCACATGGTTGTCTGACCCAGAGGTGCTGCATACGGGAGAGCTGTCCTCGTCGATGGACTCTCTGGGGTACGACTCGGCGGTGGCGTCTCCAGGGAACCCGGGACAACAGCAGAGGACGAAGCGTATGCGCACCTCCTTCAAGCATCACCAGCTGCGTACCATGAAGTCTTACTTCGCCATCAACCAGAACCCAGATGCCAAAGATCTGAAGCAGCTGGCGCAGAAGACTGGCCTCTCGAAACGAGTGCTTCAGGTGAGTTCACCCACAGTCATATAAAACCATCCTAGTTAGGACAAACGTAAAAACACTTGTAGTTTAAAATGATTTTGATTTTGTGTGTACGTCATTTTAACCAAAAGATAATTTAGTAATGCAACAGAGGTTTAAGATAGATCATGGTATAGGACCAACTCCTTATGTAAGAATACATCTGGTTCAAAATCACTATAAAATCACTCTATCGATTTCATCGAAAAATATGATATTGAGTTATTACGAAAATGCATATCTTTAGGTACTACGAATCCCCTCGGCATGTAAAAGTTACCCAATACTTTTAACTTCTCATAAACTTGGCTCTGACAGCGTTGACAAAAATGTCACAGGTTTAGTACATAAGGTAAGCGCGGGTGATTACTATTGGTGGGCGACTCGGTTTTGTTTTTCAAGATGTGCTCCCTAGGAGATGTTAGTGTAGTCTTATATTGGAACGACCTTTGTGGGTGAGGAAGTTAACTTCCTGAGACAGTTGAGTGTGTACTACGATTATGTTTCTTCAGTCTAATTGAGAAATCGAGCTTCTTTTTCGGAAAGAAGGTATGTAATTGCTCCATTTCTGGAATTGCGTTATTTTTTATGTTCGTTTAAGATAGATTTATAACGAATGTGTATTCAATTTACCCCGAAACAGGTAAAATAAGAAAATACTGACATTGTTACATCCATAACCTCCTGTTTTTATGAAGGCTACTGAATCAGTGCTACCAAGGGGCAAAAATAAATACAGTTGTAGCATCGGGCGAAGCGCATTAAGGTAAGGTGGGGGTTCAATTTAGTCATATCGTACGATGAGTGAAATGAGTGGAATGAGCTTAAATGAGCCCACAGAACTGGAGAATGGTACCATGAAATCTGTGTGAACGCTGTGGGAAAGCAGCAATTCATATGTGGAAAATGTGTGTGAGATGCATAAAGATATGAATATACAAATTTAGAAATGTGTTATTTTGTTCTCATGACTACATTATGTTATAAAATTGAATGTTGAACCGTATTTTCTTTCCATTCCGATTCGTCCACTATGCCAATCCTATTCATCTTCCAACTGAGGGCGATGAAGATTAGTTTCCGATCAGAATAAAAATGAAAACGGAAGTATACAGAAAATTCTTAATAAAAAAACTTAGCATTTAACATAATCTAGAATATCCAGGCTTCAATATAAGGTAAAAGCTTTCATATTGTCACCCGAACATCGGAATTCCCGATAGGACCAGCTGGCAGATAGGTCCAGACGGGAAGCATTCAGGGCATGCCTACCCATTTATCTGTGTAGCGCTAACGAAGCGGATGGTTAGAAGAGCGGCACGAGCCCTGTACCGTCTCTTTCCCCTTCCCCTGACATCTGGAACCTTCGGGATGATTCACTGAGCCGCGAAACTTCCAGGCACAGCGATCTGCGTATATAAGGGACGCAGTGGACGGTTCAGTTCAGTTCTTGGCGAGCAGCCGTGAGGAGCGCCGTGCTAGAGAACGGACTGGAAGACTGTGTACGTGTATCAGAGGAGTTGTATGTAATTGTGGGTGTAGAGTGGACCTGTGACAGACGAACTGGCGAATTGTAATTGTGTGCGCTACGTAATTCTGTGTAATCGGCAAGTGTTCCAACTGTAATTCAGTGGAAATAAAGAACATTTTGAGTTTGTGCAATTGGACTTTTAATTTCACGAACCCACAAAGTCACAATATTTATGTGATAAATAGGGCTTTTGTAAAAGATTTTCAAAATATTGATCCGATTCACCCGAGCTACCTTAGCCTTCATCATTTGGTAACCTCTTAATATTAAAGTAAATGCAAGGGAATAAAGGAAGTTAAGCCGGAAAATACAAATCATCTTAATATATTTACTATGCAAGTATATCTGTTATTTATTATATTTCTAAGAGCCAGGAATACACATCTATCATATTTCACTGTCACATATTAATAAGTGTATGAGAAATAGGCAAATGCATAGCATGGGCTATGATGCTATCATGCTTTAATTCTCCCAAACTGAAAATAAAGATTATTGTGAACAAACAATAGGTGTACTCTAAAATTAAAATGTGTTTGAAGTATTATAAGTACCTTTTGTGTTATATTACAACAGAAAACAGTTGAACATGCTCATTCTGCGACAACATTCACAGTGTTTGAAAGAGAGTTTTGGAATATTGGCAGTTTCTTATGGGACAGTACAACTTTTCAGTTATAGTAGGTTTGTTGTGTGTGCAAGGAAAAAAAAAATGTTTAAGGTAAATCTGAATCAGAAGTGGACCAGATGTAGTAGAGGGTCAATTTATAGTCAACACTTGTTGATGACACCATCATCTTAAATATATTCCTCAAACTTCCTAATTAAATCATCGTTCTCTTATATTGTTAATTTTAAATATTCTCAGTGTGAGAGAGGATTCCATTGCTTTCACAATAACGTTGCATCAACTGTAATGGAGGATTTAATTATACAACCATGACTTGTAACTTACAAACAATTAACGTTTTTACTCAACAAAATGATAAGTATAGTAACTATAGAATGCAAAAAAGAAAATTTGAAAATCAAACTCGATTGCTTTCACAACACAGTAATTCCGTTCTAGTTTTCCCTAACGTTCCCCGTTTATTGTCTATAACCTTAGGGTTTAACTTCTTAGATGGAAGTCCAAATGGTCTGAGTCCGTTAACGCTTATGTTAAGGTGATGATGGGATTGGCGGTGGGATGAGAGGACCTAAAGCTTTTACTGTTGACTTCGAACCTTAGGAATACTTCACGTGAGATAGTCAAAGATGAAGCAAAGAACACCGTCTTCCGACGTAGGTGTTCCCAAATCATTACGTCAGATATTTATATCATTTCATATTACGTTATTAAATGATGATTTCACTCGATTTTGGGAATTGTTAATTTTAGGATTAAACTTCAAAATATGAAGAATTTACACAAATCTTTATTTGAACACATCAAGATCAACCCAAACAGATTTGCGTAATTATAAAATCTGCTTTATTTGAAGTTATTTTATACAGAAACAAAACATAAGCGGTAACAATATAAAACAAAGAACATAGATAAAATAATAAAATTTCAGGACAGCCAACCTCCAATCTTCGGAGGCTTACTAGCCACAAAGGCTTGAATAGGGTAAACTTAACTCTTCGTTCCTGAGCTGGAAATTGAACCACGGACCCTCAGCACGATAGCTGCAAAAACACAAACATATTTAATAAACTATTTTATAATCTGCATAGGAATTCTTCGAGTTAGCTACATACAGAACATTGAAACACGGAACGTACACGACAGCTACCATGAGTCAGTGAGGGTAGGTAAATACAGTATCGTGGTTGACCTACACATCCAAGAGATTGTACAAGGTAAAGGGGTGGTTTTCTATGACGTCAGTGCCGCAGCTCCTGCTTTCTATGCGATACTCTTACCGCTTGAGCTACCTTGGGCGATTTACTTGTACCCCGACAAGAGTACCCAAGATCGTTAAGATACTCCCACCTGGAGGTCCTCCCTGTCTGAGGTTTTGTACAGGTTTTCCTCAGACCTCATACTTAACATTTTAATTTCATTCTTTTGGGATTATCTGTGAAGTTCAATTCATTCGGAAGGAATTTTGGATTATTTTGTGTAACATATAAGAATATATTCGAGAAGATTAAATAAATGATTGGGTATAGAAAGCCGTGTGAATTTAATACATCGGCTATTTCTCTTAATGCAGCTGATGCTTGAAACAATGGCCTGTTACAGCGATACACATGCGACGACTTAGTGCGTTGTAATATTTGGGGTGTTTCGGATCTGAACGCTTACCTAGTCCACTGCGGACCCTAATAAAGCTTCTCCGGACCACAATAAAGCTAAAAGGACTTTACATTCACATGTATTTCTCTAGCCACTTTCGTTTATCTTTTTATAGCTTTTACAAACTGGCCTTAGGAGAAAAATTATTTTTCTATCTGCTAGGGACAGGAAATAAAATATTGGTAACTAAATACTAGGGAAGGGTCGATACAGTTCTTCTGGATACTCGATTTTCGATACCCACACACAATTATTGTCCAAATATTGGTATACTTGATACCGTCATTTCTACTTCTAGTTTCAATATAAAATAGAATGTTGGGAGAACTGGGTAATGCCAATAAAATGATATAGATGTACATATTTAATGAGACGAAACTTAAAACCATCAGTATTCTTATTTTTAAATTCTACATTAGACATTTAAAACCAAAACTGTCCAATTTTATAAGTTTTTGTTAAAAAATGCTAGCATTTTCACTCTTTCGGAATCAAGTATATTTCTAAAATAGGACCTGAAGCTTTCCTGGCGACGAATAGGTATGCTCAATTTCTTCTCGGGAAGCAAGCCAGGTGAAAAGACGATTAGAAATCGACGTTTCGTAAGTGTGCATCTCTCCCATCATCAGGATATTTATTAAATGTTATAACCACAAATGAAATACTGGGTATAACACAACTATAAACAAAGACAAAACACTATAAAGATTCGCATTACTGAACAAAAGACTGTTTTCCGTATATTAAATGCCAGGTCAGGAGATGGCATGAGTATATAAAATTAATTGGGTCAAAGAAACGTAAGTACTTAACTTGATGATCAAGCTGTATTGATCTGTACTTCTTATGTCGACGGATTTCCATTTTTAAGGCCGGTTTCCAAGAGGAGCTGATCTGAAATCCAGCATCATGACTAAGCGTGCTCCTCTCGGAGGAAATGGCTAAAGCTTCCTTAAATGACCTGGCTTGCTGCCCGGGAAGAAATTAAGTATATTCCTTTTTCTGTCGCATACGTTTCCTGTTGTGTTAAGTAGTCTTTCAAAGAAAACAGTTGCAGGTGGAATACCATATTCCTGACAATTTCAAAGTGTTCATTTAATAGGCTAAGTTGCAGATCAGAGTTGCAAAATACATTTTTAGACATACATTGCACCAGAAGAGTACCATTGTTTTGGAATAGACGTAGGTGCCGTTCCTAAGGCGTGTTTAAGACAAAGAGTGTATTATCGACGTTATTTACTTCAGGTCAACGTTTCAGATTTTAACCGTGAGCTTACCTATCCAATTCCTGCCTGGGGCGAGTGAACTTTTCTTGAATGGTGAAAATTCCTGAAAATTATAGTTAAGTAAATAATTTGGCAGTTTAAATACATGGTTTAAAGGTACGTTTATCATTATAGGGCTTATATCTATATTTTAGACTTAAGTATTTTTAAAAATTGGTGCTATTTTTTGCTATGAAGTCTGCACCAGTTCACTGGAAAACATATACAATTTTGAGCTGATATTCTTTTGGGGAAAGTTTTGTTCTGTAATTTATTGTAGCTTATCTATGCCTAGTTCATATAATTTATTTCTCTGTTTTCTCCATCTTTTTTAGCCATTCTTTCTGTGAGTGATGTTTGCTAGTAGGTATAAATGACTCCTTAAAGCCACTGAAGACAGCTAAATTAAAGTAATTTCGTAAGGATCACTTCTAAGTACTGCATTTAATCAGCTTTGATGTTACTAACAGGATTATTGATGTTCTAAAAATAACAATTAATCAAGCGAGGCTATAGTTATCACTAATCTACCTTCTTGAATAAACTTATTGGATAAAAGTGGGTCAATTAATTTAGAAGAAAGGATTCTATATTCTATAAGAAATTTCAGTCTAATATCTTAAATAAATGAGTCAAGGATTTAACATTGGTGACATAGGAGTTAATCGTCCCTTAACTACAAGCCTCGGGGATGACCGTTAGTAAAAAAATTGAACAATTGAACTACACCTGCATTAAAAACTAAATAATTTCTCAAGAAAGTGAAATTAGAGATAGCTTGACAAATGAAACAAGGAAATTAAACTGAGAGAAATGTATATGAAACCTTCTTTTATTTTTGAGCTCATTCTAAAACATCTTGACACAAGTAGTCGAGATTGTTAAGGCTTGGAGTCTTGAAAAGGAGGTGCAAATATCGTTGGGACTGTCCTCCCAGATTGGGTTTTACCTCAGGCTTTCATAATTGGCAAATTGGTACGCTCTTTCACAATTTCCTTTCTTTACATTTATAATCTCATTCTTCATCCATGCATAAGGATGGGTATTCAACTCTACAAAATTATCCCAGTCGAACTTCATTATTTTAATATTTTTACTTCGAAGTCGTGAATCATTCGAGATTTTAGCATGGTCTTCAAACATTCCTATGCAAAGCGATGACAAATAATCTTCTGAAATTCCATTATTTTTAATCATTTAATTTGATACTTAAAGACATTGTCTCAGAAACTATTTGTAGTTGGTTTATTAATACTCGTCACTTACTTGTTTATTTTTATGAGAGACTAGTTTCAAAGGCATTCGACTCCATTTTCAATCTCTTTCCAACTCAATGGAGGCGAATGCCTTTGAAACTAGTCTCTCATAAATATAAACAAGTAAGTGACGAGTATTAATAAACCAACTACAAATAGTTTCTGAGATTAATTTTGACGTCAGTTACTAAATTCCTCCAAACACATATAATTAAAGACATTGATTACAAAATTATTGCATATGTTTGTCAGCTCCTTTTTCTAGTGCATTGCATTATTGGAAAACAAATTCCAACTTTCCAGAACTAAAAAGGTCAACAGCTAAATATCTGTGTATTCCTCCTGCAACAGTTTTCTCTGACAGATTATTCAGTACAGCAGGACTCATATGAGACAGTAAAAGAAATAAACTTGATCCCGAAAGAGTGAAAATGCTAATACTTTCGAACAAAAACTGATACAAGTGGACTGTTTTGCTTTCAAATGTCAGATGTAGAGTTTAAAAATAAGAATATTAATGGTTTTAAGTTGTTGTTTTTTCCACTAAATATGTGCAATTATTTAATTTTATTGGTATTACTCACTTCTCCCAACTTCTATTTTAAATTGAAACTAGAAATAAAAATGACGGTATCGAAGCACAGTTTATCGTGGAGAATATCGCGTATCACTATCAGAATCAAGTGTCGACAAAAACTGATATCGACCCATCCCTAATTTTAAATGAAAGCTTTTCTCGTTCAAATTGCACTTCTCTTCAAATCTTCCAGGTCCTTGAATGCATTTATAATGTTCTGATGATGTCTGAGTTAGTTTTAAGGTGATGATCATTAAAAGCAGAGCGTTTGTATGTGTATCCCATCCTTCAGGTGTGGTTCCAGAACGCGAGAGCCAAATGGAGACGAAACCTCATGCGACAGGAAAGTGGCCAGACGACGGGAGCCGGTCACACAAGCGCTAGCGGCGGCAGTGCAGGGGGCGGTGGAGCCGGAGGGCCGCCCTCGGTCGGATCTGCCTCCGTCATCATGGGCGACAGCAACAGTCTTCCGCCACAACCCACACCCGAGGATCTGCACCATCAGCATCACCATCACCATGCACAGACAACGCAGACCCTCACCTTCGGCGACCTCTACTGATCTAAGTTACCGTGAACTTTACAGTGATGGTGATACCAACCAAAGATATTATTCGTATCCTTAATATAAAAGTGGTCAATAGCATTTAAGCACACACACATACCGATCTATTTATAATTTCCAGAGTTACCTCGTATTCTTCTCTCTCTTTATTTGTGTATACCTTCTAAACATTACTACAGTCATGAAATATAAACTGATTCTGCTTAAATAAGATTTACATCTTACGTTAAATCCTTATTACAAAGATCACGTGACTATCTCCCCATTACAAGTACAAATACAAGTTATATATTGTCTAGTACATGTAAGTTGTTTTCTAGAAATTATTTCAAACCAAGCAATAATCATATATAGTCTACATCACGAACGAGGACGATGAATGACAGTTGCCGTTAAGTTCGAACAAGGTATGATAGTTCGGTGCAAAGCGAGGCAACATATTTAGATGATAAGATGGTCTTATGGAATACCACTTACCTTTCTAAAAAATTTTAAATAAAATCACCAGACCATCACAAGTACACATTATAATTGTGATGAACATTCACTTGTAAAAGGACATCTATTCATTTTGTTGGTATAAAAACAATGTAGATATTTAGAAACTTTTACAAATGGAGGTTAATATGAAATACTCGGGTATTATGGAATAGATGGTTTAAAACACTGAAAAATTAATCAAAATGTAATATGATTGCTTTAAAATAAAACATCTTTAAAGAATTTTTATAGCCTTAACCATAAACCAAGTCTGTAATAACAGAAAAAATAGGTTTTCTTTAATTTGGATTTAAACTACGCTATCTTTCTATTTATAGAAGTAATAATAATTGTTTAGCTACTAATATTATATTCAAAAGTCATTTTTAACTTTATTTCTATTTAATAAATTTTGTACGGTTATGTGGAACATTATACATTTACGTCGAGTATTAAGAAATATCTGGTATTCCATAATACCCGACACGGCACCTTGGAGTATGAACTTTTAAAGTACTGGACAAACCATTGCTAGCCAAAAAAAGACCACAATTTAACAAACTACAATTGTTTTAGTGTACTTAAAAATATTTATTTGTATTAACGCAAGAATCGACAAAAGTATTGCGAATCAAATTAAAACATGATAACTATTTTAAATTAATGTTAAATTAGTTATCAGATTTCTAATATCGCCGCTAATTACTTTTTAGTATTACATTATGTCTGTTTGTTTACCTTTGAATTCAGACCGATAATAATCCTGGACCAGGGTTTGATTACAGCAATGAATCGGTGAAAGTTTGTAAAACTGCAGAGATTTTTCGTTGTTTTCCTATTTTATTGTATATAACCTTGTACTTTTATGCTACAGAATTGTTTTTGAGCTCAATTGTAAACACTATTTTTCTTAATGTTTTTTTTTTTTTTTTTTTTTTTTTTTTTTTTTTAACATTTTTCATTTCCCAAAATACTCTTTCAACAATATTTATAAGTATTAGGGCTTCCTTGAACAACTTATTACATGAACTTTTCAGGAATTATAGATTTTAAAAATCGTTGTGTTCTTATTAGAGTTCTCTCAAATTATTTTCTATAACTCAAATTTAAAAAGCTAAAAAAAATGCAATAACATGTTTAAAAAGGCATTATTTACTCTTAAAGTAGTTAAAATTGAGAAATATCTGCAATACAATTTCCTCAAATTTATATATTAAGCTCAAATTAAAATTTGATACCATACAATGTACCATAGAGTACAATAAGCATTTTGTATTATTATATGAAAGGATATTATGAACACAAAATATATTATTATTATTATTATTATTATTATTATTATTATTATTATTATTATTATTATTATTATTATTATTATTATTATTATTATTATTATTATTATTATTATTATTATTATTATTATTATTATTATTATTATTATTATTATTATTATTATTATTATTATTATTATTATTATTATTATTATTATTATTATTATTATTATTATTATTACTATTATTATTACTATTATTATTATTATTATTATTATTATTATTATTATTATTATTATTATTATTATTATTATTATTATTATTATTATTATTATTATTATTATTATTATTATTATTATTATTATTATTATTATTATTATTATTATTATTATTATTATTATTATTATTATTATTATTATTATTATTATTATTATTATTATTATTATTATTATTATTATTATTATTATTATTATTATTATTATTATTATTATTATTATTACTACTACTACTACTATTATTATTATCATCATCATCATCATCATTATTATTATTATTATTATTATTATTATTATTATTATTATTATTATTATTATTATTATATTAGGTATATATATCCATTTGACAAATGATTAATTTCCATCAATTAACTAAAATATTAAGAGTTAAATGATGGAGCCTGGGACTCAAGTACTTACGATAGTAACTCGCCACAAACGGTGTATCTCGGATGCGAGAGCCCCTAGTGGTCTATCGGGGAAATATACGAGTCAAATGGAGAATTTAATGTCATAACAGCAAGTTGGCCACGGTAGCTCAATGGGTTAGAGCGACTGGACTGAAACCAGGAGATCCGTGGTTCAAATCCCGGCCGTGGCATTGAATTTTTCATGTTGACTCTATGTATAAAAAACCTTAACCTGTATATGGCTAGTGTGAAGAAATGATTGATTTCCATCAATTAAGTATAATAATAATAATAATAATAATAATAATAATAATAATAATAATAATAATAATAATAATAATAATAATAATAATAATAATAATAATAATAATAATAATAATAATAATAATAATAATAATAATAATAAATAGCTTGCTTCCATTATACCATAAAAGCTCTCACCACAAACTAGGTGACAAATGATGGATTTACAATATTTGAGAACAATGCAAAAATCTTCTGAGTTTTCGAACTACATTTTGATATTTGGTAGATAATGAATATCCGGGCTTGTAGGTCGTGATCTAGTGGAAAATCTGCGTTCGAAACCCGCATAATCATTATTTACCAAATGACTACGGCCGTGAAAGCCTACGCACTGCATTTTGATAACTTTTAAATACTTTAACATTTTTGTTTTCCGCTTGCAGTGATTTAAAAGCAATCACGCCTAAGACGGATCCTGACTTCCATATGAGACCTTATTATGAAGGATATATGAGAGAGAGAAGAATTAACTATTTCTTATAAACCATTACAGAACAGAAAACATTAAATTCCCCCGAATTTCCGCAGATGAGCCGCAAACTATGTACTATGTCAGTAAAGTGAACTGTGTGCATCTCGATAGAAACTGAACTATTAAAGAAACACAGTGTTGTAATGTTTATCCAACGAAGTGTTTTGCTATCCACTTATTCAAAAGTTCCTATATATATTTTCTTCTGTGTTGATTTGATGTATATCCATGTCTCCTTGTAATGTAAAACCTGCACATTATTACTAGATAATGTAAAAACGGCTATGTACCATTCCTATTTCCTTTTCTTTTACGAAGCTGTGCACCAAAATGTATATAATTTAACCATAAAATTGTACAATTATACAAAAGTGTTGTGTTTTGTAGACTTTATTTTACCACGCCGCCTCAGAAGAAAACTCTCGTACTTTGAGCCATTAAAAGATCGAGGATTATCCTGTCCTTCCTTTGGCATACTACATGATCCAAATAATGTCCTCTTCAAGTTTAATCCTTCTAATTTTTATAGATCATATCCTATCCTATATATTTTTGAGGAGCATCAGGTGAGTCGTCATATTTCAGACAAATTTTGCTGCAAAACATGCAAGTATCCACAAATTCGCACACTTACTCTCTAATATGTATTTAAAGGATAAACAGAAGAACAATTTTTTGTGGAATGCCATTCTAAGTATAAAATTAGACTTTCCGCCTCTCCCAGTGCAAATACAAGACATTCTAGAGGTAGAGGAGGGGGAATTGTTGATATTTGACCTTTAGCCAGTTAGCCGCACCCGCATGGGTGATATCAGCAGAGGCTAGCAAGTAGGTACAGCTTGTGTAAAACGCCGTAACATATAAGGGAGGACAATTTAGAAGTCGTTAATATATTTTGTATAAAAGCGACATTTATTACTGTGTGATTTTATCGTGGAGTGTTAATTACATAGGTACTGATAATTTTTATTTAAAAATAAGCATTCAAATGAGTACACTTTCAATTAAATAACTCAATATTTAATTTCAATAATTATATTCAAAGTGGATGTACCTAGACATACGTTTTGACTAAATCAACAAATTTATAAAAATTACATGTAAAGGACAAGTTAATTGATATCCTCAGTAACTATAAATCTTCTATTTGTCATGTTTAGAAATGGCAGTAAATTCCCGCAAAGATAAATTTTCCACTCAGGCCTTTAGAAAGCTTTCGATCTTTTCTGGCTTTTAGTCGAGAAGCGTAGAAATGAAGATTCAATATTCAGCAGCATCGTGGCGGTACGTAAGTGTAAATAATAGAAGGTATATGTGCTATTGTAAATGCAGTATACATATCAATGTATTGTATATGTGTTAACTTATTTTGGTGGAAAGGTGAGACATAAGTAATGTATGATGCATCGAAAACTTTCAGACACTTGTATGAATACGTTCCGGTTCCTCAGTTTAGAGCAGAGTCAGCCAATTCAGTGTCGTGTGACGTGTGTTTTAGCAGCCTTTTTGGGACTCTGGTGTAAGGCTGCATTTCTCTAACCCACAACTCCAACGTCGCCTTTCCCCCTTGCCTGCATTTTATTTGGGTTGCTAAGAGACTTGTTCACTGACGTCACAGAGCATGCAGTTGGCTGATTCTGGTTTACAGGATCCGGTGATTCATTGAGTCATGTTTTCCCTTTAAGAAAAGCAATATAGTACACAGTATTAAAACAAATATATTTTAGCTTGTGTTTTGATCTCTCTTACCTCTGTAAAGAAGCATGAAGACAAGTACAAGGTGGTTATGAAAATTATTACCATACATTAATCTAAGATGTTCGTACCTTTGAAATGGCGAAATTTATAGGAAACTTCTATTACAATTGCGGAAATTATCGAAGAAACAGGTTGTCTCTAAATATAACAAAGGTCATTTATTATAATTATGTACAAATTTATAAAACACTGATTATTGCATGAGATATATTGCTTCTGAACTATTACAGATGAACATCATTTAGTCAAAGTGTCTTCCTAACAAAATTAGTTGCATACGAGTTTGCAATTTGAGAAAATGTCATACCTTTCCTGCAGAAAATATTTGCTCTTCAAATTCTTGACATGAAAATGAAATACTTAATTTGCATCTTCACTCATCATAGTTAATAACTTTAAATAAATAAATAAAACTAATAATTAATACCTGTTTTAAGGGGAATTGGAGATGTCTGTCATATTTAAATATTCACTACGCGAAAACCTGCATCCTTCTTTATTAAACTTGGTAGATAAGAGAAAATTTACTGGCAGAAAAATTATAAAAAATACTGACACTTTTGGCTTTCTTTTTCTAAGAAACCTTTTGAAGGAGAGGTCTGAGGTTTGTACTGCAACATTTTAAGTTTAATTTCGTATCATTTGATTAATGGAATTCAGCTATCAATATTACTGCAATACATGCAACATTACGTAGCATATGTTTTAAGGTATTGCACTATCATCTTTCAAGGTTTTATCGTTTTCAGAAAAGGGTTTACATATTAATAGAATGTAGTTTAAAGATGTAAATTAAAGTTTAGCATGAAAAGTGTGACTTGCTCTTGTACATTCCTTATAAGACAATTTATGCGAAGTTATTTTCACATGAATTGCTTATGCATTGGAAAAGGTTGCTGCACGCATTGGTCGCTAGTTTGATGCAGCTTATTCTAACGTGTGGCCTATCCTCAGGGTAGAGCGAGAGTTCCGTCAAAGGGTATGCGTGGATATGTATGGGAGTAAGGATGATTCTAATGACACTGAAATGCAAGTTTCAAACTGGTTTAATGACTTTCTTTTTATCATCACATCAATCGAGAAGTTGCCGACCAAGGGTTACCAAGATATCACTGTTCGTAGCTACCGTATGTAAAATGCATATTACGTGATAACACTTAATTTGTTATTTACGTAGGAACCGAAAGATACCTTTTCTCCTCGGTTCTCGCCTGCCTTCACCGACGACCCAATCAATTGTGTCTTTCTTAATGGACCGCCAGCCCAGTTGTGTGTTCCTCACTGCAGCTGTGTTTGACTTTCACTTCTCGAAGCTTGTCTTTATTCCCAACAAAATTCCGCTTATGACTATTTTGTCCACTGTGATTATTAGTCTCGGTCATGCCATTATTAAGGGTCCGAACAATGCCTTTTCAAACGGAGTCAAGTGTTATCCATTTAGGTCCGATTTCACCAACAGATGTTAAAATCGACGTCAACAAATGTAACGTAACTTTCGTAATAGCGCTAACAATTTCGTGCATTTCACCAACCTGTTTTCTGAAAATGTTAACAAACACGTGCTAATGCCAAGAAACTTGTAAATATTACAGTTATAGAAGGCTGTGGATGAGTCGTATTATTTTCTGAACGTACTACGATGCGCTTTTGTTTTCATTTTCGTCTGCACCGTAGTCTGCACACAGCTAAAAAAATGGTGGATAATCAAAATCATAAACAAAAGCTATGAAACAAATTTCTTATCAATGGAGAAAGGATTGTTAATTGAATTGGTGACGAAGTATAACGATATCGTGGAAAATAGGATGAGTGCGGTGAATGTAAAAGAGAAAGATGTCACACGGGGAAAAATTGGAAACAAACCTAATTCAAATGCATGTGTCATTACTACAAACGAAACGTATTACGTAAATTTAAAACGAGGTGCGAAGAAGTACAACTGACGAGTGACTTGCACGCTTCAAGACGGGAAGTGGACAGTGTGTTATCCACAGTGAATTATAAAATCGCAAAGTTATTAATACTTGATGCAAAGGCGAGATCGGCATATTCCTTTCGATGCATGTTCTAACTCAGTATTACGTAAATTTAAAACGAGGGGCGAAGAAGGGCAAGTTACTTGAACGTTTCAAAACGGGAGGTGGACAATGTATTATCCACATAATTCAGTGAATTATAAAATCGCAAAGTTATTAATACTTGAAGCAAATGCGACTTCGCCATATTCCTTTCGATGCATGTTCTAACCTCTCTTGTACTTCCGCACTAACCTTCATAGCAACATGTTTCGACAGTCTATACCTCCGTAAAAAATTTTCTTCGGATAGCTCCTCAAAATCATTTCTCTTCATAGGCCGTACTCTATTTCGAATGCCATTTAGACGGTCTTAAATATAGCAAATCGAAATCAACAGCTGAGTTCATGCTCGCCATTTTGACTATTTACAATTGTTAAGGACTTAACATCAGAAATTTGGCATGTTAGTTTAACAAGAGATGTAACGCGAGTGTTACGCTAACACTTGGAGAAATGCAATTTTCGTTTTAACTATTGCTAAACTCGTGCTAAGTCTTAACATCTATTGGTGAAATCGGGCATTAGAATCCCTGCTAAGAATCCGCTTTCTCCCAGCACTTTGTGAAACTATGCACCGCAACTGCATCTGCTTGTCTTTTAACAAATATACCATGTGCCTTTGAAATCCATTACGATTCTTTATTCAGTGCATCCCTTAATATCGGTATCAACATTTGTTGCAACTAGTGGTAGGTATCTTCGGATTGAATAGTCATTGCCTGTAAGTTTGAACCAAAAGAGATTAAAATTCCCTAAGATCTATAAAGAGTATATATACTCTTATATAATCTATAACCAACAAAGAATCACGGAATTTATTTAAAAAAATAAATTTATCATTTTATCTTACTATCTTAATATCTTATCATATCTTACTAGATATGAATGTATTTGGAGAGAAGCGGAACTAGGGGCCTGAGAAGTTAAACTAGGAGTAACAACATCCAGAGCTCCGAATTTTACCTGCTGGTGACCTGAGGCCTGCAGATTTATTATTATTTCCATTGTAAACCTGCGCATTTCACCTTTCCCCTTTTCCCCTGAGGCCCCAAGAATTTACAATATTACAGTTGTTAATAGAACAGAGGTTGAAAGTGCACTCTAATGATCGACTACTTCTCAACTGATTTAGCAAGAGGTGAGTATACCTTACTACTGTGCGAAGTGAGGCCGAGGTAAGTGTGCGATTGACATTCGAGAAGGTTAGGTACATAGGTAGTTTGATAAGTCTGGTAAAACACCAAAAATAATTTTTTTCGTGAACTTCTCACCTTAATTCTCGACATAGTCTCCATTGTCGGCCATACACTTGGTCCAGCGATGCTCCAGCTTTTCCATCCCGTCGGAAAAATAGTTTCCTACAAGGTCTGCAAAATACTCGTTGACGGTGACTATCACTTCTTCATTTAATGAAAATTTCTTACCACCAAGCCAAATTTACAAGTTTGGGATCAGGAAGAAATCACTTGGGGCTAAGTATGGGGAATAAGGTGGACGAGGAACCAATTCAAAGCCCAACTCATACACTTCCGCCATTGCGATTGTTGATGTGTGCGATGGTGAAAATCCAGGTGAAAGAGCACCTTTTGCGTTTCGATCTCGGTCTACTTTCAGTCAACTCATGTTGCAAATGATCCAACAATGAAGCATAATAGGCTCCAGTTTTGGTTCTGCCTTTTTCCAAGCAGTCTATGAGGATTATTCCTTGAGAATTCCAAGAAACAGTGGTCATCACCTTACCAACTAACAAAATGGTCCTTGCCTTCTTTGGCGCATTTTCACCAGCCTTTGTCCATTGTTTTGACTATTGTTTTAACTCTACTGTGTAATGATGAAACCAAGTTTCATCCACTGTCACAAATCGGCACAAAAAGTTTTGCGGATTGCGATTAGACATCGCCAGATACTCGGTAGAAGTGTTCTCCCGGAAGAACTTTTGGTCAACTGTAAGCAATCGCGGCACCCATCTTGCACATAGCTTTATCATACCCAATTTTTCATGCAGGATATTATGCACTCACTCAGTTGAAATGACTACAGCCTCATGAATCTCACAAATTTTTATTCGGCGGTCTTGTATAACCAGATCGTGGATTTTTTCAATGGTGTCCTGTGTGGTGACCTAAATTGGGCGACCACAGCGCGATTCATCTGTGCTTCTACGACCACGTTTAAATTCATTGATCCAAAAGTAAATAGTCTTCAATATTGGTGCAGAGTCCGCGCGAACTTCAATCCATTTTGACTTATGCAGCAGTCCAGCCCTTCAAATGAAATGTTTGATAACAGCACGAAACTGTATTTTCCATTTTCAATAGCAGCTATGACACTATCCACTTCAGATAGATGTCAACAAGAACTGCATATTTTAACATATTCTAATTTTCTGTACAATGTTTTCAATAATCAAGCTCACCACCCGCAAAGCTAAAATAGAAAATTTCCATCCCTTCATGGAAATTTACCAGACTTATCAAACCACCGTCGTAGTGCATGATCGAAACTAAACAAAAGCACTCTATTGGTATATTTATACTGACCGAGAATGACCTGTTTTCCCAATGTTAAAATTAGTCCCCATTTGTCATTAAAACATTATTTAAAGTCACGAAATCTAAACAATGAAATAAACACAAAGTACATTGAGCTGCTTTTAGTTACAAATTTATTAACAATTTCACTAAAACATATCTGCTGAATAATTTCTGAAAATAATATACTGTCAAACTCTGATCAGCTGCATTTCTTGCCCAATTCTTCGCTTTAACTCTTCAAGTTCTCTTGGTCGGTCCTCGTAAACAGTCCACTTCAAATATATTGTGACTTTGTGGATTCATAGAATTAAAAGTCCAATTTGCAGAAATTCAAAATGTTCTTTATTTCCGGAGAAATACACCCTCTTCAGTTCATACGTAACAGAATTACGTCACATACACCATCATAATCTACCAAGCGCGATGACCACAACAGCGTTCTGATTACATCAGCTCTCGTTACAACACTCTACAGCTGTTTACTGCTGTTTACTACTGTTTACGACTCCTCTGGCGTGTCACAATCTCTTATATATACCTCCATGGATAATTTCTAGACTGTTCTAAAACAAACCAGAAACCAAATAATCTCTATCAATTAAGAAGTCACTAGAAATTTCCATTTACCTCACTTATCTGTGTTGGTCTTTTTTCTCCGTTATCTTTATTTGCCGGCTCTTTGTGTACACAAGCCGCACTATCGTAGATAACGGGTTGACGACAATACATACTACAGGTCAGGAGATCTTTGCGGCCATTCAATACTTCCTCTCCTGCCAATCCATCTTACTGGAAATTCGTGATTTAGGTAATTCACCACCTATCTTCCATAATGTGCTGGCGAGTAGATAAATGTGGGTTCCACTGATAATAAAACATCAAGTGTTTCATCACCATCTGTAACTCGTTTTGGCTTTCCATAATTTTCTTTATTTTTAAAACATTCAGTTTCATTGATTTTTTCCTTCAAAATTTTGCTTGCCGTAAGATGAGTAATCCTTCGTTTGATTAAACAAGACAAACATCTCCTCGGGTCCTCCTCCTATCACCATATCCAATCATCATTAGTATATCATTTCGTGTCTTTCTGTAAGTCGTGCCATGAATATTTTTTTAATATACCTACGTCACATCGGACGATGAATGGAATGGGTGAAATGATGCTCAAATGGGTCCAGGGTCCATGGAGCTTACAGTTACCCGACATTCGTCTTTTAGGATAAGGGAAATCCAGGGAAATCCTTATCCAGGTAACTCGTCCTGACAAAGATTCGAACTCAGGACCTCTTGAACGCGAGGCAGACATTCTACCATCTACGCTACCGAGGCGGGCGCCATGGATAATTACATTCAAGAAGATTTTGCAATGAATTGTTGTCCTTATTAGCTTAGCTTTTACCTGTATTTGTTTAATCCAAAACCACATATAGAAGTAACCTACTGTATTGTTTAATTCAAAACCTACTCAATTTGAAGTAATGGTGCGTTTTCCTTTGCTCAGTACACATACAGTAAGATCCTAATAAACTTAAATTGCGGTTTGAAAGGGTAATTGCTTTTACGTTCTGAGACTTGAGGACTGCAGGAGAGCAGAAAAAAGAAATGTTGCCATTTAACAACAAAAACTCTCTTACTTTATTTGTAATCATAATGTGTGGACATGTTAACATCTTATAGCTTTTCTAAACACATTACTTCATAGAATTCCAATAGCGGGGTTATAGGTATTGTTCCATACTTTTTACTCACCCTGTATAAAGGAAATGTGTAACTATTTCTGTAAACTTCATGTCTATTAACACGAAATAGATTGAAAGATTAACTTTTTTAGGGTAATTTTGTAGAAATGTATAGATAATTGACAGTGAGTGAAGTAAGTAGTCTGTTATTAAATAGGTCTAGTAAGTTGAGGACTATTAGGTAAGTTGTCTAAAAGGACCCTTAAAATGATCTAAAATATCTGAAAAAGTACCCAAAGTTTTGAAAGTAGGACTTAAAGAAGTGATACCTACAAATTAATATATTAATTTTCAGTTAGATGCTCCAGTGATATGCAATACATAGAGCAAGAAAAGCTACATGTAATAAATGCTTCTTCTGATTGCAAACCAGCAATGGACATTCTGGGGAAAGATACTGAAAAGATATTAAATCATACTTGGTTTAACCACACCTTGGTTACATAACTTCAGAAAGCTAACCCAAGTTGGCATTGCAGTATATCACAACAGCCATCTCTAAATTCTTAGGTGTAAAGGATCGTCTCTTTTCTGACAACATGTTGTGAAAACATCTACACATCAACACATCTCCACATCAACAGATGTCACTGGTGTATACCTGAAACGAGTGTAATCTTATGGAGAGAAAAAGTTGTGATATTTAGAGAGGATTTTCTAGGTTCTCTGCTGGAGCTAATGACTTCAATACAATAGAAAGGCCTATCGTCTGTTGCCTGCTGTAGCCAGTCTTAGAAGTGCCTATTAGTCAAAAGAAATTAGAATTTATAGTAGACTCTGTTGAAAGGAAAAAGATAGTCATAAGAGGTTAAAGCTGCAACAAGAAAGCACAGTTAAAGGAAACAAAAATATTATACGAGGGTGGTCTGAAACGTTTCCGACCTCATAAAGATACAAGAAATTTTTTAAGACTTTTTTTCTTTTTAATTTTTCAACATAGTCTCCTTGTAACTCTGCACACTTCTCCTGGCGATGCTCCCATCTCTGTAACCCGCCCAAATAGTAATCAGCATTTTCCTCTGCAAAATAAATCTCCAAGACGTGATTGCCTCTTCATTTGATGAAAATCTCTGTCCTCCGAGCCTAGTTTTCAGATGAGGGAACAAAAAGAAGTCGCTTGGGGCTAGATCTGATGAGTAAGGTGGATGGTCAAGCAGTTCAAACCGTAATTTGTAAATTTTCGCCATTGTTACCGCTGAGCTGTGAGACGGTGTATTATCTTGGTGAAACAGGATTTTCTTTTTCTGCAAATGTGGTCGTTTTTCCGCAAGTTCTACTTTCAGCTTGTCAAATAATGATGCGCAGTATGCTCCTATAATGGTTTTTCCTTTTTGAAGATAATCGATTAAAATAACTCCATGACCATCCCAGAAGAAAACAGTCGCCATCACTTTCCCAGCCGAAAAAAAAAAACAGTTTTTTCTTTTTTCAGAGCCAGTTCTCCCTTTGCAGTCCACTATTTGGACTGTACTTTTGTTTCGGGCGTATAATGGTATATCCAAGTTTCATGTACAGTAATTAATCGGCACCAAAACTCGGATTTATTGCGCCTAAACTGCGCCAATAGAGCGTTGGTAATGTTCATTCGAACACGTTTTAGGTACAGCGTGAGCAAACGCGGCAACCAACACGCGGACGGCTTTCTCATGTCTAAATGTTGATTTAATATGTGACAAACACGTTCTTTTGACATGCTCATAGCCTCTGCTATCTCTCTCACTTTAATTCGGCGGTCGTCTAGCACCATTTGGTGAACTTAAGCAATGTTTTCGTCGGTAGTTGCAGTTTTTAAAGTCCCAAACGTTCATTGTGTCCCAAGGGCCTGCGGTTACATTTATATTTAGCTGCCTAATATTTCACTGTGGTAAATTATGGTGCACAATCCCCATACACAGAATCCAACTCATATTTGATTTGCGTAGGCGTATTGCCTTTCAAAAACAAATATTTAATGACAGTTCGACACTCGATGTTGTCCATTTTCATAAAAACACTTACATCAACTCACTCAAGCGACTGTTAAATAACAACTGAGCGTCCAAAATGGCTGAAACTTTAGTGAGTAACTGTCAACAGATGAACAAGGAAATTCACTAGCTTTTATTTACGAGTGTTGCCATCTTCATGTTGAAGTCGGAAACTTTTCAGAACACCCTCGTAAAAAAGACCTTTAAATCAAAACATAGTAAAAAGCAATGAGGACAAATACAAGTTTTATAAGGGACCTTTAATTCATAATATAGCCACAGAAAAGGTCAAATGAAGTCCTCCATTGTCTGGCCTATAATGAGCCATAATTAACATATGCTGGACCACATCTTCAGAGACTAAGAGAAAAAATGGCAACTGCCTAGCCCTACATATATCGGATATTTTGTGTAAAAAGTGATATAGTGGGATTGAAGTGAAGACATTAGATCTTAACCTTGCCAGAGGGGACTAAATGAAATAAAGCCTTGATGTTTTCGCTTGAAGTTAGTTCTGTTTTATTGCTCTGCACATTCTGATATTTGCAGAACCAAACATAAGGAAGAAATTGCTTCAGAAGTCGTTTTACTTTTTTTTTTTCTAATGAAGACTTTATTGAGAAGGAGGGACAACAAAATGGCCGACTCACGTGCCAGGTTGATTCTACATAAACAACTTGCAATTACGGAGACCGATCGCCTTGAAGAATTCAAATCCATCTCCTTCATGCTGGCACACTAATTAATGAAGTGCATCTAATGAGCTGCTCTTACTGATTACTAATTTGTTTCTCAAGCTGAAGAATTAATTGCAGAAGTCGTATAATAACACAGTTCATGGATACTGCTCGTTCAGGCAGAGACACAGCCAATTATAAAGACGGAAAATTGCTACTGGGATCCCCTCTCTTGAGAGCAAATGTAAGACAAACAGCAACAAATTAGGACATGCTTTCAGTCTAACGATTACAGGATTTATGTTAAAGCACTTTAATTGCTTCAAGTAGTGTATCTTAATTCATTAAGAGTTATTTCGATCCAAGAATTCCAATTTTTACTCGATTCAGTGACTTCGCTATCACCTACAACGGTGTTTTAGTAAATTCCTCAACGATTGATGGAATATTTAGCTAACAAATGAGCTACTGAGACAAATTTTACACCACGTAATAACGCTAAGGCGCATAAAAAGCACTAATGACACATTAGTTCATTAAATTGGTAACGGAAGCGTAACATTTATGTCGTTTCCCATTTATTTTAATGTTTTGGTACAATAAAGGAAGTAGGTATAATTTAAATCAATGCCGGCTCAAGAGAGAGTCAAGCCCTGTCCTCAATTTGGAGGATTTTAGAGTGAAATACATCTTAATATTTCAGAAACAGACATAATTACAACTCTAGCGTTTTTCCAGAGACTATTTCCTATCAAATAGCTGGCATTTGTTTTAATTGACGTTATCCATTGCTGAATCATTTCGGACGATAAATGAAATGTCTAAAATGACGCTTGAATGAGTCCAGGGTCCATAGGTCAGGTGGTTTCGTCTGTGGCTCGTATTCGGGAGGCCCGGGTTCGATTCCCGTGGCCGACCTACTTGACCCATGGGGTTTTTCGGGGGTTTTCCCGGGTGGCTAGGCGAATGCTGGTTAGGTTAATTACATCCCTCGAATTTCCTGTCCCTCCATTTCATCTCCATTATCATTTCACATCATCTCTCCTCTGGTGGTATCTTTCAGGGTAGAAGTGTCGGCGGGAGTCTCGGTGGTGCATGGCAGGATGATATGCTCTGAGGAAAACTAGGTCGGTTGCCGGTCTCAGCTCCTCTGCTGGGACCATTTTGGGACCGCCAGCCAGGGACCTTTGGGGCTCGGATCGCCTGTCTGGGACCATTAGGGCTTGGCTGCTGGGCTCATTGCTGCAGGGGAGCGGGTTCGTTGTCCTGCCCTGTCGGGAGAGGTCTCTATCCAAGTAAACTGTAGAGACCCTGCCCTCTTTACTGTGGTGGCTCCTTGGGTCGGCCGACCTCTGTCTCCTTCGCCTTATCCTTCCTCCCGGGGGAATCCCCACTTAGGGTCATAGCAACAAAGGGCCCAGCATGGTGGCCTATTTACCGAATCCCCTCCGTAATGAAATCCCAATCCCAGGGTCCATAGATCTTAGAGTCACCAGGCATTCATCTTTCTGGATAAAGAAAAACCCTAGAAAATCTTATCCACATAAGTCACCCTGACCGAGATTCAAACTCAAAAGCTCTTGAATGTGAGGCAGACAGGGTAACATTTACAATATTGAAGGGGGAAGCTGGTGACAAATGAAGCACCAAAATTGCTCACTTTACTCTCCAACAGCTTAATGCAACAGTATGACACTTCCAAAATCATTTACTATAAACCATCAGTCATTTTACAAAACTGCATACATGATTATCAGCTTAGAGACTTTTCTCCAATATATATTCTTCTAAATTACGAGGTGCGTTCAAGTTATAACACCTATTTTTTCAGGAGTGGGACCAGACCTACATTTTTTAAACACGCGTGGACTCTTTATGAATGATTGACAGAGATTTTGTTTTTGTTTTTTGTAATTTACGTCCTCCAAAGTTAAGTCATATCGGACGATGAATGGAACAGATGAAATGATGCTCAAATGAGCCCAGGGTCCATAGAGCTTACAGTTAACCAACATTTGTCTTTTAGGATAAGGGAAAACCCTGGAAAAACCTTATCCAGATAACTCACCCTGACCGAGATCCGAACTCGGGACCTCTTGAACGTGAGGCAGACATGCTACCATCACGCTACCGAGGCGGGCAGTGTCAGAGATGGCAGCACTGTACAGTGTGTAAAACTCTAGAAGCAGTAATAAGAGCTAGGACTGTTTTTGATATTTAAAGTGGCGACGTTTTCATTGCAAGAACAACATGTAATCATTCGTTTTCTCCTTTTTCGTGGTGTGACACCTATTGAAATTCAGTGCCAGTTGAGTGAGGCATGTAGTGATGGTACCATGTATGTGTGTAATGTGTGTTCCTGGGTGCGACAGTAGAATGAAGGCAGAGCATCGTGTGACAATAAAACAAAACAGCTGCTGACCTCGGCTCCAAAATTGGCATTTCCGTGGGATCTGTGCATAGAATCCTGCACGAATATCTGAAAATGCTCAATCGGCGATCCTCCAAAACAACGTTCTCCACTCGCTGAATCATGTCGTCCAACCAACTGGTGCGAGGCCGTGACTGCTTTGGTTTGTTGTCACACGATGTTCTGCCTTCATTGTACTGTCGCAACCAGGAATGCACCTTAGACACATCCATGGTATCGTCACCACATGCCTCACTCTACTGGCGATGAATTTCAATAGGTGTCACACCACGAAAATGGAGAAAACAAATGATTACATGTTGTTCTTGCAATGAAAACGTCGTCATTTTAAGTATCAGGAACAGTCCTAGCTCTCGTCGCTGCCACTGTACAGTGCTGCCATCTCTGACACTGCCCGCCTCGGTAGCGTGGTGGTAGCATGTCTGCCTCACATTCAAGAGGTCCCAAGTTCGAATCTCGGTCAGGGTGAGTTATCTGGATAAGGTTTCTCCAGGGTTTTCTCTTATCCTGAAAGACGAATGTTGGGTAACTCTAAGTTCTATGGACCCTGGGCTCATTTGAGCATCATTTCATCTATTCCATTCATCGTCCGATATGACTTAACGTTGGAGGACGTAAATTACAAAAGACAAAAACAAAATTTCACACATTCACACATTCACAAAGAGTCCACGTGTATTAAAAAAAAAAAAAAAAAAAAAAAAGGAAATCTGGTCCTACTCCTGAAAAAAATAGATGTTGTAACTTTAAAGCACTTCGTACTTATAATTTTGAAGAATGAGTATATAAGTTTCTGTTTCAACTTATAAACTGACATCTTCTTTCCTAACAAAATAAACACGAGTTTGGAAATCTGCTAGATGTTTGGAGTGAATATAATAAATTACTTAATATTGCTACTATTTCTGGTCATCCTTGAAATTGTGCTGAAAGGAAGGCACTCTGCTATATCTTAGTTATTTATGTATCCACCTTCAACATACAAGTATCAATCTTCACTTTTGAGCAATATATAAAATCGATTATTCTCCGACTGATCTGAGAAATTATCAGATGGAATGGAAATAAGTTTATTTTTCCGCCACAATAAGAAAAGACCATATCATTACGGGATACGTTTGTTACTGAAAAGTAGGTATTTTACTGTTAGACATGAACAGTCTCTGCAAAGAGTCGAATTATCTCTACCAGAGTCAATATAGTAGGTGAAGCAGAAGAATAAAAGGTTAAAATTTGCAAGACCAAACAGGAACACCATCTTTAGTTTAGTGTTAATGGAATAGTATTATAATTTCCTTGACTATCGATTACCTCGTAATGGCTTAGTAAAAAATTTTGCCTTCTTTGCCTTTGTAGCAGATATCTCATGTTGTTTAAAAAAGGAGTAGTTAAAGGAATTGAAATATGTAATGAAGTAGAGATATAATGAAAGGTAGGTGATATGTAACCATGACAACCTCACATGAGAGGTAGCTGTTATATGTCTCAAAGATCTTTCTTCTGCAAGGAACATTCGTAAAGGATATACGTTTATCAGTATTACTCTGCAAGTGTGCAGATAAGGAGTAATAAATGAATGCATTTGTGTGATGCATAATAGACGCATCAATAGCCAGTGTGCTATTAATTTATAATTAGTATTTTGCATCATTAGTAGCAGGAGAGAAGGCAATTATCAATAACCTTCAAAATTTCCTAAGATCAAACATCGAATTGTATATATGGAATAAAATATTCTTCTTTGGGAAGGTATGACTGAAAAGTTAATCAATTGGCAGTAAAGTCTAATATTTCTCAGCTCCGATACCACGACCTCGTCCCTCCAGAATTACTGACGTGCCTACAGATCCAGAGTTGCAGGGGAAACTTCTAGATTTCTTCAAGATTATCACCAAAGCTGAAAAATTCATCAACATTTACCATCATCACATTAAACTGCTTCACCTCGTAGCCTCAAGACTTATTTTTTAAAGAAGGCTTTCAACTTCATATGTTTCCTTATATCCACTCCGTCTTTAATCGACAATGTACTTCTGAACATCCAATACTTCGGTCACATACTAGATGATTTTAGTACCTGTAATTTCTCTGAAAAATATGCTGAAGTCACTTCCTCGCAAGTATTCATAACACTTTGGGAACTACAACATTTCTTAAAATATAAATATTCTTTGTCATAAATTGCAGACGACTTTTGTGGCAGCAAACTAAGTTCAGCAATTCGAGCTTCTCGAATTTCTTCAGGTATCAAACTTTCATCGCCTGAATCATTCATTTTTACTTACAGTTTACCATTTGTTATTTTTGCATTACCATAGTTACGATTCGTAGCTATTCAAAGCCTCCAGTATCATCTTACACCTACTAAAAACACCGATTCTAATCTTTTATAAAACAATTTTTAATATTTTTATAATTCATAATTTCAAGTCTATCTTTTTTAGATAACGGATACACTTACGTATGGGACTAGCGAGGTTTGATGTTTATCATGCTTTTGCTCGGCGCTAACGCCTCGAGCGTTAAATTTTTTCACACTCTAACAGACATCTACTATACGCGTGATAAGAAGAGCGATCGGGTTCCAAGTCCTCTTTCGGTAAGTTTCGTTTAACTCCGTAAAGATAGATGACAACTTTGAAATTTTAAATGCGCTATACACTGACATCTAGTAACTAATATGCTAAGCTTTATCATGTCCTCCATATTTCGTTTTGATCAATTTCGAGGTTTCTTAGCTAACCAATTTACAACAATCGTATGTTGGAATTAGAATTTTAGTTCATCCTTGGCAACATATACATGTTATGAGACACGTCAAAATATATAAAGTCAAATTGATTACATAGAGTATACACAGTAAGCAGCTTTTCTATGGTTTCATGTGGTATTTGCATAGACTAATTTACTACAAGAAATGTCATAATAAGAATATTACAGGTTTGTGAATGTACTATGCTTCCAGTGCTCATTTAAATGGTTACAGTTCTAAGAATTCATTAACCGTATAAAAACAGTATGTATGCAAAAATCTCTTAAGTTTATTCTTAAAGTGTTTTACAGATGCAGTTTGTTTAATGAATTTGGAAGTTTGTTATATAACATTATCCCTTTGTAGTTAAAGCTTACTTCATAAAGGCTTGTTTGGCGCACTCAAACTGCCAGTTTATCCTTGTTACGAGTGTGGTGGTAATGTACATCAGCATTTACTTAAAAATTATTTGTATTGGTATGAACATTTGTGGAAGTTATGGCTCTCAAAAGGAGACATTTTTATTCATCTACCTCCGTGTAACTCTGATCTGAATGCAATTGAGCTGGCGTGGGCAAAACTAAGGGCAGTGTTCATAGGATGCAACGTTACTTGTGATATCTTCGCTTATCTTACACGCTATTTTGCAGAACCGTGTTTTTCAAGGTTGACCACCCTACAGAAACAAAAGAGCGTTAGCTCTCACTTCTTCCCCTCTGCCCGCACCACACCGTGAATCCAGCGCTCAACTTATCTTGCGCATACTTATAACTACCTCGCAAGTTCCATAAATAACTATTATTCGCCAGAAACATTAGACATAAAGAAAATTATAATATTATCTTCTCTGAGAGTAGATCATCTCTTATTGAATTCAAAATGCTACTATAGAAAAGGGTGTATGCCTTTTTAAGGTGCAATTAAAACTTTTGTTCTATCAAGCTTAGCTGGAGAAAATTAAATTAATTTATATAGGTAGTATGTTGTAAAAGTACTGTGGCAGTGAAAAGATTTATTGCCAAAACCAGAAAGATATAATGGATTCCTTTAAGAGTTTCGCTTCCTATAAGGATATATATGACTGAAATTTCATGAATATTTTCAAAAACTCACCTTTTCCTCTTTTTAGCCTATAAAATAGTGTAAGCCTTCCTGAATCCAAAGAATGCTTAGATAGCATCCAAAATCCATTTTTAAATGTTATAATCTAGTTTGAAAGTTACGTGAGTGGTAGTGTTAGATATGACTTCTAATTCTTTATATTTGTTTTCTCGCTATTGAAAATTTTACATTTTTCATCATTTAAGATGCTCCTTGCGTCGCCGTTTTAGTGTTAGACTAATGAAAATTGCTACATACATTCATAGAGAACAGTGAGTAGACATTGCCCTGGATTTTATTGTGAGATGCATTTAAGCACACTTTTTTACTTCAAAACACACAAAAATTTGAATTTTGGACAAAAAAATGTCATATTCATAGGTTTAAAAATTTCTGGAGCCTAAAGTTATTCTGACACAGAGAAACCTAGGGCAAATTAAAAAATGGATATATTGGGAACCTGTTGTTAAAATATTAGACCAAAGTTTATGTAATTTTTTTGCAAGAGACTTTTTAGGTGACGTAACCAAAAATAAATAAATTTGACCATATTTTCCAAACTATCAAAGTGAACGTGATAAAATTTGGGCTGTAGCATATTTGCAATAAGTTACACCTGTGGTATAAATATTAAAAAACTAGCGTTATTAGTTCAGGATTTCAAATTTTCAATCTTAGATATCCTTAAGGAATATAAGAATAGTTATTATACATTCGTGATTTAATAAAAGTATCATTTCTAAGCCTTTGTATTATCACAAATGACAGTTATTTTATGCAAAAATAAAATAAATCCGTTTAATGTATTTCAAAATATAGATTTAAATTAGCCCTCGTTTCACGTGTATAGTGTAAATTATATAAAACAAATGGTAAAGAATACTTACGTATCACTATGGAAACTTAGACCATGTTTGACATATTGTTTAAGAAACTCACTGTAGTTCTGCAGTTATAATAATTGTGCTACGATATTTAAATGTCCAGGAGATTTAATCGTCCTAGCGATTCAAATGAAGAAAAGTATGATGATGTTATGTTCGCAACGCCGGTTCAAGTTACTGAGACATCTTCATAACAGGTTAGGGGAACTAATCATCATAATATCTGAAAGCAGCCGACTTGAGTTAACCCTGCAGTTCCATTTCCGACACCTGTTATCGAACTTCCGGTCATTCTGCACGCAACATGATGAACTCAGGCTTGAATGCAATTTATTTGCTTCTAAATAACAGCAATATCCATCCAACAAACTTCTAATTTTCTCTACCATGTGTGTACCTATACTCCGTATAGCCCAAACAAGGGTTCTGATATCATTACATCCCTGGAGCACATTTTTCTTGACCGCAATGCGTATGTTAATTTATTACCCTTTTATAATAAAGACAATATTTTAATAATCGTATCATTTGAACGAAGCTTAATCATATTTTATTTATCATTGGGGCCATGGAAGCATCGGGTTCCCGCATTGTTTACGAGAGCAAAGCAAAAGTCGCAATCATGGCTTTAGTGGGCAACAGACCAGAGAAAAGAAATGAATTATTGAAGAAAGAACATTCCAAATTTTTGTTATGAGTGTTATATCCCTAATAGATGTAACTGCTTATAAACCTGGAGGACCACAAAAGCAACAAAAGAAGCTTCACATTGCCTTCAGAATCTCAAAGGACCGAGTGATAACGATGTACAGTATTTAGCCCACATATGAATACAGAAATTACAGAGAAGTAAGTGCGGGTGATTTCTATTGGTGGGTGACTCGGATTAGTTTTTAAAAATGTACTCCCTAGGTGACGGTAGTGTGTTGTATTGCTGGAACGACCTTTATGAGCGAAGAAGTTAACTACACTGGGCAACAATGAAAATGTTTCGGGCTTAAAAATAATGAATTTACATGTATTTCCATCTGCTGAATTCAAAAATCACCTAAAAATTATAGATTAGCTCTTGTTTTGAAGATAAAGTGACATTTCATTTTTAGGTTGAAGATTTTATATTTGGGGGAATTTTTTGGGAGTTGGCACACCTGTATAAAACACAATCAGAGAGAAATTTTGGAAATTAAGTGATGCAAAAGTTAAGGAAAGCATTTTTGTTGGACCACAAATAAGAGAACTTGTAAAGGATCCTGCATTTGATCAAATTTTGGAGGGGAAAGAAAAGGAAGCTTGGGAAGCCTTCAAGGGTGCTGTTCATGGATTTTTAGGCAGTAAAAGAGATGACAGCTACAAGCCTTTGGTGACAGTGCTCCTACAAAATTACCGTAACCTTGGATGCAACATGTCCCTTAAGATCCATTTTCTCCACTCCCACCTAGACTTTTTCCCTCCTAGTTGTGGAGCTGTTAGTGATGAACATGGGGAGAGATTCCATCAGGACATTTCTGTTATGGAACAAAGATATCAGGGCCGTTGAAGCAAAGTAATGCTTGCGGATAACTGTTGGTCTTTGTATAGGGATTCTGCGGAACTGCATCACAAGAGGCAAGCTAAAAGACGACGAAGTCAGTAGGCCACAACATGATTCTCTTCAGACAGATTCTCATCAGTCTGCGAAGTATTTTTCTATAAATTTGGAACCCTTAACATGTAATTACCAGTTTAAAAAATCAAATGCACTTTCATTGTGTTAGCATGTATGTAATTAAAATGTATCCTTTTCTCTCAATCCCTTAATATGTAATACTTCCACCTTGTGTATATCAGAGAAACTACAGCTAATAAAAGTTTTTCATTGTCATATATTTTTTTTTTCAATTAGTAGGGATTGCCTCATGAAGTGCTCGAAACATTCAAACATTAATTTTTGTTGCAAAGTGCTACCTGAGACAGTTGTGTGTGTAATACGATTGTGTTTCTTCAGTCTAAGTGAGAAATCGAGTTCTTTTCTGGAAAGGAGGTATGTAATTGCTCCATTTCTGGCATTTTGTTATTTTATAAGTTCGTTTTAGTTATATTTATAACGAATGTGCATTAAAACTGCTCCGGAAGCTTATACAGTAAGAAAATAGAGAGTTTCTTACATCCACAATCCTCCTTTTTGTTATGATAGATACTTAATCAGTGCTGCAACGGGCAAAAATAATACAGCTACAATTGTGCGTGAATTGGATTAAATTAATGCGGCAGATTCAACTTTTTATTTTTTTATTTACGTCCTCCAAGGTTAAGTCACATCGGACGATGAATGAAATGGGTGAAATGATGCTCAAATGAGCCCAGAAAAATGGAAAATGGTACCAGAAAATCTCTGTGGGCAATGTGGGAAAGAAGCAATTCATATAGGTATGAAAAATATGTGTGAGATGCATAAAGGACATGAATATACAAATGCAGAAATGTCTTATTTTGTTCTCATGATTACATGTTCCACCGTTTTTCTTTCCATTCCGATTCGTCACCTATGCCAACCCTATGCACCCTCCAATTGCAGGCGATTAGGAATAAAAATGAATAAAAATGGAATAAAAATGAAAACGGAACTATACAGAAAATTTTTTATCAAAAAGTTGTCATTTAACGCAATCTAGAACGTCCAGGATTTAATATAAGATAAAAAACCTTCATATTTATGTGACAAATAGGACTTTTGTGTAGCATTTTCAAAGTATTGATCCGATTCACCGCTTGCCTTGCAAATAAAATGGAAATAAAAATATCAACAATATAAATAAACTTTAAAGAACAGGTTTCATAAAATACAACATCGAGTCTGTTACATGAAATGCTCTAAGCAGTAAACTTGCACGAAAAATTCTTTTCATAAACTTGTGCTACAAAATCTTTTATAGGATATATATATATATATATATATATATATATATATATATATATATATATATATATATATATATATATATATATATAAGCATTATCTAATTCATAGGAACTTAGAATCTGGAGACCTACTTGGTATACACACTAAAACAGAGAAACAGAACGTTTAAAATGCGATTCTTGATTTTAGGGTAATCAAAAGTTATTTATCCAAAACAAAATTTACCCGAGACGTTTCAGTTAGTTTTATATGTGTAGATAATCAGAAACAAATGAAACGGGCAACGCACCACCGACGGGAGAAACTGCCTTGATGACCAGGTACAGATAACCACCGGATTTTTGAAACCAAATCTAGACAAAGCACATTTCCTGTGTCGTGTTTTACCCCAGTTTAATCGCCTCTAAACTTTATTTTCTTTTTCTTTTTAAACCATGATTGTGAATTTCCGACCCGAGGTTTTATGAAGTCAACGCGAGGCAAGGAAACAATAAAAAGTCAGCTATCTAGGGACGGACTATATTTCGTAAGAGGAAATTCAGGCAGTGGCGGCTTCTATGGTTAAACGATATTCAGTTGTCTGCGGACACAGAATTGTACTTGTAGGCTGCAATATGCCAATCAGTGGCTTACTTTCACTGGAATTTTTATAAGGTAGAGAATATATTGTAGTCAAGTCGAAATTTCTATTCTAAGTTTTACCAGAATACAGTTTGTAAGCTCTCTAAACCCCACCAACTCTCAACCCCGTTTTTATTCCTCTAAGGGAAGTTAGAGTTCTGTTAACCCCGGAACAAACTCGAATGAGAACCAAATTTCATACTTGAGTCAGACGCCGTTTAAACAGTGCTTTTCAAACAATGCATACCTACACCACAAACTACCTTTTATTTTTTTAATATTTTCATTTTAATACGACAAATGAAATGTATACCTTAAATGTTCTGTGAACATCGGTGAACCTTTTAGATTTATTTACTTCTTTATAGTTTTGTACTGACAGAAAAATATGAGTTTCTTTCAACCAGTAAATATTTTGTACCATAGGCCATTTTAATACAATCTTCCTTGTTTTTATTTTACACTATTTTAAACATTACAATTACAAGTGTTATTCTTTTTTTATCAGAACTATGCAAGAACAGTTCATCTTATACACCTGCTGAAATACGAATTGAAAAGTGTCTGTCAAAATGAATTATGTAGAAATACAGTTTATTGTTTACATAAATTGAATAGATCTGCAAATAAATTATACTAAGAGGGAAAGTCTTATAACACGTGTTGTATTCAATTTTCCATAATGAACAGAAATTTATTCTTAAGCTAAATAAATGTTAAGAACACAGGGCACTGAATTTAAGGGAACTTATCCCATAACAGTTAATTATGCGGTAAACGTTTTATTAATTTAATTAATTAATATCCTATACTAAGTTTCTATTGACACATTCTTCGTTTTTGAACGATCCTGTCCATAAACACACATGCGTGTGCATGTATTTCTTTTAAAGAACACAATAACAAATTATTTGGGACTAATGAAATTAAACTCGGCGAGTTCTGATATTTAACTACTAATGCTAAAGATTGCTGAGTATTTGTTTCCTTAATTTATTTATTTCTTCCATTTTAATGACACATAAATCCCAATTATGGGAAGTAGAGAAAGGTAGGTATCACAAATAACTGTGCAAATACACACAATTACACACGTATCTACACAAACACTTAACAATGAATAATTAAACAAAAATGTTATAAACCGACATTTAATATCAGAGAAATGTATTGAATTTAATGAAATCTTTTATTTTATGTAATGCACATTTATAGATACAATTTGTTTGTGTATGTAGGATAATTTCGAAAATCGCTTACGTAATATCTGGCGTCTGGGACTATATAGCATCTTCTAATTTCGGTTCATAAATTAATAAAATGCCAAAACGATTTACAAAGCCTATGAACTTGGATAAGAAATACTTTTACTTTATAAACGAACGGTCTCTGTCAAATATTTATGATACAAAAATTAAAAGTGGGAATTTATTTTGTGTGTGGGTGTAATTCCGAAACGAAATGGTCATGATATTGATTGGGTTGCGATGTTCATTTGTCTTGCATAGTAACATGACTTTTAGAAATCCACAACATTCCCCATAAGGGAGGCAATGGAAGTAACAACACGATTAAAATAACGTAACAAAAATTAAATTAAATTAAATTAATAGATTATAACTGTTTCAAAACTTAACTCAACTTTTAAGAAAACTTAAATGCTGATTGTACAATTATTATAATGTGAAATAGTTATTCCTTGGGCGGAGGAAGTTTGTTGTTTGATTAGAACTTTGGATTTTTTTCCCCTATAGGCTTCAGACATAGTTTCATAAATGCTATATGCAGGGCCGTATTTCTAACAGAAAAAGTGGCGGTCGCACACCTAAACAATTTTTCAGATGCTGGAGAACCGATCAGGATTCTGCACTTTAGATTCGCCTTCCTGCTTCGGTTGTCCTGAGAATGCGTACGACTTCTATGTAATCCATTCTTCTATGTAAACCTCTTAATATTCATAAATACTATTTGAATGTATTTTGAATGTACCTATACATTTCGTACTTTTGAAGTACTTTGAATGTTAAATTAAGAAATGTAATAAAATAAAATGTATAAATAATATTATTAGTAAGGGGACTGCTTTCCCTCCGAAGAATAAGGGGGACCTGTACATCCGCGTTCCCCCTCCACTACGGCCCTGGCTATAAGTTTTAGTATTTACTGATGTCATGGTTCTTGTTTACATTAAGGCAGAGATTTATCATTGAGTAATTTTCCCACAATGTTGAAAATGCCCATGTTTTAGCTTTTTATTAACAGCACATTTTCAGTATAATTATTATTATTTTTTTTTTTTTTGTAATTTACGTCCTCCAACGTTAAGTCATATCAGACGATGAATGGAATGGATGAAATGGTGCTCAAATGAGCGCAAGGTCCATTGAGCTTAGAGTTACCCGACATTCGTCTTTCAGCATAAGGGAAACCCCGGAAAAAGCCATATCCAGGTAACTCACCCTGACCAAGATTCGAACTCGGGACCTCTTGAACGTGAGGCAGACATGCTACCATTTACGCTACCGAGGCGGGCAGGAACTTGTATGCAATGTCGTATTGGGTTCTTGATTTTTTGGATAATTCTTGTTCCACTCTGCTGCTTGTAAAATTTCAACGGATTCAGTAAAGTCCATATTCGCATTCACACGACCCACCATTTTATAAAAGTATTATTTAATTCAGACTCACAACCTTCTTGAATGAGGCGATTGACACAAGAAACCAAAACTAGCATTATCGGCATGTAAAAAGATTTTGAGCCCTGAGAAAAAGGATTTTATACTTTTAACACAGTCGTGAACTACTAAATGACCCTCGGTTACGATCAACTGACTAAAAAGGTTTAAATATTCGTTGAGAATACCACGGAGTAGAAACCATATGCAGTTTCTCCACAGAAACTTCATGTAAAATGCCGATATGTGTTTACATATATTTATTACTTAGTGTTGGTGCTCAAGATGTAGAATGTAGTTAAGATACAGTGCGATCCATATAAACCTGAACCACTTCAATACGCCATAATGTTTGAACCAATAATAGGACACCCGTGCAACTTTGGGAGAATATAATACACAATTAGGAGATTACATTACACTTTACATCTTAGAGTAAATGTTGGAAGTGTCCTCCACCAGCATGTATGCAGTTTGCACTCGTCTCATCATATTCTCTGAAGTTTTACGGAGAGTATCCTCGCTAATGTTACTTATTTCGGTTCGAATGGATTCCTTGAGAATATCAATTGTCCTTGGCCTATTTTTGTACACTATATTTTTAGATATCCCCTCAAGAAAAAATTCGATGAGGTTAAATCAGGGAATCTGGATGACACAGACTTTTTGAGATTGTTGAATTATCGAAGAAACTGGTTACAGGTTCTATGGTGTCGTTAGATGTATGGCACGTAGCTCCATCTTGCTTGAAATAACCTTCTTTCAATTTGTCTTCCAATATGTTTACAAAATGTAAAAACGCTCTCGTAGGGAATACCTACTGCATGTTGCTGTTATGACTACACATTTAAGACCGTCAACTGTCAACAGTTGGCAGTGTTGTCAATTCTCCCAGAGCCACTGAGATCATTAAAACAAATTTCTACATTCTACAAGTTTTCAAAGGGAAATTATGGCCTATTGAAATGGTTCAGGTTTATATGGATCGCAGTGTATCATTTTGTTAACAGTTAGCAGTAGCAATTTTTGAAATCCCGAAGTGGCTGCTGAAGGGCACATCCAAAATATGTTCACGAAACTCAAAGCGTGGAAGACTCTACGTGCAATATGCATTGAAAATGCAGCAAAACAAAAGAGAATTGTATACGCTTAGCAATAAATCGTACAATAATTTCATAAAGAACGGGAGGAAAGTGAAATAAAATGTATTAATTGGACCGTACAACGTCGGGTGAGCGAGCTAATACAATAATACGTGCTCCATTGCTGGAACCGCCCCTGACATAGCAGAAAAAAAGGGCAAGACATTGACAGAGATACGAGCGCAGCTCCGCCGTGGTATGCGGTCCAATAAACAGACTCTGCTGACATTAGGAAGCTTTGAGAGGTGCCCAAAACACGCTCCCTTTCCCTGACCACCTCATTTCTCTTGCTCCTTCTGTTCTTATTTTAATGGATTTCCTTTTATCTAGTTCCTCTATCATTCCCTTGTTAATCATTCCTCCTCCTCCTCTTCTCTATCCTACCTTATGTTAATGCACAGCGAGCAATGCAAAGCCAAAGACACCCAAATTCCTCTTTGTCTATTAATCCACCTTTCCTCTAAATTTATTACATGTCGTCCATCAGTGTTGTCCAAGCGAACTATCTCTTTAACATTTTAAATGCATTAGCTGGAAAATGAGATGCATAAAGTCTAATAAATAGTTTGAAGCACATGAGTGGCCTTATCCCATTATCAAAAATTACTATAAAGCATAAAATTAAATCCTTCTCGTACGTGCTTTACCAAAGTACTGTGGAGATCCAATTTATTTCCCTCCCTCTAGCGCCATCTATCGCTGTCATTCTCCCTTTTCTGTTTACGTAACGTTAGGTTACTGCAATGTTTTCGAAAACAACAACTCTACATATATTCTTCTTTAACATGCACCTTTAGCAGAAAAGGTGTTTCATTCTAACTAAAAATTTGGTTAAGAGATTTTAGACACACCTTTAAGAATTATCCGTCCAGAATACAATTACGTGGATTTTCTGTGACTTATTCTTTAATTTTCCAAAAATTAGTTTCTATGATTTTCATTAAAACATCCTACGTTTAACATTGCCGCATACATAATAAAACTAATGTCTTAAATATTCTGTACTATATTATATTCATTATTAGTTTTCTGTTATTGTCACCGATCGCATTGTTTCGTTGGAGCTGCGACAAGCCGTGCCGGTCATGCTTGGGCAGGAAAGAGAGAGACATAGTAGCGCACGCTGGACGCTTGCCGAGAGAGAGAGAGAAAGACAGAGAGAAATGTCTGTATAGCTCCGTCTTTCTCTTGCCGCCACGATCTTTCTCCAGAAATCTACCGCATTGTGGAACAATGACTGGAGGTATAGAAACATAGCATGAGCTATGGCTCTGGGAACTTTTTCAGATAACAATAAAAAAAAACGCAAAGTGTGAGAGTGGTGTGACTTGAGTTGAGTTCGACAGAAATAATTAGTGAGTTTGTTTATTCAAATAATGAGTTGAGTTTGTTTGTTGAGTTGCAGCTGTGCAGTGCAGTTGTGTCGTAATGGTTTGAACTGTGCCGTAGTGAACTCTTTTGTTTACTTGTGGCTGCAGAAATGAAACCGCCTTTAAGACTGTTGTTTGTCAATGTTGCGTCATTTTGCTGCTGCAAGGGTTGTACAAAGCGTCTCTTTACTGCAATAAAGAGGATTTTCCATGAAGGACTACGCAAAGCAATTAGATATGTTTCTTAACTCTTCTATAAATCCAAAGTTCTCTCATTCTTTGGTTATGGGCTTTCCTTCTCTCGTTTGTCTAGGTTGTTCTAGTCTTTTACTTCGGTTTGTCCTCTTGGTCAACTTACCACTTATGCACCTTCATTCTAAAGACGTCCTTGTCTAGGATATCGTCTTGAGATATTCCTGCCAATTTTAAAATATTTTTATTGCACCAATCCATTTCATGTCTACTTTCACTTTACTTCTATTCTCGTAAAATTCCATCGTTTCTTTTTTGAGCCTGTTTGAGGTTAATCATTTAATATGTCCACAAAATTGTAACCTTCCTTTCCTAATATCCCTGTGGATATCTGTACATTTTTATTTCCTCGTTTCTTTTAAGTCTGTATTCTTCAACTACGATCTGTGTTTCCTACATTTTTTCTTATAATTTTACGGTTTTTTTTCTTCATATTTTCGATATCTGTTTTCTATGGAAAATTAATATTTCTGCTCCATAGAGACACTCTGGTTTAATTACAGTGTTTATTATTATTATTATTATTATTATTATTATTATTATTATTATTATTATTATTATTATTATTATTATTATTATTATTATTATTATTATTATTATTATTATTATTATTATTATTATTATTATTATTATTATTATTATTATTATTATTATTATTATTATTATTATTATTATTATTATTATTATTATTATTATTATTATTATTATTATTATTATTATTATTATTATTATTATTATTATTATTATTATTATTATTATTATTATTATTATTATTATTATTATTATTATTATTATTATTATTATTATTATTATTATTATTATTATTATTATTATTATTATTATTATTATTATTATTATTATTATTATTATTATTATTATTATTATTATTATTATTATTATTATTATTATTATTATTATTATTATTATTATTATTATTATTATTATTATTATTATTATTATTATTATTATTATTATTATTATTATTATTATTATTATTATTATTATTATTATTATTATTATTATTATTATTATTATTATTATTATTATTATTATTATTATTATTATTATTATTATTATTACTGTTATTATCATCATTGTTATTATTATTAACATTATTATCATTATTAATATTATTATTATCATCATCATTATTATTATTCGTTCACGGATATTGCTGGTCTTCAAAGAAGTTAACATTTATCTCTGTAAATTATTTAAGCAAATTTTATAATTGTAAATATACAATGGAAATAGAAGAAAATAACAATAGATTTTTTTTCATCCTCTGCACTACAGTGCTAATTAGGTTTCTGTATTTTATAATTATTTATCTCTTTTATTTTAATTTCATATAAAACTAATTTATAATTTACAGTCTTTGCTTGCAAAGCAAGAGACAAAATTAACTTCTCTAAATGTAGTTAGTATTTTTAGAAGCGTAGGTTTGCCACACTGCGATTAAAAGTAATTTACGTCCTTCAGCGTTTAAATATAGGACGTATTTTGGATGTAATTCTTCCACATATTTGGTACACGGAAAGAAATGAGTAGCTACTGTCAAAATTTCATCTAATTAATGTAAGAAAATTCCCAAAATTAAATTTATTTTAGTTAGAAAATTATAGACAAGCTACGAGAGTACCTCTGTTGGGTGGGAATTTTTCTTTGGCGATTTTTATTACTTTACCTTCCAAAAAGATTATTCTAAAGACAAAAGCCATCGACATGGCATGAGATGCTAAAGGCGGCGTTTAAATAGAGGTGGTTATTACTGACCAGTATCACTGAAGGTAGATACTCCGATGAAAACCGGTGTCCTAATTCACTGTAAATTTATATGCAAATTCTTTACACATTCCGTCACCGGGAATGTTGAGTTGCACAGTGTATGTGCCTTTTTAAACGGAATGTACTTTTCCGCACAGTAGAAAACGACTTGCACCGCTCACCAATTATTTCAACAGTGGCGATCAAAGGAAAAGAAATTCATTCTTCTTCTAGGGTGGTCCGCGTGTCCTCAGTCTAAATTAGGTTCTCCATCTAACTTCCTTAGGACATCCTCTAGGCAGAGAGGCATCTGATCGTACCTGCACAAGGTTACCACGTTGTTTACGGGTATCTACCAGATGGCAGTCACACTGCAGCCTGTCGTTAATTGCTACAGTGTTCAAGTACTCAAAGTAGTACATGTTTACGACCACTGCTACAAATCAGATGATTCACTGTTCACATTTTATTAATTGTAAAAATAATACACCTAGACAACAAAGCTTTTTGTTATAGATAAAAGGAGTACACAAATGAAACGTATATACACTGTTATAAATAACTTACTTGGAAATTCCTACTTTATTTACTGGGAACTTCCTGTCACCCGCACCACTGACACAGCAGTCAGCTTCGCCGGTCGGCCGAACGTCGCGAAAAGGTTGCCCCAATCTCTTATAAATCAAATATCTTTAAGGCTTCACCTAAGTATATCAGCAATTACTTTCCTTTGACAGCCTTTCTCAAGAATGTTCTCATTCGTGAACTATGAATAACGTACTACCCTCCAGTTCTCGAAATCAGGGGTTCAAACACGGCGGAGGGCAATGGATTTTTTCAGACATATAAATTCGTAGCATGTCAGTGGTCCCATCCGATGTAAAATCCCAAAAGTGACCTTTGAGCAAAATTAAGCAATCTCTCACGCCCAATACAGAATAGAACGCCCAACACGGTAGTTTAGAAGGTAGCGTGTCTGCCTCACGTTCAAGAGGTCTCCAGTTCGAATCTCGGTTAGCGTGAGTTACCTGGATAAGTTTTTTTCCGGTGTTTACCGTTATCCTGAGAGATGAATGTCAGGTAACTCTAAACTCTATGCCCGCCTCGGTAGCGTAGTGGTAGCGTGTCTGCCTCACGTTCAAGAGGTCCCAAGTTCGAATCTCGGTCAGGGTGAGTTACCTGGATAAGGTTTTCTCCGGGGTTTTCCCTTATCCGGATAGATGAATGTCGGGTAAGTCTAAGCTCCATGGACCCCGGACTCATTTGAGCATCATTTCAGCCATTTCATTCGACGTTCGATATGACTTAACGTTGGGGGACGTAAATTACAAAAAGAACTCTAAGCTCTATGGACCCTAGGTTCATTTGATCACCATTTCACTCATTCCATTCATCGTCCAATACGACTTAATGTTGGGGGACGTAAATAAAAAGAAAAAAGAATGGGACACTAATAAAATTATAACAGCTAAAGAGCGTCCACAGATAATATCTCAGTTTCAAATTTGTGTCAGAAATTTCATTTCAGCACTCTGCGTTTTTTTTATATCCTCCATCGTTAAGTCATATAGAACGATGAATGAAGTGATGCTCAAATGAGCCCAGGGTTCATAGAGCCTAGACTTATCCGTCATTCATCTCTCAGGATAAGGGAAAACACCGGAAAAAACCTTATCCAGATAACTCAATCTGTCTCTGATTCGAACTCGGGACCTCTTGAACGTCGGGCAGGCACGCTACCACCAAGCTCGCGTTGCAGCCTAAGTTCTTAAAATGCTATTTAAGAGGAATCTACTTCTTTAACTTCCTTAGTTGTACCACCATCGTGGTGTTAGGGAATTCTTATTCCTCTATAATTGTTAAGGTCGGGTCTGAGGGACCGAAACTTTGGATCCGATAGAGAACCAGGATAGGTGATCAGCCCAATGTCTGGTGTGAAGGTGAAGGAACTGGATAATATATGAGAGAGAAATGAATGATAGGTGTAACGGTTGGTTTGGTTTAGGCCCCGAGAGTTGAAAAATATTTAAATATTCTTAAATATGTGGTTTAAAAATCAATATGGCCATGTTAGAATGAGTAAAAAAAAATTGTTAAAATTCAGTAGGTGATGAGATGACGCATCATTGTGAGTGATATGATGTAAATGATTTATGATTGAGAGTTTTAAAAATGAGATTATGTAATGTGTGACGTGGACCAGTAAAAATTGAGTTTGATTGGTAGTGATGGCAACGAGAGGAAGAAAAATCAATAATTTTGGTAAAACAGCGAGAAAAGAAGGCGTCTTTCGATTGCATAACATCGAAGGGAACAGACGTGTTTTGGATTGTGGAATGTTGATGTGAACGGACTAAAATATTAAAAATAATTAAAACAGATTTTCAGAAAATTGTATCGAAGAAATATCATTCTGATGAAAAGTGCTGTATAAAAATTACATAAAGTATCGCAATTAAATTACAAGTTTGGATTTTTATAAAGTAAACAAAATTTACTTATTTTGTAGTTTATTTAACCAAATGATTCCTTCGCTTGCGACCACGCCTGAGAAAAGGGTTCTCATGTAATGACTGAAGCAGCACAGGAGGTTTTATATACTTCGAGTGTCAGATTGGTCCAAGAATAAACTGCAACTCGTGGCTTCATTTTCCCGGTGGGCTGAATACAACCCACAGCCCCAACCGCAAAGCGGGACGAATCAGGTGAGAATAATCCCGTTCCACATGATCGCCGCAGACTAGGAGAACACCATCATCTTCCCCAGCACCATAAAATCCTGCTACATAGGAAATATGATGATGAAGCAATTGATGGAATACTGACGGGGGAAACTGGAGGACCCGAAGAAAACCCGTCCCGGCGCCATGTTTTCCATCACAAGTCTCACTTTGCAGTCGCCTGGGATCGAACCCAGAGCCAAGTGGTCTAACTACTCAGCCTTGGCGCCAGGGATCTACAAGATTATACTTTTTGTTTTTAATTGTTCCACAATAGTATCTAACCAAAGAAAAAGTACAGGCTAACTGTACGTTACTCTGAGTCCTCTCTAAATCCAGGATCCATTTTTGTGGACTTCTAATTCAGAATCATTGTGTAACAGCAGATGCCTCTATTTGACATGAGTTATAGCTCTGTTTTTTGCTAAACTGTGTGAGTTCTACTTGAAATATCGCTGCAGTCTGACAAACAAATGCCCACAGTACATATATGTTGTACCAACCCATTAACAACATTTGGACTTCCGGTCTTGCCTTATTCAATTGCCTTGCACTACGCCACGCAGTTCATTTTAGTGACATTTAGTACACGAAGCAATTAATCTTATTTGCTCATTAAACTTGTAAGTTCATCTTCTCTTTTATGTATTACCTGGTCATATTCTGCAAGCATTTGCTTTAATGCAACAATATATTTTTATTTGCATGATTTACCTTTCTGATAAAAATTTCATCGACTACTCTATTCAATTGTCAAGTAACCAATCGGGATAAAAATGATAGGCATCTTAACCTTCAAATTATACGGCATGAGTTCAGTTTCCGACTGGATAGTAGCATTTTTTTTAATCAAGTTTATTTTTTTAGTTTGTATCTGAAACCACGAATATATATATAATTTTGCGTGTTTTATTTAGGTGTAGTCCTTTTTACTGATTTTTTAGTTTCTCGTTTCGCTTTTGGTTTATACTTTAGGTAAACTTTAGGCAGTCTGTAATGCTATAGCCCATTTTAACTCCTATAACATGATTTACTCACGAGGGGAAGATATTGTGGTTTTAATTTTGGGTTAAGTTAGATATGAATCTATTCCTATTGAACAGAAGGAAGGTACAACGAACTGCACTCAAATGAAGTGTGTGATGGTGGTGAGTATTTCTGTGTCCCTGGCTTGATGTCACTCCAATTTTAAAATAGACTATACATCGATTTGAATATATATTTCTCTATAACTGCAAATACGTATATTCCATCATGATACATAGTTTTAATTCTTTTGTTCCCAATATTTCTCTTCTACAATATCCAGCTTAACTGTTTAAGGAACTACATCTCATGTGCTTCTAACCTTCTTTTAGCTTTCTTTCGTAAACTTCAAGCTTCAGAACGAAAACTAAAGTTAATTATTAATTATATTTAACTATTTTTCATTCACTTTAACTTTCAATAATTCCTTGTTATAAAATAGATTAGCAATTCACATTTATTTGCTTCAACAGAAGGGGGGGGGGAATTAACGACTGCCTATTTGGGAAAATTATTATAAGCAGTTCTCAGAAATTTCAAATTAAAAACAAGAAATATCTAAGAAATTGTTACATAAAACAAAATGATATAAATGTGCAGGATTCTAAAACGAAATGCCAGATTAATAACGACTTGATCATTTAAGAATAAAAGTGAGAGAGGAAGAAAGAGATAGAAATAAAGACAGTTTAACACAATAACTATAGTAGAGCTACTTCTATATATACCAGTAAACTTCACAGCTCTGCTTACTTTATTATGTTGTCAGAACTGAGATTTTATGCATAAATGTTTGGATCAAATACTTTCAAGTTTGTTATAAGTCAAGGAAAACTTACAGATTAATAATAATAATAATAATAATAATAATAATAATAATAATAATAATGATGATGATGATGATGATGATGATGATGATGATGATGATGATGATGATGATGATGATGATGATGATGATGATGATGATGATGATGATGATGATGATGATGATGATGATGATGATGATGATGATGATGATGATGATGATGATGATGATGATGATGATGATGATAATGATAATAATAATAATAATAATAATAATAATAATAATAATAATAATAATAATAATAATAATAATAATAATAATAATAATAATAATAATAATAATAATACGAAATTCTGTAATGCTTAAAGCAATTAGACGTCAACTAAATCATATAGTCCTCATTTAGTCAAAATGTAAGTTATATGAGTCTAATTTATGACTTTCAGAATAATTTTACTTTATAACCTATTTAATGTTCATTATATGATATAAATCTCTTGAGGTAATATATTTCATGCTAAGAAATAACAATGTTTTTGGGAAAAACTGGCATTTTAGAAAACGTTAGTGAATTTCTGAAACAAACTTTTAGTGTGGCGAAGATCCCAGTAAATATTTGAGTTCTCTCAGGAATGGAGCAGTTGATTTATAACTCAATGAAAACCTTCAATCTTATTTGAAACGGAAGACAAGGGCTTTCAGATCGTGCCCATATATTTACTGGAGAAATGCTTGCGAATTCAGCTTGCAAACTAACGTGAAATGTTTATTGTTCCCAACAAAAGAAGAAGAGGATGCCCGTCTGATGGATGCAATATACTTGGGAGGTCAGTTTTCTTGTTTTAGAAGACGTCATTGAAATACTTCGATCCTCAGCGAAAGGGATAGGTTTGCGTAAACTGAGAGAGAATCATCAAAATACGTTCATGGTATGAAAACGTATACAAGAAATATACTCAATATAAAGAGATTCATAAAACTAGTATGTTACAGACATATGTATTTCACCACCCACTTTCATTTGCTGCCATAGCTATGCCCACTTAGTTTTATACAGTTTGTCTAGATATGAATTAGGTTTTCGAAATGCAGCATTATGAGAGTTAAGCTATACGGCCAGCACTTGCTTCGGTATTCCATTATTCTTACTCCTAAAGGAAATGTATTGCTTCGAAAGGTTGCTTGTGCGAGGGTAATACAGAAAGTAACCACCAGGTGCGCAGGTTGCAAGAATGGCACAATATCCGTTGAGAGTTTTCCCAATATCAGTCGCAGCCGAGCCACTGATGATGTTCGACACAGTTTCGAACGAAACGCCTGGAAGACTGTTTTCCAATAGACCACGACCTACAAGCCCGGATAATCATTAAATAACAAATAAGCATGATTCTAATAATGACATGCATAACCTAAATCTTATGCGTCCGATAAATGATTTTAATTCATATTATTTTATCTGCTACTTGAGACACATATGTTGGATTGAGTTGTATAGCATTTGTAATTGTAGTGAAAATGTCAAAAAATTTTCAGTGCTTTCTTAGAGGGAGCAAAAACTCATTTTCCTTTAGTATCTAGTGCTGTTAAATCCATTAAGAAATCCACAAATAAATAGTACATTTTTGAACTCAAGAACTTAGAAAATGAATGTTTATATTACTATGATATATATGCACATTTTGGCTTCGCTGAATGAAAAAGAAAATATACAGAAATTAAAAATAAATACAAAAATTTCGCTTAAATGTATAAGAATGAAATATTATTCCTCATTAATTGAAAACAGTTCAAATAAACCAAAATGCATCTGGTCTATTGCATCTATGTTTATAAACAATAGTTCAAAAAGCAATCATATTATGCCTGATTTGACTGCTGATACTTTTAATTCATTTTGCATTGATAAGATTCAAGACATTGTTAACTCTCTACCTCATAGCACAAATAAAGCACTCCTCTTTTTGGACAATCTGCGTAAAGTATATTGCAATTTCAAATTTCAGCACTTGAATGTTGAAGATGTCCATTCAACTATTTTGACACTAAATAACAGTACTTGCCTTGATGTATATGGAGTTAACTCAAAAATACTTAAAATGGCAACCATATATATCTCTGAACTTTTAGCTTATATTTTTAATCTTTGTTTGGATACTTGCTAGTTTCCTGATGTTTTAAAATATGCAAAGGTTATATCTGTACATAAAAAGGGAACAAATATGATCTGGTAAATTACACACCTATTAGTATATTACAAATTATGTACAAGGTCTTTGAAATTCTATTAAGCAAGCAAATTACCAAAAAATTTGAAGACAGTTCATTGTTTTCAAATAGTCAATTTGGATTTCGAGTCAAATGCTGTGATTTCTTTTTTAACTATATGTTACCCACTCCTTGAAAGAGGACATATTGTACTTAGTCGATTTTTAGATCTGACAAAGGCCTTCGACATTACTTCACATGATACTTTGCTCAAGGAACTAAAATACTCTGGTTTCAATGATGATAGTCTGAACTTGATCAGAAAGTTTTTGTAAGATACCAATCTTTATATAATAATGGAACATTTTCTAATCTTATGATGCTGAAACATGGTGTTCCTCAGGGTTCCATATCTGCACCCTTGTTTTTATCATTTATATAAATGATCTACCATATAATATTCGGGAAGATTGCTTAAGGACATACCTCTATGTAGATGATTTAGCAATTAATATTGCTTTAAATGAAAGACCTCTTGCGCGTTCTAAAATAACTGATGTGTCTAACAGAATTGAAAGTTGGTGTAATCATAACTGCTTAGTAATTAATACTAACAAAACTGCTGATGTTGCTTTTAAAATTAATTCAGCTGATTCTGGCTCTCCTGAATCTGTTAAGTTTTGGGGCATTAGTCTTGAATCTTTTCTGGTTTAGCGCACTCATATAGAGAATGTTGCTGGAAAATTAAGCACAAGACTTTTCTTATTACGAAATTTAAAGAAATGTTTATCTTTGAAGTATCTAAAAACTTTGTATTTTGGATGCATAAATAGCCATTTGAGTTATGGCACTTTACTATGGGGAAACCATGTTTCATCTAATAAAATGTTTGTATTTCAGAAGAGAGTTATTTGACTTATGTGTGGAGTATGGCCTAGGACACAGTGTAAACCATTATTTATTGAGTTGGGCATTTGAACCATGCCTTCTTTGTTTATTATGAACTGTCTTTGATATGTTAAGATGAATATAGATTTATATACATTGTGTGCTTCAGTTCATAATTAACCCACAAGAAATAGTGCTAACATTTATATTGCTAAATACAAACACAGCAAAGTTCAACATTCATTTGAAATTACCTCTTTAAATCTATTTAATAGTCTTCTCAACAATGTCAAAGCTCTGCCACTAGTGCTATTTAAAACAAAAGTTAAATTTACACTGCTCTCAAATCCTGTGTTTTATAACAATAATATGTTTTTGTAAAGTTGTAATGTTATTTTTATGCATGTGTTCTTGACGTTGCTATACAACCTTTGTATACTTTTGACAAATATACCATATCTATCTGTATAACAATATAGTAATGTAATATATTTGATGAATCTGGAGCCTGGTGCTTCAGTGGGTATATGTGTGTTATTATTACAGTTATTTATCTCGTCATTTGTTTGTAAAATGATTAATCCCAACAGTTAATAATACTGATATTATATATAGTGAATGTTAACAAAATGTCTAAATACTGTGGGCTTTAGTAAGTTTACCTTGATAGGGTACGTTTTCCATTTGGAAACGTTTGTCAATTCATGTGGAATTTAAACTTACGATGCGAATTGTTAGTGAATTGCAATTTCCGTGAAATTGTCTACGAGACATTAACTCAGGAATTCTTCACGTGGTGTCTAGATTTTGCACTACCCTGGTAGATACGGCAGCAGAATAATAAAATTACTCACATTGATCACTCAAACCATCTTTTGTTCTCTCTCAGCATCATTGAAAACAATACAATTTACTCCAGCGGTCGTGCTCTCGGGAATGTTGGCAAAACTGTCTTGGAGGTTGGTGGAACGCAAATTCATCTATTATTCATGCGCTTGTGCATTTATCCGCCTTGAGTACAGAACTTTAAAGCATTACGATCTGCATACAAAAACGCTGTCTTGGTGATATATCTCCTTATTCAGTATGATGTTTCAACTTACACAGCTATAAAGCAGCTACTTATTTTCATCCAGCAAAGTCATAACTTAGAAAATAGACTATATGTATTTTAAACACAGGCAGTTGTCTGGGCTGTAATGGCTGCAAGACTTAACACAAGCTTAGAATCATGATTAATTCTCAAGAAAAGCCTAACCTGCTACTAATACCCACAGTCAATAATACCTAAATATAATTTATTTCTTAATACACATATAAGTCGGCATGTGTATGCTGAATTGTCTATCGAAAATTAGCTTAAAGTTTTAATTCTACCACACACACACACACACACACACACACACACACACACACACACACACACACACACACACACACACACACACACACGAACACACACAATCACACACATGAACACACACAAACACACACACAAATACACACACACGGTACTGACAGGCTGTTAACAGCCAGACGATTTTTGCTGCGAGCTTACCCAGATTTTTGGTTTTACCGCAGGTTGAACATTTTGGTGAATGCAGGATGGAGTGGTATTATTTGAATGAGGAAGGATTGCGAGGTAGCTTGATTGCTCCCCTAATTTTTATCAGGATGCAATAATTCTACGACAATTCACACAATTATTCAAATTTATGCAATGCCTATAAAAGCTCGCAATGCCATCTATATACTTGCCAACAAAACAATAATAAAATAACAAAGGAACAGAGAGTGTAAGCAATGTCCGCTGTTCTCTTCTCTAACATCGATACTGGAGCAATAACATAAAGCTCCAATCAGAAAAAAAATTTTCACATTAACGCGAGGATTTGAATGCATGACATGAACAGAAAATTTGTTTTGCCATTCACAATGACATCATTAAGTGAACATCAAAATAAATTAATGGAAGTGTGCAAAGTCATTAAAAATGTAGGTGGCAAGATGTGACAGTGTGTGTGTGGACTAAATCAAATAAATCAAATAGATATAGAACAGTATTTTCATACTATTAAGGACAATGGAAGCAAATGGTGATGATGATGATAATGATAATAATAATAATAATAATAATAATAATAATAATAATAATAATAATAATAATAATAATAATAATAATAATAATAATAATAATAATAATAATAATAATAATAATAATAATAATAATAATAATAATAATAATAATAATAATAATAATAATAATAATAATAATAATAATAATAATAATAATAATAATAATAATAATAATAATAATAATAATAATAATAATAATAATAATAATAATAATAATAATAATAATAATAATAATAATAATAATAATAATAATAATAATAATAATAATAATAATAATAATAATAATAATAATAATAATAATAATAATAATAATAATAATAATAATAATAATAATAATAATAATAATAATAATAATAATAATAATAATAATAATAATAATAATAATAATAATAATAATAATAATAATAATAATAACAATAATAATAACAATAATAATAACAATAATAATAACAATAATAATAACAATAATAATAACAATAATAATAATAATAATAATAATAATAATAATAATAATAATAATAATAATAATAATAATAATAATAATAATAATAATAATAATAATAATAATAATAATAATAATAATAATAATAATAATAATAATAATAATAATAATAATAATAATAATAATAATAATAATAATAATAATAATAATAATAATAATAATAATAATAATAATAATAATAATAATAATAATAATAATAATAATAATAATAATAATAATAATAATAATAATAATAATAATAATAATAATAATAATAATAATAATAATAATAATGTAGTTTTTCCATATATATAGCAAAATATTGTAGCGGCTGGCCCCTTAGCTGCTAGAGGTAGCCTGCCGTGTAAGTGGTCCCGACGGTGGGGGTGAGAATTTTTCTCCGACCAAGATAATTCCTCGTCTTCCCCAGAATCTGGAAGTATGAAGGAGATTGTGAATGTATGCGTGATCTAATGATTAAAACCAACGAATACGAGTTAACAACTTCGTATGTTCCAAAGTAGAACGGCCGCCGATATGACAATTACAGTTACAGGTGGGGTATAAATGGAACAATATATCTATCTAACCTAAAATTTCTCACAAAGTCGACAGGTACCACAGTAAATGACATAGATAACTCATGCCTACCTTCAATTTTAGTTCATTCGCAATTTTCACCCAAATATCTTTGTAGGATTTAAGCTTTTTGTCATAAAGACGACGATTTTGAAATAAAATAATCAATTTCTTGTCAGATGACTCACATGTCTCTTTTTCTGTTCTTTCTAGTGCGGTAGTTTCTCTCTCTCTCCCCCCCCTCTCTCTCTCTCTCTCTCTCTCTCTCTCTCTCTCTCTCTCTCTCTCTCTCTCTCTCTCTCTCTCTCTCTCTCTCACTCTTTTGTTTAATCGCCAAATATGAACACGCAAGCTTGGAGTTTGCAAGGTTTGGCGTTAATGTCTGCCAATTATTTTCATGTCGAAAATCATTGTGTGACTGGTCTTATTTATTAAACTGGCAACAAACAAGAGTTCGCATTATCTTTGCGATAATTTTTCTATGTGAATGAGGCTTTAGTCATATTTAGTCTTTCTTTTGTTTTGCATTTTGTGTATTTACTTAGTAGCTTTGACGTACAATAACGAAGGTTATATTGACGTTCTTTGAACTGTTATTTCTTCCCAGTAATATTTACTGATTTTGACAAGGTAGTCTAATCCAAATGTGACGACGTGAACTTGTGGTTATTCAGCATATCTTTTGCACAATATTCTGTTGATAACACACGAAGACAAAGTTTGTAGGGATAAATTTTCAGATTCATGAGCAGTAAAGAACAAGCCGGTGTAATACAAAAGAATTGCTCAGTAATAGTAAATATTAGATTCTGATAAATAAAGTCACGTTGACACTTTCTGTGTATGTATCCATTAGTAATAATATTTCACCGACCTCTGGTAACCTAAACTTCCTACGTGTTGTACTCACTCCTCTACAAACCATCCTATGTACCTGGTGTAAAAATACAATTTTTGAAATTGTCTTATTATACATTTCCTTTAAGGTTCAATGAAAACAGACGAAACTCCACTATGGCGGTCCCAAGTCCAGGGCCTCATCTCTCAAGTAATGAGAATGGAGAGCGGGAGGAGTAACACCTCGTAAAAATAAACTGGGTCCATCTGGCTCCGGAGGTAGTACCCTGTAAGGGCCCCTGCCTAGGGTTACTAGGTGAAATCCGGTCAACGGTTTCGAAAGCGGAAGAGGAGTTTTACGAAGGTGGGCCAAAAAGTAATGCCTCCTATTTTTTTTCCTTAAATAAGTAAGTTATGGGAATATTTTGAATTTGGCGCAATTCCTCAAACCTTCTTCTCCAATCCCCTGTAGTAGTAACTTCCTAAGTCAACAGGTCGCAGCATTGCATCCTCTTGCACACTGGCTGACATCGACATTCGTATTAGCGTTCTGTGATTGAATTTTTGACTGCGGAAGGCGAAACGCCAATTCGCATTCACGAAAGGCTAAAAAATGTGTATGGTGATGCAACGGTGGATGTCAGCATTGTTAGACGATGGGTTCGTTTATGACGATTATATTGAATAGTGACAAATTAATCCTCAATGTTGTAGTTTTCAAGCTATGTAAATTGGATTCAATATTCTTGGCAATTAAATGAGAAAAAAAATAGGAAGCATTACTCGTAGATCAAAAAATTTCAAGATAATAAGATAATATACATCAAGAATGAAACTCTCTGCCAGAAAACTGAAAACCTCTCAGATATTATGCGAAAAAAGAGGATACATTTTTATGGCCATCTTCTCAGAATGAACTCTAGCAGATTAACTAAACGAACCTTTGATTTCTTCCGTAACCGTAACTGGTTTAACTGGTTTAAAGAAACTGAAAAAGACTTAGCAGAATTAAAAGTCACAGAAAATTCATTACTTGACGGGACAGCGAAAGTAATAACTAAAACCGAAAATATAAGGCTCAAAGATAAATCTACATTAAAATCCAAACCCATTATCTCGGCAGAAGAAAGGGAAAAAATATCTGATGGAGCTAAGAAATACTGGAACTAAGAAAAGAGGAACACATAGGGAAATGATTGATTCAAAGTACCCCAAAGAGGGTGAAACGAAAAGAAAAAGAAGAAGAAAACAGAAGAATCCAGCAGACTTAAATTATATCCAAATCTTTTAAGAGCTGATCTCGAATAAGAATCGACTTCGAATGTGAAAAAGGAGTAAGTATAGAAAAAAATTAAACGAATAATAAGAATACTTCGGAAGTGATTAATCACATAAAACTTTATTTGACATAAATTGTGTGCTTTAACGAGACCAAAAGACCTTGTCTATCCCTCACAGTTTACCAGTAATACAAAATATATTCAAAATAAACAGGACTTCTCGGGGTATTTCCATAAAATTCAACACAGACTTTGCGTTAATCAATATTCGAGGAGTCCTTTTTCATCATTTTTTTTTCTTTTTTCTATTTACTGTTCTATTTTTTCTGGAAATTTAATTTTATATCTATTTGTTTATTCATTAATAGGTACGATGTAATGTTTCTTCCAATATATTTATTATTATTATTATTATTATTATTATTATTATTATTATTATTATTATTATTATTATTATTATTATTATTATTATTATTATTATTATTATTATTATTATTATTATTATTATTATTATTATTATTATTATTATTATTATTATTATTATTATTATTATTATTATTATTATTATTATTATTATTATTATTATTATTATTATTATTATTATTATTATTATTATTATTATTATTATTATTATTATTATTATTATTATTATTATTATTATTATTATTATTATTATTATTATTATTATTATTATTATTATTATTATTATTATTATTATTATTATTATTATTATTATTATTATTATTATTATTATTATTATTATTATTATTATTATTATTATTATTATTATTATTATTATTATTATTATTATTATTATTATTATTATTATTATTATTATTATTATTATTATTATTATTATTATTACTATTATTATTATTATTATTATTATTATTATTATTATTATTATTATTATTATTATTATTATTATTATTATTATTATTATTATTATTATTATTATTATTATTATTATTATTATTATTATTATTATTATTATTATTATTATTATTATTATTATTATTATTATTATTATTATTATTATTATTATTATTATTATTATTATTATTATTATTATTATTATTATTATTATTATTATTATTATTATTATTATTATTATTATTATTATTATTATTATTATTATTATTATTATTATTATTATTATTATTATTATTATTATTATTATTATTATTATTATTATTATTATTATTATTATTATTATTATTATTATTATTATTATTATTATTTAGGTAATAGTCAGGGATTTTGTCGTTTATTTAGTGTATGAAGGATTTCCATTCACTGGGTGGAAAGAAAGGGGTCTAGGGCAACGGAAGATTCTGTAGTGTATTGGGTGTCTCAAAATAACAAATAATTTATTTTTCACTTCAATTACCATATAAGGGAGCTCAAATCGGGTGATGTAAGGCTCCATGGAACCGCTAAGGCCAGAAGTTATTAGTCTCCAGCGTTCCTTTCTTAGGAAATCAAACCATTCTCTCTGTAATGACGCATTTCCAGGATTCTTCTGAATTATCCAGTGTAACGTTGCCATTACCAACCAGATCACACTTCTTTGGAGTGACATGTTTTTCAAACTAAATTCCAGCCGCTGTAGTCTCCGAAGACATGGTGCAGCCTCCGGCGGGCATCATTTTGCAATAATGCTGCTGAGTACCATCCGGATATTATGCACCTCTTTACAAGAGGCAATCCTATGTTCCAAGGTATCTACTTCTGAACAAAATTGGCATATATTAGATCTTGCGCGGCCTTGTCACCATAATTTGTCAGCTGTTGGTATGGTGTCGTTAAATATTTCGTATGCTGTCTCTATTTTTGAAAAAATATATAAGTATATATACATATATATACAAAAAATAAAATAAAATAAATAAATAAATAAATTCTACTTTATCTTTGTCTCGGCATCTAGAAGCTACACCGAGACCTATTTTTACAATATTAATTATTTTCTTATTTGCAATACAATTTTACATTAAGACATTAAATAGATTTTGCAGATACGTGTTATAATTACATTACAAAAACTAACCTAACTAGCTACTATCAGTAGTTTTACATTTGCAAGGTAAACTAAATGGAAAAGGTATGTAGAAAGAATTTTTACAACCTTTATTTATTAAATCTCACGTTACTGTCCTATTACGTTGTCTAATTCTCTCAAATCTTCTAATTTGTGATGACTAATTTCGAACGCCGGCCTGTAGTACTTCGTTATTATGTTCCCTTATACCTTGTTGTTTATATTTCTCCATAATTATTGTTTAAACCTTCTCTGCTGCCGTTTCAAGTATTTCGAAGTCTTTTGTGTTTCTAACTACGTCCCAAACATATTTACTTTCTAGTTGTTTCCTTTCCTCACGTAAAATTTCAGCATATTTATGACATTCAAATCGACTACATCGATCACAATTACTGGTGTCAGACCTTCCTATTTTCTTAAAGAACACATTGTATACAAGCAATATTTTATGTAAAGAGAAATTTTGGTTGAGAGGATTTCCTTGAATATCATATTGTATCTTTAGAATATTTAAGGTAAGCGCGGGTTATTCGGATTGGCGGGCTACTCCGATTAGATTTTCAAAATCTGCTTCCTAGGGGATGGAAGTGTATTGCTGTGTTAGAACGACCTTTTTGGGCGAAGAAGTTAACTACCTCAGACAGTTAAGTGTGTAACACTATTGCGTTTCTTAAATCTAAGTGAGAAATTGAGATTCTTTTTCGGAAAGGAGCTATGTAATTGCTCCATTTCTGGCATTTTGTTACTTTTTTTAAGTTCATTTAAGACAGATTTATAACCAATGTGCATTTAAATTGCTCCAGAAACTTGTACACTAAGAAAATACAGACTTTCTTACATCCATAATCCTCCTTGTTGTTATGATAGTTACTTAATCAGTGTTGCCAAAGGGCAAAAGTAAATACCGCTACAAAAGCGGGCGAAGGGTGAAGAATTCATTGTTTATTTTTTTATTTACATCCTCCAAAGATAAGTTACATCGGACCGTGAATGAAATGATGCTCAAATGAGCCCAGAAAATTGGAGAATGGTACCACGAAATCCGTGTGGGCACTGTGGGTGAGAAAGCAATTCATTTGTACAAAATGTGTGTAAGATATTAAAGATATGAATATACAAATGTAGAAATGTGTTATTTTGTTCTCATGCTTACATCATTTACTGAAATTGAATGCTCCACCATTTTTCCTTCCATTCCGATTCGTCCACTATGCCATATTGCGGGCGATTAGGATTAGTTTTCGCTCGGAATAAAAATGAAAACGGAATTATGCAAACAGCTGTTCATCGAAAAACTTAGCATTTAACATAATATAGAATGTCCTGGCTTTAGTATAAGGTAATATTTTATATTTACGTGACTAATATTCAAAATATTTATCCTATTCACCCCTTATAACTTAAATATCAGCTTTGGTATTTATCACACAACTATCAATTGTTTTATAAAAATACTTTTTTTTTTTTTTGGATTTGATAAAACTCGGAATATATATGACAAAATCTTGGTACCCTATTTTCTCTGCCTACTGAAGTCGATTGTGGGTAGCAAACACCATGTGAATTTTAATTAAAGTTTTATCCAATAAAAAGTTATGAAACTATTACTATAAAGGCAATATTTAAGAATGGCTACCTTTTAACCGAGCTGAACTAAAGCTGCAGAACACGTTGACTTCTTTTCATGTACCGCCAAGAAGCCCTAACCACAGAACATCAAAATCTACTTAACGTAATTCAATAAGATATAAATGTACACGAAATTCCTACTGCATTATTGGATTTAAATGAGGTTGTCCCACCTTCCTGATAGAGTGTCATTCCAGTTAGCCAATGAAAGCTTTCTACTGTTTTCCAAGTAACACGTTGTTTTGTCAAACGCAAATGGAATGGCTTCCTCCGGCAAGTTAAGTGGATTCAAAGATATATTCGTTTGGTGCTGTATGAACCAAATGTCTTCAATATACTCAAGAATTGGATGAAAATATGAATAACATTCATTAATTGATCAAGTAAAAAAGATTACACAGATTCTTCTTCTTCCACCTTTCATGTATTAGGCCATTGGTCTTATATTCACCTTAACATAGGTCTTCCTATCAATCTTCTTCCATAAGGTCTGCATTCTAACAGCTATTTTGGTTGCCTACTTGAATCCATTCTACTGAAATTGTCTTTCCATTTCTGTTTATTACTCTATGATATCTCATATAGCACTAATCTTTTAATATTCTCTTACTTATTCATTAATTAATTAGTTATGGGTCGATATCAGTTTTTCTCGATACCAAAGCTCGATATTTTCTACGATACCCGAAACCTCGATACTCGATATCGTCATTTCTACTTCTAGTTTTAATACAAAATAGTATGTTGAAAGAGCTGTGTAATGCCAACAAAATTAAATAGCACATGTTTAATGAATCAAAAGTTAAAAATATCAGTGTACTTATTTTTAAACCCTACATTAGACATTTAAGAGCAAAGCAGTCCATTTGTATACGTTTTAGTTAAAAAATAATAGCATTTTCACTCTTTCATGGTCAAGCCTACTTCTTTTTCTGTCACATATGAGTCTTGCTGTGCTAAATAGTCCATCAGAGAAAATTGTTGCAGGTGGAACACACAAATATTTATCTGCTATTTATTTTTATACCTAGAAATTTTCAGTTTGTTTTCCAATAATGAAATGCATTAGCAAGAGGAGGTGACAAATGGTTATTGAGATATGCAGTGATGTCTTCTTGGGAACTGTTAAATGACATTGAATTTGACACACGATTATTTTCTTGTATAATGTTACTGTAAAGGTACCACATTCTTAGAAGTTTCTCGGGCTTTGCAATGTTCTACTTGTGTCAATAATATTTGGTGACTTTAACATACAATAAAAATCGCAGAATCACCACCCAAGTATCAAAGGAAAAGTACCGAGCAAATTTTCTGAAGTATCGCCCGATGTCGATACCATATCGTCAGTATCGAGGTATCGCAAATATCGATTCATCCCTATAAATTAAATCTATCCCATCTTGTTCATCCTTTCTCAAAAACGTCATCTTAGCTGCTTGAATATGACCTTTACTGTCACTCCCATATAACATTACTAGGACGGCAATAACTTTATAAATTTTAAGTTGTGTTTCTTTTCTTGGATCTTTTATAGTTCTTATAATATTTCTACATATATGTTGGTACTTCTGAATCTTATTGCGTAAATCTTGCACGTGCTGATTGTATGTTTGACTTTGCAGAATTATTTGTATTCTTACTGCTTCCATTTTCGTTTTTTTACTCATCTTAGTTTATATACTTCTAATATTTTAACCATCGGTATCAGTTTTTTTTAATTATACAAAGATCGTTTGCATATAGTAATCACTAAATTCTACAGATGCAAGATGAAAACAATCATACGTGTTTCATTATTTCTATATCCCTTTGGTAGCCATTGTTACGAAATACTTTCTTTAATATGAATTTAGAGTAGGCAGTGCAAATAATATATTTACACCCAAAAATTAGATACATTTCATCATCAAAAATACACATTTTTACACTACCTGAAACCAAAATGAATGAATATGAATGAATAATTTATTCGTGCAATTTCTTTTTTACAATATTTTACAGTGTTCCTTATAATTGTTTATCTATCCCACAATATTTCATCTATTACCTTGTTGCTACCTTGGGATACATGACACCCTGGTCTTCTACTCTGCCAGGTAGCTCTTAACCTCCATGCCGCGTTGTTACTTAATTAGCCCCTTTCCTCTCCACCCTGCATCTTCCTTTCTTGTATTATTTATATTTTCCTGTCCATTTTTCTTTTACTCTCTGTAAGAACTCATCAATGCCTCTTACATACTTTTCCTCCTTTCCTGTTAATATTTTATGTCTACTATTCTCTTCTTTATTTTCTCCCATTTTTTTCTTCCAAAGCTTTTTTTCTCTATATTGCTAACTCCTTGCATTCTGTTACGTAGTATGCTATGCTTTCTTTTCCACCACACAATTCACAAATTCCCCTTTCTCTACCTCTTATCCCTCTTAAAAATATTGTTCCTGTTTTCATCCAAGCTAGCCCTTCTCTCTCTTGTCTATTGCAGCAATCTACGTATGCTTCTCGTTCCCAGTTTCTTTTAATTTGTTTGTAAAATAGTAATGATTTCATATTTTTTAGACTTTTGTGATACAATGTCTTAAAAGGGAGAGTTTATTTTGTGAGTAGTTATTATTCCGAAACGAGGCGGTAGGCCGTGACTTGCGAACAAAATAAAATCCTTTTAATCCGTGCATCATACACTATTTTTAAACACTTCTAAGTATTTTAGATACATTATATACGAATATATGACATTGTTTTACCTTTCTTATAGTCATATTCATCCGGTTGCGATGTTCAGTTGTCTTGCATTGACAACATGACTTACAGAAAACTACAACATTCTACACTAGGAAGACAGTAGAAATAGTACAATTATGAAAATAATGGAACGAAAACTTAATCAATTAATAGATTACAACTTTTTACAAACTTACTCATATTTTGAGAAAGCTGAAATATTGTCAATATCGATTTTGGTTTCACGGCATTCATTTCACATTCCGCAAGAAAACAAATGTTGACATTACCGGCGAGTTAAAAGTTTTTGAACACTGGACGAAATAATATTCTAATTTTGACACAATCGTGAACTACTAAAACGTCCAGTTTTGCTATCAAATGTTTAAAGAGGGCATGTGGTGTGCGTATGTGTGAGTGTGTAACTGAAAAAAAAAAGTATTTTATTCAGTTACTTCCAAAGATGTGGCATGAACTTTTTCAAAAACATCCCCAATCGCAAACTAACCTCTACATAGAAAATACTTCGAAAACTTTGATTTTTTTTCCTCAAGAACTCAATCCGCTACGCTCTTTAACCCATATTCCTTTGCCTTATATGGATTTATCATTTGTAGGGCAGCATCAGTAATTTGTTCCAATCACTCCTTTAACTGGAAACAAATGCGTCTCCTTAAGCGGAGCCAAGGAAACGGTAGGTCGTGGATCGAGAACTGGTTGCACTATCAATCAGAACGTGCTGAACAAATGGCGATGCATGTTTTAAGGGGCAACTCGAAATCTTGTGTAATTGCGACAACTGGTTTCCTTTGTGGGAACGCCGTCTCTCGGCCAATTAGAAGCAAGAAGTTGCCGCGGTAAAATCCCCATTTGCCAAACCTATCTAAATAGAAACGCGATCAGGCATTCCTTCATGAGTCTAACTCGAATGTGGTTCAATACATACCAACTCTCGCAACTGAAACTTTAATGTTACGTGGCACTTTTTGTGACCGCATTACAAAGTTTTCCATTCCTTTTTATTCGTATTTGCAGTAAAATGGCACTCAAGTCGATAGATATACAGACTCGTTCCTACATCATTTTCTACATTTTGTTGTGGGTACCGAAGAGAAGCAAATTGGTTGATATCTGCTGGCTACCTTGAAAATCCGTTCCTTTCCATCACATCGCGGAAAACAACTAAATTGCAAACATAATACGAGAGCCGTTCAATAAAGAATGATCATAATTTCTTACGGTCATAATTTTTCGCACTAAAATTCAATCTCATTATATTCTGTTAGCTTAATGCGAAACAAACACGCGGTAGTAGTTTCATTGATGGTACTCCTGGTTCCCACTTGTGAGAACCAGGTAAGTTCAGACATGTTCAGTATTGCCTACCGCTGCCATGGAGGTAACATGAAGTTAAAGTTGATATTAGAGGAAGATCCGGAGTTTCTTTCAAACGTAATCACTGCTGCTGAAACTTGACTACATCATTTTGATCCTGAGAGCAAACAGCAAAGCTCAGTGTGGAAATATCCTTCATCACCAACCCCCCAAGAAGCAAAAGTGGTTGCTTCTGCTGGGAAAGTTATGGTCACCTCATTCTTTGATATTCTTGGAATGGTTTATCAGCATGTTGTACCTGCACACACATCAGTAACCGGACAATATTACAGGGATGTCCTGAAAACATTGCAAGTGCATATCAGGCGCAAAAGATCACATTTCCGTGAAGCAGGTTGGATGCTACACCACGATAGTATGCGGCCGCATATTGCCAATGTTGTTGCTGAATATCTTGCAAAAATTAAGTGAAGTGCATTCCTCACCCTCCCTATAGTCCGGATTTAGCCCCATGTGACTTTTTTCTATTCCTTAACTTGAAGAAACGCCTTCGTGGGAGGCAATATCCATAATCAGAAGCAGTGGTGAAGGCTGCGGAGGCGATTTTGAAGGATCTCTCAAAATATGGTTTCCAGCATGTCTTTGAAGATTGGCAGAAACGCTGGGACAAGTCATCGCATTCAAGGGAGACTATTTCCAGAAAGACCGTCAAAAGTCTGAGGATGAGTAAAGGTACGTTTTCAGAAAAAAAAAAAAAAAAATGTGTTCATTCTTTTTTGAACAGCCCTCGTATACAATTGCAAACAATGACTCAGGCGATTTCATCTGTTGCCCGCATTGCGGAGGTACGGGTTCGATTCCCGTGAACCAACATACCTGACCGTCAGGTTTTTTCGGGGGTTTTCCCCGGTCGCTAGGTGAATGCTGCGGAGGTTAATTATATACCCCAAATTATCTGTTCCTCCCTTTCATCTTCACTATCATTTCACGTCTTCTATCATCTGCTGATCTCTTTCAAAGTAGAAGTGTCGACGGGTGTCTCAGCGCTGCATGGCAGGATGATATTATCTCGATAGAAACTTTATCCTTAAGTAGGTCGGCCTCCAGTTTCCAAACCCGATCTGGTGGAGTCATTTCCGGACCACGCCGGTGGTACTGAGCTGCCGGGGAGTTTCCAACTTGTAAACTGTAGAGATCCTGCACTCTGCACCATCTTGGCTCCAAACGGCAACCATCTGTTTCCTCTCACTTCATTCTTCCTCCCGGGGATGCCCCTCTAAGGGCAGAGTTACAATAGACCAAGTCTGGACCTCCGTGCCGAATCCCCTCCGTAACGTAGTCCAGTTCAAACGTGTCATAATGTGTGTGCGACTCGCTTTCAGGAGGTCCGAGCTCAATCCCGGTGACTTCCCACTTGACCATGACTTTTTCGTGGTTCCCTAATCGTTGGGGTGGTTCCTCTTTCTCTCTCACGTCATTCAAATTACTCAAGGACCGTTCCTCCAAGTCATCGTTGACGTTAAAAGAGTTCCTGAGTGATAGTGTATGGCCTCTCCGGAATCAGGTCGTTCTACGACTCTCCCACGCAACACATTTCAAGCCAAAGAAGTCAGATGCGGCTCTCTACCGCGACATTCCTTCATATTAATGTAAATGTTCAAATGCTTATACCTTTTTCAAATAGGTAAGTCATTACTTCGGATGTCTGTTTTAAGAACACGGTTTTCAACCAGCCATATAAGGATTAGTAGACCCGATCCAATTTTTATCCTGGAGATAAAACACATATCCATTATACTCGGTTTAAAATGTTTAATGTTTTCCTCTTTTTTTAATAGTGCTGTAGATGTTCAGCTGTTTTTCACGTTGTCAGGAACGAGTTCAAAATTTGAAGACCAGCTTCGAGCTAAATATTTGTAAATATTTGACTATCGCCATCCACTTTGCCCTATAAGAAAATGTGAGATTCAGAGTTCGACTCTCGGAAATAAATGTCCACGATACTGAGTACATGAAATTTATAATGACGGTTCCTGTTCTCAGTTTGGAAATGGCTGTCTACTGGAACCCAAGAAGTTACAATGTTATATAATCTACCAGAATTTTACACAATATTCTCTAGTGAATTATATGCAATAAAAAAGTCCCTGGAAATGATAGCTACAATCTGCAATGCCCCAGATATAGGTATGTTATTTACTCAGATTCCTCCAGTGCTTTTTTGTACTTCGAGGATTCGTCGTCCAAAAAATTTATAATTAAACAAATCCAAAATTTGTGTAATAAACTTATTTTAGGACACAAAGAAATAGTGTTTACGTGGATACCACCCTACCAAGGAATGGCAGGAAATGAAAAGGCTGATGAAGCTGAAGAAGCAGCAAAACAACCACCGGTATACCCTCCAATATCTATTCTACATGCCGACGTTATAGATAGAATTTTATTTGCCATTGAACAAATACAATTTATAAAAGGCTTTGTCATGCAGTATATACAAACATCATTGTCGTAACTAACCTGTAACAATTATAAATCAAAATATTCATTTCAGTCATAAAAACAGTTGTCAACTAAGTATTTCTTAAGACTACTTTCAAAATTAAGACAGTTTTTCACAGAATTTGGAAGTTTATTTTAAAGATTCAAAGTAATACAGGGATGATTATCCAATTATTTACTTAGTCTACATGATGGTATTAATAAGTTACTGCATGCTCTTGTATTGTGGCTATGTATATCATTACGTGAAGTGAATTCATTAAAATGTTCATGGACATATAAAATACAACGAAAAATATACATTGATGGAAGGGTCATTATGGAAAGTACTTTAAAACAATTTCTACATGTATCTCTTGAAGGTATATTAGCTGTAATACGAATGGCTTTATTTTGCAATAAAATACATCCTTGGCTCCACTACCGTTGCCCCAAAGAATTACACCATAATTAAGCAAACTATGTAGTACATTAGTAGATACATTATTCAGGAACGTTTCCTACACAAAGTTGCAGTATGACAATTCCAGGTTACACTACTATCAATGTAAATTCCTAGAAGTTTAACAGCCTTGTTATCATTAGCCTTTCTTATATTCAATTCGATATGTTGTGTCTTGTTTAAGTTAAGGCTTAAACCATTAGCATTGAACCATTCCATCAGATTTTTGTTATATCTTCTTTATCATCCACACCAGAATAAAAATAGTAGTGTCGTCTGCATATAAAATTACATTCTTATTTAACCAATAGGGCAAGTCATTTACTGCTAAAATAAATAAAAATGGTCCCAGAAGAGATAAGCTATATCAAAAAGAAAATAATTCAAGAATGGAAACATCATTGGCTAGAAATCAATATACATAGTAAACTCCAACAAGTGAAACTAAACACATCTCCTTCTCAGTATCTTTATAAACATACAAATTGAAAACAACAAATATTACTCTCCAGACTTAGAATGGACATAACAAAGCTTACACATAATTACGTATTTTCCAGAGAGAGGCTTCCAAAGCGATCCATGCAACACACCATTGTCAGTAAGTTCTAATAAACGAATTTACACGCTACTCAACCTATAGGATTCTTCATCCATTTCCTACAGATCTTCATGTTCTACTAGATGAGCCAAAGAGTCGGCAATCACTGTAATTATTTCTACGAGACTGTAAATTAACTTCTTCAATATGAAAATATATTCACCATTATCTGTTCAAGGTGCATCCTGTGTAAGGAGAGCAATAATTAATAAACAATGCACTCCACACAAGTATGGCCATAGTGCTGTGCAATATCGATTCTTCGATTCTTTATGAATATATAACTTATTTGAACTTCTACGTTTATACTATACCGTAACCTAATTGTTCCTATAATGTTACTTGTACTGACCAACTGTATACAAAATATTGTACCATCAAAACAGTTGTCACTATAAAGCCATTGTTGTTAGGTGGCATTAAATTAATTTTAGTTAAAATAGGTAAATAAAAAACTAGGGATGAGCCCTCGATATTTGCGATAACTCGATATTCACGATAATTGCATAGTATTGATATCGAACAAACTTCAGAAAATTCTCTCGATACTTTTTCGATACTTCCGTGGTGATTCTGCAATTTTTATTTTATTTTAAAATCACAAAATATTACTGCCGCAAGTAAAACATTGCAATGCCCGAGAAATTGCCGGAATGTGGTGCCTGTACCGTAAAATTACGCAAGAAAATAATCATGTGTCAGATTCACTGCCAGTTCCAGTTCCCAGCCCGCCTCGGTAGCGTGGTGGTAGAGTGTCTGCCTCACGTTCATGAGGTCCCGAGTTCGAATCTCGGTTAGGGTGAGTTACCTGGATAAGGTATTTTCCGGGGTTTTCCCTTATCCTGAAAGAAGAATGTCGGGTAACTCTAAGCTCCATGGACCCTGGGCTCATTGAGCATCATTTCGCCTATTCCATTCATCGTCCCATATGACTTAACGTTGGAGGACGTAAAATTAAAAAAAAAAGTTTCAGTTCCCAAGAAGAAATCACTGCATATCTCAACGACGAGTTGTCACCTCCTTATTCTAGTGCACTGGATTACTGGAAAACAAATTAAAATTACAGAACTAAAAAAACGCTAAATATTTGTGTATGCCACCTGCAACAGTTTTCTCTGAAAGACTATTTGGCACTGCGGGACTCATGCGGCAGAAAAAGAAGTAGACTTGAACCCAAAAGAGTGAAAATGCTAGTATTTTGAACAAAAACTTATAAAATTGGACTGTTTTTGCTTTCAAATATCTAATGTAGAGTTTAAAAATAAGAACACTGGTGGTTTTAACTTTTGTCTCATTAAATATGTGTATATAATTTTTTGGCCTTAGACAGTTTCCCTAATATTCTATTTTGTATTGAAACTGGAAGCAGAAATGACATATCGAGTATCGAAGTATTGGGCAACGTGGAGAATATCGCTTGTCGGTATCGAGAATCGAGTATCGAGAAACTGGTATCGGCACATCCCAAAAAGAAACAGAAATTATTGAAACGTTTGGTGATGTAATTAGTGATACATCGTTTTAATGTAACAAGTAATTAAATAGCTAACTAATTAATAATAAAATAATTAACCATTGAACTAATGGATAAATTTAAATGTTTTGGAATTAATAGTAAATCAAATAACCTAAAATGAATAAGATTGTAATAAAATTGTTAGATATGAAGGCAACTTGATAATATCAATGTTAAGCTTATGTTGGCCTTACTACTAGCCATTGTTACTCTTACTTTCCCAACATAACCTCTAAAACGCTGCATGTTTCACACCATAAGAATTTTGTATTTCAAAGCGAACTCGTTTAATTGTATAGAGAGGAATAATTAAATCATCTACCTACAACATTTAAGCAGAATAATATGGCTCAAAGATGGTCGTTTCCACTGTTAGTTTACACAAGCTTATTTGTGCTTGGTGTTCATGATATTCAGAAATAGCAAATCCTCTATCTATAGAAAGCTGCAAATAATTAGAAATAGCAGACATTTGACCTCGTTCACTTTGCACCTGTTGTGTTATTAAGACATTGTTTTAAGCCTTGCTGTACTTTGTAATAATGAAGTTTAACTTAACTGTCTGGTTTAATGCTTTAAAGAAAAACGTTAAAGGCCACGACATGAAATATGTGAAAGGTTTTGCAACCACTCGGATCGGCTGCAACAACAACGTAATAAAGGTATTAAGATGAATCTCTCCCTTCAAGGATGATGATGAGTGTATACTTGGTTTTTTTATAGTTCACTTGCAAGTACAGGAAGTTAACGAAGTAAATCAGCATACAATTTCTCGACGAGGTGAAGAAAGTAAACGAAAATAAGTGATATAATCAATAAAGACGGTGAAATATGTATTTGAGAGCATCAGTTTTCATACCTTATGAAATATCTTCTTTACCAGAACTATTTATCTTTCCAATGAGTATATCTTTTTTTTTATTTTTCTCTCCCCCCTTATTTATACCCCACCTTTAGCTGCAATGGTCACATCGGCGGTCATTCTCCTTTGGAACATATCGAAGGTGTTAACTCATATTCGTTGGGTTTTAATCAATAGATCATGCATACATTCGCACTCTCATTCATACTTCCAGACTCTGTGGAGGATGGGGAATCATCTTGGTCGGAGGAAACTCCCCACTCTCACCAGGAATCAAACCCAGGAACCCTAGAACGGCAGGCAGGTGCTCTACTGACTGAGTTACGCGGCCAGCCTGAATATTTGTTCTTATAAATGGTTGCTATTCATATATTATTTCGAAATAACGGGCTTCCTCAATCCTCTGAAAATGCTTTCTTCATCTCTCTCCATACTTATTGAGTTGTCGCATCATTTAGGTATAGTACAATACCTAACTCCTCTCTCATTTCTTGGTGTTTTATTTTATCAACTATCCACATGCGAGGATCGGCTGAAAGGCCCCGGGCCCCACAGTAAAAAAATAAAAAAGATTTTATATCCCAACAAAATCTGACGAATGGAGATAAAATTTTTAATCCAGGAAACATAAAATAAATTGCAGTTAATTTCCTTTGAATATAAACTCCATATATCAATTAATAACATAGTAGAAATAGCCTACAATGAAAAGTACGCTTTAATAAACACAATATCTAGGCGTTTATAGACAAACCTAACTAGACCTACAATACTTAAATAAAAAATTAAATAAATTTCAAAATAATTCTGAAATATTAGCAAGAAAACTAAAGAGAAAGGAAATTATTACAAAAGTAACAAGAAATGGGGAATCTAATCGTAATATATGGTTATAATAAAGAGCCTATACAGAAAAAGAACCAGATAAAATAAATGCGGTAGAAATTAGAAACCTCAGAGTTACGAGGGTCAGGCCTCTCATAGAGATTGTTACACTGGGCCAGTTTGACGGATAACATCATGTAGTTTAACTCTACACTTACTTGTATCCATAGTTACAGGTCAATAGCTTATTTAGTTTTTGAATGGGAGCATTTTAAACAAGACATGTGCAGAGGTTTCACGAAAATGGAGGATTTGGAGAAACGAACAGTGATTAAATACTTTCTTTAGAAAGAAAGAAATCAAGGAGAAAATGGATAGTAGATTCAAAGGCTCTACCCCTTCATATACAATGATTAAAAGGTGGGTTTTAGAGTTTAAATTAGGATATACGAAGACTAGTGACGAGCCTTGTTCTGGACGCCCTGTGGAAGTCACAGAGTCATTGTAAAAATGCACCTTTTAATACTGGAAGACCGCAGATTAAAGTTGTTTGAGATAGCAGAGGTTGTAAAATATCAAAAGATCGTACAGGTAATATTTTAAGTAATGTTTTGGACTTTCACAAGGCCTGTGCAAAATAGGTGCATCGTTTGTTGACGTCTGACCAAAAGTTGCAAAGAGAAGCGGTTTCTGTTAAGAACTTGGAGCTCTACCGTAAAATTCACAGTGAATTTTTGAGACAGCTTATTACCATGGATGAAACTTGGATACATCACTACACTTCAGAAAGTAAATTACAGTCGAAACAATGGATTACACCAGGTGAATCTACTCCACAAAAAAAGGCCAAAGTCAATTTTGTCAGCTAACAAGGTTATCGCTGGCGTTTTCTGGGATGCACAGGGAATTATTTTTATTGATTACTTGGAAAAGGGTAAGAGTAACACTGGTGACTACTATGCAAGCTTCTGCAACGTTTGAGGGATAAGGTGAAAACAGGAAAAAAAATGTTTCTTCACGACAATGCTCCAGCCCCTCGCTGTGTCACTGCACTGGGAAAAATGTGCGAAAATCCACCCTTTTCGCCAGATCTAGCACCTAGTGACTACCACATGTTCCCGAACCTAAACAAATGTCTTGGAGGACGTAGGTTTCACAGTAACAAAGAATTCATTGATGCGGTAAATATGTATTTTGAGGACCATGATAGATAGCTCTACAGATATTTTTAAAGTTAGAACACCGATGTGACATATTTATTAGCCTTTCTGGAGATTATGTTGAGAAATAAAGAAACAAAATTAAAATAACTTTTTAATTATTATTGTGAGGCCCGGGACTTATCAGGTGACCCTCGTACAATGAACCATCGTCTAAAACAGAACTGGATCATAGTTTTCTCTACAAGCAATCTAAGGAACAATTACAATAATACAGGAATTAATCGAATGTGATTTTCATTTATGTTATTCACACTGTACGTTTATGATAACATATTTCCAACATCTTGTCTTTAATTACATATTCTTTGCTTTTAGTCTTAGTTTTTTGTATTCTTCTTTATGTCACTGCTTGTATTGCATTTAAATTTGTATGTCTTTAGTTTTTTTGTATTACATTTTGCTACCTTTTATATTTAAGTCAAATTTGTATAATATGGCTACTATAATTGGGGCATTGCTTTGTTATAGCACAAATAAATAAATAAATTTATGTCTATACCAAACATACAAAGCTAGCCAATAGAGTAATTCTCCAGACATCTCATCATGTGATCATACTGTCATCTCTCGTCAGATATTTCAGATATAGCTCTGTATATAAACGCATGTAGAAAATTTCAGTATTAAGCAAATGATATTCTAGATTATCATCAAACAGAGGACTAACCCTTTGTACGAACAGCTTGTGGAGCAAGCGATCTTAATGTAACAAATCAGATTTTATACCAAGTAGAGTGTAGATACTTGTCTTACGGAAATGAGAAGGTACCTGCCCAAACAAAATAAAGCATCTGAACGTTTAGTTTGGCTATAGATCAGAACGGGCGTGCGATACGTTATAAGAAGTCCGCCTGCTTGCTAGTTCACAAGATGCCACACCCGTTTTCAGAAGAATAATGGCCCGGATGGCAGCATCCCAGTATGGGACTCATTACAATAATTCATCACTCGTCACCATCGCAACCCTTACGCAAACAACATCCCTGCCGTATGCAGATCATGATCGTTATCTCTCGAGCATCAGCTAACCTAAGACTCTCTGCTTATGGACACGTGTCTTCTTCGGGGCGTTGGGCGATTAAAGCAACATAACACACAAACTGACACAACACAGTTCATTCTGCGAAATAAAAATATAGCAGTGATCAACGATAAGATAAAATACTAGATGTAGGTTTATATTCATTTATCTAACTAATTGTGGACAAAAATACTGTGTGCACCTGCTTAGATTATACCAGTGTGTGCTTGGAAGGACGTGCCATTAAAAGTTCTCAAGTTGTTGATATTTGTGAGAGATTCTATCATAAAGACTATCTATTAGTCACACAGTAAATGGATCACAAAACCGAACACAAAAAATCGCATCATGATGTTTAAGCATGCAACATTTCTTGTACTTTTGATGAGAGATGAAAAAACAAAGAACACCAAGGCTGAAATTAATAAAAAATCCTACACATTTTTAAAAATAGTGTAGAAAACAATATTTCTTTACGAGGTTCGCTCAAGTTATAACATCTATTTTTTTCAGGACAGGCACCAGATAGGTATCGTACTTCTGTATTTTTAAATACACGTGGACACTTTGTGAATGCGTGACAGATGGCAGCACTGTAGAGTGCATAGAACTCTAGTGGCAACGATGAGTGTTAGTACTGTTTTATGATACTTAAAATGGCGACGTTTTCATTGCAAGGAGAGCGTGTAATTAATGTTCCATTCATGCCGTCATCACGCATCAACCTCGGCTGACAGTTTTCCACGCACAGCCTTGTGATTAACCATCAGCATTCGTGGCACCCACCTGGAAGACACAGACACTCTTCGCATTTTCAGATCTTCATGCAGGATTGTGTACACAGATCCCACGGAAATGCCAATTTTGGAAGCGATGTCTGCAACGCTCAATCAGCGATCCTCCAAAACAACGTTCTGCACTCGCTGGATCATGTCGTGGCTGGTGTGAGGCCGTGATTGTCTTGGTTTGTTGTCACACGATGTTCTGCCTTCAATGAACTGTCGCACCCAGAAACGCACATTAGACACATCCATGGTACCATCACCACATACCTCACTCAAATGACGATGAATTTCAATAGGTGTCACACCACGAAAATGGAGAAAACGCTGTTCTTACAATGAAAACATCGCCACTTTAAAATCAAAAACAGTCAATGTACAATGTACAATGCTGCCATCTCTGGTACTCATTCACAAAGAGTCCACGTGTATTAAGAAAAACAGAAGTTCCTACCTGGTCGGATACCTGAAAAAGGAGGTGTTATAACTTGAACGCACCTCGTATTAGAGATGAGTCCTCGACATTTGCGATATCTCGATACTCACGAAACTTGATGGTATCGACATGAAAAGGTACTTCAAAAAATTCGCTCGGTAATTTTCAATACTTCGTGGTGATTCTGCAAAGACATTATTGCCGCAAGTACATTTTAAAGAATAGTACCTAATCAGAGCAAAATGATAACCAAGTAGAAGGCGACAAATGTGTGGCACTCTCTCATTGAAAGTGTCCAGTCTTGCTGGCAGTTACAACAGGCACAAGCATTGGATGAACTTCAACTTCTTGTTCTTCCCTACCACATACAAAAATCTATCGGTCCACAAACTTTTCTTTATTTTATTTTAGATGTCCCCTACTGCAAAGACCACGAAATTGCCAGAAATGTGGTACCTGCACAGTAACATCATGAAATAGAAAAATCTTATGTCAGATTCACTGACAGATACCAGTTCCCAAGAAGAAATCGTTGCCTATCTCAACGACGATTTGTCACCTCTTTCTAGTGCACTGCATTACTGGTAAACAGATTCAGAATTTTTAAAAGAAAAAAAAAAGCTACTGAATATTAATATACTCCAAGTGCAACAGTTTTCTCTGAAAAACTCTAGCAGAGCAGAAGTCATATATGGCCGAAAAAGAAGTAGGCTTAACACCGAAAGAGTGAGAATGCCAGTATTTTTTAAAAGAAACTTATAAAAGTGCATTGTTCTACTTTTAAATGCCTAATGTAGAATTTAAAAATAAGTACTCTTTAGTTTAAAATTTTCTCTTGTTAAATATATACACCCTATTTCATTCTATTGGCATTATACAGTTCTCCCAAACATTCTATTTTGTAGTGAAACTAGAAGTAGAAATGACAACGAGTATCATGGAAAATATCATATATCGGTGTCGAGCACAGGATATGCAGAAAAACTGTTATCTGTTTCACTTTAAATGACATACAAATGTATAGAAATTGTTTTATCACATAATTTCATGCAGATGCAATAAGATTTATTTATTTAGTTTTTATTTATTTATAATTTATTTATTTATTATATTTATTTATTTATTTATCTATTTATTTATTTATTTATTTATTTATTTATTTATTTATTTATTTATTTATTTATTTATTTATTTATTTATTTATTTATTTATTTATTTATTTATTTATTTATTTATTTATTTATTTATTTATTTATTTATTTATTTATTTATTTATTTATTTATTTATTTATTTATTTATTTATTTATTTATTTATTTATTTATTTATTTATTTATTTATTTATTTATTTATTTATTTATTTATTTATTTATTTATTTATTTATTTATTTATTTATTTATTTATTTATTTATTTATTTATTTATTTATTTATTTATTTATTTATTTATTTATTTATTTATTTATTTATTTATTTATTTATTCATTCATTCATTCATTCATTCATTCATTCATTCATTCATTCATTCGTTTATTTATTTATTTATTTATTTATTTATTTATTTATTTATTTATTTATTTATTTATTTATTTATTTATTTATTTATTTATTTATTTATTTATTTATTTATTTATTTATTTATTTATTTATTTATTTATTTATTTATTTATTTAGTTAGTTAGTTATTTAGTTAGTTATTTAGTTATTTATTTATTTATTTATTTATTTATTTATTTATTTATTTATTTATTTATTTATTTATTTATTTATTTATTTATTTATTTATTTATTTATTTATTTATTTATTTATTTATTTATTTATTTATTTATTTATTTATTTATTTATTTATTTATTTATTTATTTATTTATTTATTTATTTATTTATTTATTTATTTATTTATTTATTTATTTATTTATTTATTTATTTATTTATTTATTTATTTATTTATTTATTTATTTATTTATTTATTTATTTATTTATTTATTTATTTATTTATTTATTTATTTATTTATTTATTTATTTATTTATTTATTTATTTATTTATTTATTTAGTTATTTATTTATTTATTTATTTACTTACTTACTTACTTACTTACTTACTTACTTACTTATTTATTATTTATTTATTTATTTATTTATTTATTTATTTATTTATTTATTTATTTATTTATTTATTTATTTATTTATTTATTTATTTATTTATTTATTTATTTATTTATTTATTTATTTATTTATTTATTTATTTATTTATTTATTTATTTATTTATTTATTTATTTATTTATTTATTTATTTATTTATTTATTTATTTATTTATTTATTTATTTATTTATTTATTTATTTATTTATTTATTTATTTATTTATTTATTTATTTATTTATTTATTTATTTATTTATTTATTTATTTATTTATTTATTTATTTATTTATTTATTTATTTATTTATTTATTTATTTATTTATTTATTTATTTATTTATTTATTTATTTATTTATTTATTTATTTATTTATTTATTTATTTATTTATTTATTTATTTATTTATTTATTTATTTATTTATTTATTTATTTATTTATTTATTTATTTATTTATTTATTTATTTATTTATTTATTTATTTATTTATTTATTTATTTATTTAATGTGAACATTACAGGTTTTCCCAATTAAAATATTCACTATAAAGTTGCAATATGAGCAAAGTGTATCCAAAACAACACAGAATTAATTACAGAACAAATGATAAAAAAGAAACACAAACAAGTTGGTAACATTGGTTCACATGTACATTAAGTGAATCATCCTACTTTTGGTAATAAGTAATCCAGGATAAAGCAACGTCTCTAATTTTCATATTAAATATATCAATGTTTAAGGGATGTAATTTATTGTATGACTGCATTCTATGTGTAGGTGAAGATTTATATGAATAAATATTAACCTTCTGAGGAAGAAAAATATTACGAAATGTATTAGGTGCAACTTTTGGAAACTCAAAACATACTAACTGTCTTAAGTTAGGATTATCAATCATATAATGAAGTAATTTGTAAAGGAAAAGCAATAACTGACAATTTCTCTTATGTAATAGACGAATAAATGAAGCAATGAATCATATGATATGAAGTTAGGAAAATAATGAAAAGTTTTGAAAAATACATACCTTAGAAATGTGTAATGAATAACTTCTACATTTTAATAAATTTGGCTGTATAAGGACCCCTTACAAGTGAAGCATATTCGAGTCTGGATCTTTAATTGAATTATATAATGTAACAAAATGTCTAATATCCTTGAAGTTTGATGAGTTACGAATAGTGAATCCCAGAATTCTATATGCTACACTGAGTACTGTATTGATGTGCTTATTAAATGATAAACCTTTATTAAAAATAACTCCTAAATCAGTTATTGTTTCTAAATTTTTTCAATTAACTCCATCTATTTTATAGCCAAAAGCAATATTCTTTTTTAAGTCTCGAGAGAATCATAACTTGGCATTTTGATATATTAAAAGGAACGTTATTGTTTTTGCTCCATTTATTTAAGACATTCAGGTCTTTCTGAGGACCTGAAGATCAGAAGAATTTAAGGAATTGGCAAATGTTTTAAGAACGAGTCGCTAAATAACGGCTTTGAAATGCTGTTCTCTCTGCATTGCTGAGAGAAAGAAAATAACAAATGTTTTCTCATTTGAGAAAAACATGTTAAAATGCAAACCAATGACACCGTTTGTTAGAAATGCTTAAGTAAAAAAAAACAGCCTTTATGATAATCTATATGGAGCTTTTGTAATCATGGTTGTTATACTAAAAGGAATATACTATACAAAATATTGTTCACGTCTCTCTTTTCCTTCATTTCACCCTTCAACCCCTGCTTCTTGCCTTCTTTCGGGCCAAATATTTAAAATGGTGTACCTCAGGGCTTGTCCATAAATCATGAGGGGCCAGGCGTATACGATAAATGGTAATTTTTATTTATGTGCTTGTGATTCAAAGGTTCAGCGCAGCTAAGTAATGGCTCTATATGCTATCAACTGGAACCTTCTCTGGTTGCCCACGCGTTAACTTCATAAATACTGTTCGAATGTGGAGGCATGCAAACGTTTTCAAAAATAAACTTCCTATTAGTCTGTTTTATATTCTTGTGCAATGTAGATTTTAAGTGTGCTTAAGAGCACATTAGATTTACCAGCATGTCAAACAGCTCCTGTGGGACAAAATTCCGCCACACCAGATGGACTGATATGATTATGGATATTCATAGCGTGGTTAACAAACAAAATATTTACTTTTATACGTATAATTAAAATAAGAGAATACAGTAGTCTAAGCCTTACTCAAACCTTTTAAGAGCCGTTCGTCATGTAATGGCTTAGAGATTCCATTCTCTTTCCATATACAGGAAATTTAAAAGAAGAAAATGTCTTTATATTTCAGAAAAGGATACATATTGCAAAATTCAAGAAAATAATATGGAATACTACACACAAAAATTTATTTGACATAAATTATTTGTACAGTAATATTCTGTCCATCTCCTACGGTTTACTAAAAGTGATGCAGAATAAACAAGGCTTCTGAGCACCTTCCCAGAAAATTAAAGATATACCAGGTGGCCCAGCTGCCCCGTCTTTCTCGTAAGCAGATATGCCTTCGTGAATTAAAATAGTTGCAGAACGAAACGGCGGAGTTCCCGTAGTGGACTTGGTTCTGCTCCGAACCACAAGAGGCAGTTCCCAGGACTGTACTAACCTATATCAACCGCTAATTACTTTTTTCAATACTTGAAGCTCCCGTTAAAAGCAATAGTAAATCAAAATTGTTTTTCCATCCTTTATTGGACATTAAGAAAAATAATGAATTGAAATGTGAACAAATGAAAAGCTACGTCTAAATTATATGTACAGAGCCCTTTTATCCGTTCTTTTTTAATTAATTGATTGAAGTAAGAGAGGCCTTGGTTGTTAGGTTATTTGTATATGTAACCGAATTGAATCTTTCGATTTTCGATGTTTATTATAAAGTAGTAAAGTTTGATGAAAATGAGCGACATTGCTATTCAAGAAGCTGCGGATCTAGCATGTGAATCAGATTTACCGACGAAGTCGAAGGAAATGGTCCACCTACTAATATTGTCACAAATAGACCTAATAATTTGAATAAGTAATGTGAAAATCTGGGTTCCACCTCGTGTTGTACTGATGAAATAAAAAGAATTGAATCGCTTTTTAATGTTAACAATGTTAACAATGTCCAATGTCCAATTGCGTATTTAATGTTTCGATCAATAAATAATTCATACGTTTGTACATTTTGCTAAGGATTCATTAATAACCTATTATTAGGTTACTATGCTCTTGGGTATTAGTCAATTCGTACTAGGTATGCTGTTGGGTGTTACGTCACTTCCTATTGGTACCGTAAGTACTAGGTATGCTGTTGGGTGTTACGTCACTTCCTATTGGTACCGTAAGTACTAGGTATGCTGTTGGGTGTTACGTCACTTCCTATTGGTACCGTAAGTACTAAGTATGCTGTTGGGTGTTACGTCACTTCCTATTGGTACCGTAAGTACTAGGTATGCTTTTGGGTGTTACGTCACTTCCTATTGGTACCGTAAGTACTAGGTATGCTGTTGGGTGTTACGTCACTTCCTATTGGTACCGTAAGTACTAGGTATGCTGTTGGGTGTTACGTCACTTCCTGTTGGTACCGTAAGTATTTCTGACCAGTAAAACTAGAACTGTAAGTATTGGTGACCTGTTTCATCCTTGTTGCTACTGAAATTGACAAATGAATTTTATATTTATCTATCACAATCGAATATATGTTAACAATGTTAATTGTGTATAGGTAATTGTAAGACTGCTACTTTCTCTATTGTTAAGAGTATTGTTTTTATATGACCTATAATTACTGTTGACGCTGTGTAATGCGTACTCAGCTTAATGACAGTAAAATTATATTTATTATTTATATTTTTATTTGTACCATTATTATCATTATTATTAATGATTAACTTACAGATCAAGTACAGTAAAACCTCGTTTACCCTGATCAACAGGGACCAGGACCGATCCCAGTTAACGAAAATCGGGGCTATCCAGAGAATGACTAAAAACGATAAAAAATGGACAACATCAAGCAATAGTTTTAATGGAGTTCAGAAATTGCAGTAGACACACGTTTATTCGAAGTACATTTGTTAATGTTTGGACTTGACTCTTGAAATGAAGCTTCAATTTCTGTATTTACTTCTGCTTGTACGTGAGTCATAACCACAGCTAGTTCATCAAAATTGAATCTGAATACTCTTTATTTTCATTTCCAGTAACACTGCATGATGCCTTCCTCTGTAATCGGTTTACAATCTTCGTCATTGTCAATGTCTCCTTCATTAACATCGGAACAGCCATTCATATTTTTGATAATCTCTGTAAAATCTTCGTCCACACTTATTTTTTCTTCTTCTCCAATCTTATTGGAGAACACACACACACACACACACACACACACACACACACACACACACACACACACACACACACACACACACACACACACATACACACACACACACCAGGCCAAAACTTTCCATGACTTTGTCAAAGTTTCTCTTCCAGGCTGGTCCCAAGCATCTGGAGGAGTGCAATGAATTCGCCCGCTGGCAAGAGAATTCGATTAACGTACTTACTGGGAAATGCAATTAATCCCTCTAAAACAAGTCTTAAAGAGGTCCGGCTTAACAGGTTTTATTGCATTGCAAAACAAACTTTTTTTTTCTTTTTGATTCAAATTAAAGAATTGTAACTCAAAGAATTGGTCTTGTATTTTCGAAATATTTCTGGATTTGGTAATAATGTGCTTCCCACACTCATATCACCTTCTACCTCCTATTAATGCACTTGATGTCAATTCTGATGAAAATTCTCAAATATGAAGTTACAAATGCTCGATTATAATGCCCCTGTTTCCTGCAGAACGTTTTTTCACGGAACTGCTGCCCGGATTACGCATTTCCTTACTTCATCTGTAAATAAGACGTTTTTAAGTATCCTCGGAGAGTTTCTGGAGTTTGCATAGTCTTGCTAATAGAGAACGTAGTAATGGGAAATGAATGGACGTTTACCACAAATACAAGTGGCATTCCACTTTAATTCGCCTTTGTACTTAACTCTGTGTTAAAATAAGAGGAAATACAACTTTCAGCAGAGGGAATTCAAAGTCTTCGTCTTGCAAACTGTTGGACGAGTGGCCAGGTTAAGATTAGGGCCATGGAGCACAGTATTAAAGAACTTCTTCTGGTCCCTAACCACTTTTTAATTAAAAATAAGTGGGTCTCTTGGGCTTAACCTTTCGTTGTACCCTGCCAAGATCACGCGTCTTCAAGTCTTGGAAAAAGAAGAGAGACGGAAATTAAAAAAAGAGAGAGAGAGGTGAAATAATAAGCGTCGTATACGAGAGTTTCCAGGAACAAGAAATTCATACGAATTATTAAAAATCCTCAATTCTTTGTGTGTACTTTCTTTTCTTTTTGCCCTTGCTGGTATTCCCCAATTTTCGCGAGCCGTATTGCAGCTCTGCGTTCCCCTTCAAACTTTCTTCCACGACGTGAAGACGGAGAAAAAGAAAAGAAAGGCCTTCATAGCAGCATTCCCAACCCCCTCTAAGATCCTTCTCGTCTTCTTCTTCTTCAGAGTTCATTAAAGAGAGGAAAACTTGATCAAAGGTGAGCTACGTTTCCAAGGAAGGAAATAAGCTTTCCTCCCCCTCCCTTTATCTCATCCCCATGTCTTAGTGTTCCTCCTAAGCTAACAACTAGATATTCTTTCTTCAGCTCTCGTATTGCTTCCTGTTCCTGCCACGCGATATTTTCAAAAGAAATACTACCCTAAACAACCAGGAAGTCTAGAAAATTCTTAATGAATAATCTTATGTGCTACATAACGTGAGCATCCCTTATTATTGGAAATTAGTTCTTCTTTTACACTAGCCGTGTGTAGGCCAAGGCTTGGAAATGTATAATCAGGCTGAAAAATTCAATGCCATAGCCGGGATTTGAACCACGGATCTCTCGGTCTCCATTGGGAATTTAATGTCATGCTAGCATGTTGTCGTAGCAGATAAATGATTAAGGGCAACCGGATGGAGACCGGGAGATCCGTGGTTCAAATCCTGGCAATGGCATTGAATTTTTCAGCCTGATTATACATTTCCAAACCATGTTCGTCACGCAACTGTTGTGAAGAACTAATTTCCATTAATTGACTTAATGGTGATTTGAACTACGATGGCTGTTCAATAAAGGATGATTATAATGTTTTACAGACATAGTTTTTCGCACTAAAATTCAATCTTATATTCTGTTAGCTTAATGTGAAACAAACACGCCGTAGTAGTTTCATTGTTGGTACTCCTGGTTCCCGGCTGTGAGAACCAGGCAAGTTCAGACATGTTCAGTATCGCCTATCGCTATGCGGCTTTGAAATTCTGCTTTCGTCTCAACAAATCTTCAGTTGAGGCCTATACAATGTTACAGGAGGACTATGGAGAGTCTGTTCTTCCCTACAGCACAGCTCGAAGGTGGTTTAAAATGTTTAAAGAGGGGAGACAATCAATTTCAAAGGAAGGTGGACCCGGTGCTCCAGTTACTGCTCTTACGGAAGAAAACATCAACATTGCTGCTGCCATTGTGAGAGAGGATCGACGAATTACCTTAAGATCACCTTCTGAAATACTGAACATTTCACTGGGTGCCACCCACACGTTGGTGACAGAAACTTTACACATGAGACGTGTTTGTCCACGATGGGTTCCAAGACCGTTAATTCCCGAACAAAAGGACATTCGCATGCAGGTATGCATGCAATTAAATTTGATGTTTCAGGAAGATCCAGAGTTTCTTTCAAACGTAAACACTTCTGATGAAACTTGGCTACATCATTTTGATCCTGAGAGCAAAGCAAAGCTCAGTGTGGAAATCTCCTTCATCACCAACCCCCCAAAAAGCAAAAGTGGTTGCTTCTGCTGGGAAAGTTATGGTCATCTTATTCTTTGATATTCATGGAATGGTTTATCAGCATGTTGTACCTGTACACACATCAGTAACTGAAAAATATTACAGGGATGTCCTGAAAACATTACAAGTCTATATCAGGCGCAAAAGACCACATTTCCGTGAAGCAGGCTGGATGCTGCACCACGATATTGCCAATGTTGTTACGTGAAGTGCATCCCTCATCCTCCCTACAGTCCGGATATAGTCCAATGTGACTTTCTTTCTATTCCCTAACTTGAAGAAGAGCTTCGTGGGAGGCATTATCCATCATCAGAAGCAGTGGTGAAGGCTGCGGAGGCGATATTGAAGGATCTCGCAAAAAATGGTTTCCAGCATGTCTTTGAAGACTGGCAGAAACGCTGTGACAGGTGTATCGCATTCAGGGGAGACTATTTTGAGAACGACTATCCAAATTATGAGGATTATTGAACAGCCCTCATATAAAGTAGTTCTGTGTCATACCTTCTGTCAAGAAAGTGCCGGGAATTGATCATATAAAAATCTCGTATAAGAGGGGCTCAAAGTTACTGTTATCGCTAAGTTGGTATAGTGCGATCCATATAAACCTGAACCATTTCAATAGGCCTTAACGTTTGAACCAATAACACGTGAAACTTAGGGAGAATATAATACACAATTGGGAGATTACACTACACTATTTACATCTCAGAGAAAATGTTGGAAGTGTCCTCCACAAACATCTATGTATTGTTGGTACCATTTTCTTTTATATGTCTATAGACGCTGAAGTTTATATGGGTATCTTCAAAACATTTGTAGAGCCGCTGGATGATATCGAATTGAGAGATCATTTCCAGCAAGATGGAGCAACATGTCATACATCTAATGGCACCATGGAACTTGTAACCAGTTTCTTTGATAATCGAATAATCTCAAAAGGTTTGTGGCCTCCCAGATCCCCTGACCTAACCACACCGGATTTTTTTCTTGTGCTGGTATGTATAAAATAGAGTGTACAAGAATAGGCTACGGACAATTGATGTTCTCAAGGAATCCATTCGAACCGAAATAAGTAACATTGGTAAGGATACTCCACGTAAAACTTCAGAGAATATGGTGAGACGAGTGCAAACATGTATAGATGCTGGTGGAGGACACTTCCAAAATTTTCTCTGAGATATGAATAGTGTAATGTAATCTTCCAATTGTGTATTATATTCTCCCAAAGTTCCACGCGTGTCCTATTATTGGTTAAAAGGTTATGGCCTAATGAAGTGGTTCAGGTTTATATGGATCGCACTATATATCTTTCCTTTATACGCACGCGGAGTTTGATTGTCATCTGTCACTAGTTTGTTTACAGGGCACCATTTTGTTAGTGCTTCTCAAAGGCGTGTTGTGATTTTACAAGAAATAAAAATATTGAACAAAGAATCTGTTTCAAATATTGCATTGCAAATGTTATTTTGTATGTCAAATCACTGAATATGTTAAAAGGGCTTACGGTGTATCGACTTTATCAGAAACACGTGCGTATGAGTGGTACAGTGAATTCAAAAGTGATGGAGATGTGGTGGAAGATTTGCCTCGGCCATCAACATTTCAACTGAACATCGCTAAAGTGAAGGAAATGCTGTCTGAAAATTGTCATTTAGATCTGAGAGAGTTTGCCGGTAATCTGAGAGTTATGCGGCATTTGAGAGAACAAATGCGGTAAAAAAAACAGACCAGATTTTTGGAAAGACAACTCATGGATTCTGCATAACGATAACGCCACAGCTTACAAGGCTATCATTGTGAACAAATTTGTGGCCAAAAGCTCAACAAATCTCATCGAACAACCAGCGTGTTCACCTGATCTGGATCCGGCCAACTTCTTTCTCTTTCCAAAAGTCAAGTAACCACTTCGAGGCACCAGTTTTCAGTCGATAGAAGACAAAGGGGAATTTGCGGCGACAATTGACAAAGATTCCAAAAAATGCCTACATAAAATGTTTTGATAATTGGATTATTCGTTGGCATACATTTATAATTTCGAAAGGGGCCTAATTTGAAGACAATAAAATAAAATTGGATGAATAATGCATACTTTGTGATTCAGTGATCAATTTACGGAACTTTCTTGACACAGTAGTATGTCATTATTTAGGTAGTTGTCTCATGTATATGAGAACTGTTGGTGCTTTACGGGAAAAATACGAGTCAGTTGGAGAACTTAGTGCCATGCTGTCATGTTGCCATGGTAGTTCAATGATTAAGAGCAGTCGGAATGGGGAATGGGAGAAATCCCGCCTGACTTTAACTACCTGAACCTTGGCCTACACACGGCTGGTGTGTATGAACAATTAATTTCCAATAAATTACCTGAATTAAAAAGTACTTATGTGTTGTAAGTCGTCATTAAGGTAGTTGTCTCACGTGTATATAAGATATCCCAGTTGTTTACGGGAAAAATACAAATCAGTTGAAATTAAAGCCATGTTAGTATGTTGGTCATGATAGCACAATGGTTAAGAGCAATCGAAGGGAGGCCGGGAGATCCGTGGTTCCAAACCCGGCTATGCCATTGCATTTTTCAGTCTGACTCTACCTTTCCATCCCTTATTACGTTCTCTGGTACGTACGTAAAGGATTTTCCACCCAAACATTCAGCGATTTCTGAATTCCTTCTAAAAAAAGGATTTTTGAAAAAGTCTGTATTTAAGTGTAGACCCACACGCCTAATCTGTGAACTCTGTGTCAAATACGAAAACTCAGTTAAATATACAAAACTACTTTAAGTCAGCGGCCTTGAAGAACTGGACACGACTTGAAGATTTCCAGAAACATACTCCTATCTCGTACTACCCTTAAATGGAAAATATTTGGAAATTTACTACAAAATGGCTATAACGTTCTTAATAAATTATAATTGATTTATATTTTCAAGACGACATATATGTATTGAATTCTCTGAGAATTACTGCAAAGTCGTTTTCATTCTGAATTAAATTTTGCAAATAGTAAATCGTAAAAGATATAGAAAAATCGGCTATATAATTTCATTTAGGTATGTCAGTTACATGTGTGTGCGTGTGTGTATGTGTTTTACATGCTCCAACGTTAAGGCATATCGGACAATCAATGGAACGATGTTCAAATAAGTCTAGGGTCCATAGAACTTAGAGTTATCATACATTTGCCTTTCAGGGTAAGGGAAACCCACGTAAAAAACGTATCAGGTAACTAATCCCCTCACCCTCTTGAACATGAGGAAGACGCACTTCCATTTACACTACCAAGGTGGGCCACATTTCTGTGTCATTCATCATTTCTGACATATTACTTATTTATTATGGATTTCAATTTTCAAATACACAAAAATTACTGCACAAAAATTACAGATCTTGTTAAATGATCCAATTAGTTAGTAAATATTTTGTGAATTGACCGGTCTGATACATTCTTTATTATAAGTTTTGAATTGTCCAATACTTATGATTTTTTTTCTCGTGATCATGTAAATGTAACAGATTTTCAGAAATATAACTCTATCTTATGAGCCAACAGTCACTCTATTCTCATTGTACTTAAAAAGAAACATGTAACAAACCTAGCTCGCCTGCCTCGGTAGCGTAGATGGTAGCATATCTACCTCACGCTCGAAAGGTGCTGAGTTCGAATCTCGGTCAGGATGAGTTATCTGGTTAAAGGATTTTCCGGTGTTTTCCTTTATCCTCAAAGATCAATATCAGGCAAGTCTAAGCTCTGAGAACCCTGGGCTCTTTTGAGCATCATTTCACCTATTTCATTCATCGTACGATGACATAATGTCCTTGAAAAGCATAACTCAAAACTCAATAAGTCAGTAAAACACGAAATCTGATATTTAAGTTCAGTTACTTTTGAGGATGACAGATTTTCTTCATTGGCAGTATCTGAGAAGAGATATTCGTACATATGATGTCCCAGCCAGGCTAGTTGATATTCAGAGAGACGAACATGGGCGCCTGCACAAGATGATACCGCTTTTGTATTTCAAACCACGCCACTGCCATCTTGTTCTTCTTGACAGCTGCATTTTATCAGTTCTTGTCGAAGTCCATTACAATTGCCGGTCTTCTTCCGCCCCACTGAGTTCAGGCAACATGTTCACATTACAGGATATACAACTGGTCCTGAAGAAGATGGATGATCGACTCAAAACTTTCACGATGAGCGCTTTAAATAATTCAGGACAATCAAGAAAAACCTCTCTCAACGATAATTTACAAAGGAAAAAAATCTCGTGCCTCTTTCATAAAATTAGTAGCATTACTTGATGGCAATTAGCACTGGAGAAACTTCCGTACACAGCAGACAGAGAACTTATATACTCACTGCAAGCTCACATGTATCATTTATACAAAAATATGTCTTACATTTACTGAAACTTCTGTACTCAGCCTTTGAACAACTTTTTTTTTTTTCATTTACGTCCTCCTCATCGGACGATGAATGAAATGGGTGTAATGATGCTCAAATGAGTACAGGGTACATAGAGCTTAGAATGACAAGACATTTATCTTTAAAGAAAAGGGAAAATCTCCCATGTTAAGTCATATCAGACGATGAATTAAATGGGTGAAATGATGCTCAAATGAATAAGGGCACATGTAGCTTAGAATGACCAGACATTTATCTTTAAGGAAAAGAGAAAAACCTCCAACGTTAAGTCATATAGGACGATGAAGGAAATGGGTGAACTGATACTCAAATAAGTACAGGGTACATAGAGCTTAGAATGACCAGACATTTATCTTTAAGGAAATGGGAAAAACCTCCAACGTTAAGTCATATAGGACAATAAAGGACATTGGTGAACTGATACTCAAATGAGTACAGGGTACATAGAGCTTAGAACGACCAGACATTTATCTTTAAGGAAAAGAGAAAAACCTCCAACGTTAAGTCATATAGGACGATGAAGGAAATGGGTGAACTGATACTCAAATTAGTACAGGGTACATAGAGCTTAGAATGACCAGACATTTATCTTTAAGGAAAAGAGAAAAACCTCCAACGTTAAGTCATATAGGACGATGAAGGAAATGGGTGAACTGATACTCAAATTAGTACAGGGTACATAGAGCTTAGAATGACCAGACATTTATCTTTAAGGAAATGGGAAAAACCTCCAACGTTAAGTCATATAGGACGATGAAGGAAATGGGTGAACTGATACTCAAATTAGTACAGGGTACATAGAGCTTAGAATGACCAGACATTTATCTTTAAGGAAAAGAGAAAAACCTCCAACGTTAAGTCATATAGGACGATGAAGGAAATGGGTGAACTGATACTCAAATTAGTACAGGGTACATAGAGCTTAGAATGACCAGACATTTATCTTTAAGGAAAAGAGAAAAACCTCCAACGTTAAGTCATATAGGACGATGAAGGAAATGGGTGAACTGATACTCAAATTAGTACAGGGTACATAGAGCTTAGAATGACCAGACATTTATCTTTAAGGAAATGGGAAAAACCTCCAACGTTAAGTCATATAGGACAATAAAGGACATTGGTGAACTGATACTCAAATGAGTACAGGGTACATAGAGCTTAGAATGACCAGACATTTATCTTTAAGGAAAAGGGAAAAACCTCCAACGTTAAGTCATATAGGACAATAAAGGACATTGGTGAACTGGTACTCAAATGAGTACAGGGTACATAGAGCTTAGAATGACCAGACATTTATCTTTAAGGAAAAGGGAAAAACCTCCAACGTTAAGTCATATAGGACAATGAAGGAAATGGGTGAACTGATACTCAAATGAGTACAGGGCACATAGAGCTTAGAATGACCGGACATTTATCTTTAGGAAAAGGGGAAAACCTCCAACGTTAAGTCATATAGGATAATGAAGGAAATGGGTGAACTGATACTCAAATGAGTACAGGGTACATAGAGCTTAGAATGACCAGACATTTATCTTTAAGGAAAAGGGAAAAACCTCCAACGTTAAGTCATATAGGACAATGAAGGAAATGGGTGAACTGATACTCAAATGAGTACAGGGCACATAGAGCTTAGAATGACCAGACATTTATCTTTAAGTAAAAGGGAAAACCTCCAACGTTAAGTCATATAGGACGATGAAGAAAATTGGTGAACTGATACTCAAATGAGTACAGGGTACATAGAGCTTAGAATGACCAGACATTTATCTTTAAGTAAAAGGGAAAACCTGCAACGTTAAGTCATATAGGACGATGAATGAAATGGGTGAAATGATACTCAAATGAGTACAGGATACATAGAGTTTAGAATGACCAGATATTTATCTTCAAGGGAAACGGAAAACCTCCAATGTTAAGTCATATAGGACGATGAAAGAAATTGGTGAAATGATGCACAAATGAGAAAGGTACACAGAACTTATCAAACAATCTTTCAGGATAAGGTAAAGTGCCGAAAAAGAAACTTATGCAATAATCACCCTGATCGAAACTCGAACTCGAGACCTCCTGAACGTGAGACCGACACGCTTCCAGGCGAGCCTCCTGCACGAACTCTTCTTTCTATGCTTTTTCTTCTATTTACATGTTAATCAAAGAACATGGAACTATCTTTGACTCCTTCGAAGTGGATTCAGTGTCGTAAGTTTGAGCAATTAACTTGAAGTTTCCTGTTTCTCTCATGGACAATTATAGTCGTGTTCGCACGTCGGAAAACCACGTACCACAAAAAAGACCAAAAATATTGTTTATCAGAAAGAAAGCTTTAAATTGAACAACTTAATTGTATTTGTGTTGTACTTAAACGTCACCCACTTTTGCAGAATAATAACTAAATGATCCGAATTAGTTTTATTTATATAGATAAGTTCAGACAACTTTTTTGGCGGTACGAAAATCGCCGTATCAGCTCAGCTACTTTTATGTAAATTTCAGTTCTTGCGTAGTAAGATTTTGTCTACCTCTTAGAGTTTACTTCTTATAGAAGTCATTCAGAACGAAGAGATGTTCATAAATTATTCCCAGGACATTTAAGATAAGGGTTTTATTTGTTATGCAAATATGTTAAATGTATACTATTATTTTAATCATAATTATTTTAATCCCAAAATTTTTTCGCGTAAGGCTTGCTTTTGGGTGAACGATTTCATTGAAAATCGTTGTATCTTAAACACCAAATTGACTTGGATTTTCCATTTTCTAAGAAAGTTCGTTTAATTTTATTCATCAAGCTGTCATAAATCTGTGTCGTTATTAATTCCAAGAATTTCTTAATTAATTCGCTCACGAAGTGCATTTCTAAGAACGTTAATCACTAATAAGCTTCACGAATAAGTTATATTGCTTATTAGAAACAAAAACTAATAATAAGGCATCCATTTTCAAATGCTTTATATAACCTTTATACCTTTATTCCCTTATAACTTCGGCAGAAAGTTTTATGGTCATATGGCCATAACTTTATTTCTTGCTTCACCATTATGATTAAGATTCATCTTTTAGCTGAATTAATAACACTAAACACATATTTGTCTATCTATCGTGCCATTTATGGCGTTATTGAAACAATTATTAATATTATTCGGCCTAGAACTTTGGCTATTTGATTAGCAGCTAAGATAATTTCTGGTTACTTTCTAATAATTTTTTTAGGTAACTATCTGACCCGGCGAACTCTGCACCACCAATAAAAGTTGTGTGAATATAATAAAACAAATTCAGCTTAGTTATTTAATCTGCAATTGGGGCGTGAAGTTTAAATACAACACAGTTACAGTTCAAAGCTTTCTGATAAACAATATTTTTTTTACTTTTTTGTGGTGTTTAAATATATGAAGAATATGGTTTTCCGACGAGTGAACACGTGACGTATAATTGTCAATGAGAGAATCAGGGAAACTCCAAGCTGATGACCGCCTCGGTAGCGTAGATGGTAGCATGTCTGCCTCACGTTCAAGAGGTCCCGAGTTCGAATCTCGGTCAGGGTGAGTTACTTGGATAAGGTTTTTCCGGGGTTTTCCCTTATCCTAAAAGACGAATGTCGGGTAATTCTAAGCTCTACGGACCCTGGGCTCAATTGAGCATCATTTCACCCATTGCATTCATCGTCCGATATGACTTAACGTTGGAGGACGTAAATTACCAAACAAAACAGAAAAAAAAGCTGATTCCGCAAACTTTCAACGACTGTCCTTGCGATTTATTTAGGGTCATTGCAAAGGCCAAACGCACGGTAAATTGTAGACGCTTAAAATCAAAAAGTAAGTGTTGGAATCATCGGAATACGCGGGATCAGTATATCTTCTCCTTTGTACTTTCCCTTGATGACTGTTGCCTCGATGACGTTATTCATTAGCTTTCTCACAGTTAGTCTCATTCCATTGCACACAGTCGTGGTTTGTTAATATTACGCAGCATGATCATAACTGATCCTACTTTCAGTTTTAAATTGTGAGGTGGGAGTCCAGGCAATTCTAATGAATTTAAAAACTCTGTGGCATAGTTGACTATCTCATCCTGTTTTATAACTTGCTCAACTGATTTGTACAAAAGCAACTCCCCAGGAAGAAACATACACTCTAGAACGCAATCCTCATGTACCAACATGACTATTAGCATTAGCTGCGTCTCGCTGCTCATCAGTGTGGTCAGCACGTGACGTAGCTCGTCGCACATGTGACTGATTCTACGACCTTAGTAAGGTCCTCTTCTCCTTAGCATAGTAAAATACGTTCCGTGAACTTCACAAAGTCACAAAGGTATTAAATTAATTTTGTGTCAATTCAATTCTATTCACGAATTCACAAACACAAATTATAAAGAAGATAAGCAAGGATTTACTAGTATTTGAAAACAATTGTCTATGGTCAAATATTTATAGTGTTAGAGTGCGTTCATAAATGAATTGTCTTATCTAATCTTCGAAAGGATATCATGCTGCATTAAAGAATTTTCGTCCTGCCTCAGGTTCCAGAGGTCCCGTGTTCGAATCTCGGTCAGTGTGAGCCATCTGGATAAGGTCTTTTCCGGGGTTTTCACTTATCCTAAAAGACGAATGTCGAATAATTCTAAGATCCATGGACCCTGGGCCCATTTGAGCATCATTTCACCCGCTCCATTCATCGTCCGATATGACTTAAAAACTTAAAGGACGTAAATTACACAAAAAAATCAGTCTTGATAGCAAAGATAAATGTTATTTAATAAAATATGATAAGTGAAATATCTCTGAAGACTTTGGCAAGGAGTGGAATATCTTTCTACTTTGTAATGCTTTTGTTTGTCTAAAATAAAAGAAGGTGTATGTGTTCTGAAGAAGATTGCGTGTGTACCTTTTATATTTAGTTAATAGCCGGGTCCATTATCACTTCAGGTTTTTTTTCTCACCTTTGAAAGCTTCCTTGGACTTTACAAACTTTTTAAAACCAAAATTTAGCAAATTTTGGCTGTTCTCGGGTTTTTGTGAGACTAACATCCATGATTGCATGTAAGGATTTAACATGGTTGGTAAGTTTTTCTCTAATAATCTCCCCCTGTTAATTTCAAAGAAAAAAATAACTAGAATTTTGCAAAAAGGTTTAAAATATAACAAGAATATAATATTAAATATATTATGTACTCCCCTGATATAGAATTTTTGTTTGGAATGCGATAAGTCTATGAAAAAATACAAATAAAGGCACATCAGTTTCTCAGATGCCCCAAAAGTTATAGATGGCCCAATTATTCCAAAAACCTTTCACGTTGGAACGTATAAAAGAGCGCGGCGGTTCGGTTGAACCTATGGAATTAATTATCATTGTTTGGTTGGTAAGAGGTTGGCTACTGCAGCAGCTGGTTGACATATTAGGATCTCTACGGACGGATATATCAGTTTCCTTTTGCCTCACATTCCCTTTTTGCTGCTTCTCACTAAGTGGCCGCTAAGATATCGCTTTATGTCCAACAGCTGACTCCTCGACTTCCCTTAAAACAGGTGACGTATAACGACGTAGTGCTGCATTCCGCGTACCACAGGATGTAGACTAAATCATAGATGTATGAAACGAGTTTCTTTGTAGCATCATCCCTCCTCCATGTTTTTATATGAACCTCGTAGTTTTTGCTTTTCTTATTAGTTTCTCATTAAACCACGTTTTAAGATAATGCATGTGCGAAAATATACATTTTTATTAACTTGAAACATTTTCTAAATGAAAAAAAGTATGGAACAGTGCTTGTAACTTTGTTTTTATAGCTTGTGAAGTGATATTTTTTATAAAAGTTGTCAGATATCAACATATTTTGATATTACTATGATTGTGATTAGGTCATGACTATTTTTAATCACAACATTTTTTCCCTCAGATCTCGGAACGTACAGTTAGATGCTTTTTTCAACTGTAATTTAAGAAAAACCTACACTGAAAATTCCAACTTCTATAATAATAAACTTATCATTATGAAACTTCAGCCACATAATTAGAGTAGCATTGTAAACTCGCATGCAAATTTTCGTGCTGCTACACCAAATAGTTCATTAATTATTAATTATTTTTAGTGAAAATATTGTAAAAATTACTCTCTATGTTCTACGCGCCAAAAATTGAGTTTTTAGGTTGAATATTTGTTTTCGGGTAGTACAGAGCAATTTTAAAAGACACATTCTTATTTTTTTAATATTCTTGTACCATTTGTTCTAAAATATTTTCCATGTGTTAGCTCTCAAAATTTTGAAAGTATTAACTTTTTTATTCTTTAACACCATATAATTTTAAAAAACATGAGTATTAACAAAAACAGGGGAATGTGACGTTCCTTATTTACATATTATGAGCATATCCTGTAATTTTCACCAAGTTAAATGAACAACTTTGACGTGTGAGGCATTTTGTATACTGAAAAGTGTTAGAAAAAGCTTTCTCAGAAATTTAATTTTAAAATAATGATTGTTACTTTTAACGATTGTTAAAGGTCCCTTTATATTATAGGTGATGGCATAAAATGGTGCAAATGATAAAAATAGCATGCCATCTATTACTAAACACTCTAAACTACCAAAAATGCCAAAAAAAGAAAATTTCATGATTTTCAACATTTTTGGCGAATTTTTAGTGTAGCCATACCTTAAATGCATTAGGCTATATTACACATATGGAATTTAAACTAAGAAAACACATTCATAACAAAATTAGTGGTTCTCTATTGTTACATATGATGCACTTCAAAAATTGCTCAAAATGGCTTTCATCTACTGCCAAACAATCCAAAATCTGCCTTTGAAATTAGTTAATGCTTCCAGCAACACTGTTCGCCTGCTCAACTGTATTTCTTGCCCAATTCTTCGCTTTAACTCTTCAAGATCTCTTGGTCGGTCCTGGTAAACCCTCCACTTCAAATATCCTCTCAAGAAAAAGTCTAGGGATTCAGGTCAGGTGATCTTGGTGGCCATTCAATACTTCCTCTTCTACCAGTGCATCTTACTGGAAATTCATGATGTAGGTAATTCACCACTTGCCTTCCATAATGTGCAGGCGAGTAGATAAATGTAGGTTTACTTCCACTGATTATAAAACACCAAGAGCATAATCACCATCTATAACTCTTTTTGGCCTTCCAAACTTTGCCTTATTTTAAACACTTTCAGTTTCATTGATTTTTTTTTCAAACTTTTGCTCACTATAGAATGAGTAAGCCTTTCTTCTGTATGCAATTCATTAAACAGGACACAAACCTCTTCTTGGGTTCTTTTTTTTTTTTTTTTTTTTTTTTTTTTTTTTTTTTAAAGAAGACATTGTCAAGTTATTAAAAGTGAGATATCTTTTGTATAGAAAATGAGTAGTTGTCAAACAGTTTTTGAGATTACTCACTCAGAAGAACATCTTATCTGAGTGAGTAATCTCAAAAACTGTTTGACAACTACTCATTTTCTATACTCTTCTTGGGTCCTCCTCCTATCACCATATACAAGCTTCATTAGTATTCCAATTCGTTGTCTTTCTGTAAAGTTGTGCCATGTTTAGTTACTTTTAGGAAGATTTTGCAATGAAGTAAGCATTGTTGTCCTTATTAGCTTAGCTTTTGTCTGTATTTGTTCAATCCAAAGCCTCATATTGAAGTAGCCTACTGTATCGTTTAATTCAAAACCTACTCAATTTGTAGTAAAGATGCGTTTCCCTTTGCTCAGTACACATGAAGTGACGTTCTAATAAATTTAAAGTGCTGTTTGAAAGGATATTTGTTTGTACGTTCTGAGACTTGAGGACTGGAGGAGTGCAGAAAAAAGAAATGTTGCCATTTAGCAAGAAAATAAAAGCTCTCACTCTTTATTTGTAATCGTAGTAATGTGAGGACTATCTTACAGATTTTCTGAAAGTATCAGTTCATAGAGTTGCAACAGCGGGGCTACAGGCATTGTTCCATAGTTTTTACTCGCCCGGTATTATAGACTCAGTTCATTCCCCCCCCCCCCCTTAAGGAGTCCTTCAAAAAATTCGGCACTACAGCTACCAGCCCAAACAAATCACAAGACTGTTTAAGGTGATTCATCTGTAAAGAAATTTTGAAGCAACAACCTTCTAGAAGCGATTTAAAGTCAACTTAGTTTCCATTGTTTCATAGTATAATGTGATATTATTTGGAAAAAGTTTATTAAAGTAATTTATATCTTAAAGCTAGAGGGAAAAATCACCCCAATCATAATTGAGTAGCAACATAATTTTCACTGAAAGTATTTGTTTACCAGCGTAAATATATTTAGCATATATTAGGCTATGGCTCGAAGCTATCGGAAGGTCAATTCTTGGCAGTCAAAACGGAAAACAAGATAAGTCGCGCGAAATAACGGATAGAAAATTCGAGGCTGAATCTACTCCAGTATTCACATGTTGACTGGAAAACCAAACCTAAGGGCAAGGTGGCCGGAAATGAAACTAAGAACTCCTTCCCAATCTCAGATGCTATCACCTGAAATAATTCTTTCTTACGGTTTATAATATTGTCACCGATCGCATTATTACGTTGAAGACGCGCAAACGCGGAACTACCCGTGGGCAGAGACAGATGGTGGCGCGCAGCGCTAAAGGCTTGCCGAGAGGGAGAAAGAGAGAGACACCGTGAAAGGCCGTGAAACCTCGGCAGTTTTCGAGACAGAGTGGCTCGGATATAAATAAGCGGCGGGATGTGGGAACAGGCAGTTGTTAGTGGAGTTGCAGCAGTGCAGTGTGAGATTTCTGTGAACTGAACCGCAATAATATCTTTTGTTTGTTTACGTATGTAAAACTAACGGGAGACTGCACTGGGTATGTTAGGTCATCCTGCTGCGGTCAGAGCTGTACAAAGCGTGTTTTACTTGTAATAGAGAGCATTTTAAATTTCTGCAAACAAGAATTTTAATTCCACGAACCCACAAAGACACAATATTTAGTATTTTATTTATCCTCATTTCGTGACCTCTAAAAGTAAATCTATTAAGAAATCTCAAAAATTGCAATTCGTAAATTAAAATTGTTCTTTTACCAGTAAAAGTTAGTGGCCACAACGTCGATATGGGAATTGCTAAATTATTTACTCGAATTGCATTACTGTAAATAAGTTTTGAAGGCCGAAAATTTGGGCATGGAAAGCTAGCGCCTGACAAACTGCACCGATTAATTTTTTATGTGTTATGAAACACATTGTTGGTGAACTGGTGACCAATTCCCACGCCTACTATCCACCTTATGGCAATCAATAACCCAGCCGCTGCATGAATTAAATTGTAAATTGAAATTAACACATAAAATCTGTTATATTTGCATGCCTTTATCTACTTATTTTAATCAAGTTAAACGTTTCCGAAAATAGCTACATTACACATTTCCATATAAATAAACGGACATTTTGTTTGGTTGGTTTTATTTAATGCCCTTCAACCTTGTCATATCGGAGGATGCATGAAATGATGCTCAAGTGAGCCTAGGATCCACAGTGCTTAGAGTTACCTGACATTCATCTTTCAGGATAACAGAAACCTCTAGAAAAAAAAACTTATCCCGATAACTCACCCTGACCGAGATTCAAACTCGGCATCTCTTAAACGTGAAGCAGACAAGCTAGTAACCTAGCTAGAGAGGCGGGTCATATGTTCTTGTTAACTAGCAATGCTAAGATATTAATTTTATACGACGCATTTAATGTATACAGTAGATCCATTTATGCCATAATCGTGAGCTGGCATGTGGTACTGTCCCCCTTACTCCTCCAGAGTAGAACACCCCACAGATGTTGTTTCGTCAGAGACTTTACATTTCTGCAAGAATGGGTACATAAGAAGTTATGAGATTTCTGCCCGATTTCACCAACAGATGCTAAGACTTAACACGAGTTTAACAATAGTTATAACAAAAATTGCATTTCAACAACAATTGTTAGCTTAACCCTCGTGTTAAATGTCTTGTTAAACTAGCAAGCCATATTTCTGTTGTTAAGTCCTTAACAATTGTAAATAGTCAAGATGGCGGATATGAATGCAGCTTAAGATGTCGATTTGCTATATTTAAGACCGTCTAAATGGCATTCGTAATAGAGTACGGCCTATGGGGAGAAATAATTTTGAGGAACTATCAGAAGAAAATCTTTTACAGAGGTATTGACTGTCGAAACATGTTGCTATGAAGGTTACTGCAGAAGTACAAGAGAGGCTAGAACATGCATCGAAAGGAATATGGCGATCTCGCCTTTGCTTCAAGTATTAATAACTTTGCGAGTTTATAATTCACTGAATTATGTGCCCACCTCCCGTCTTGAAACGTTCAAGTCACTCTTTCTTTCTGTAGCTCCTCGTTTTATATTTACGTAATACTGACGTTAGAACATGCATCGAAAGGAATATGCTGACGTGACCTTTGCTTCAAGTATTATAACTGCGATTTTATAATTCACTAAATTATGTAGATCACTGTCTACCTCCCATCTTGAAACGTTCAAGTCACTCGTTCCTTCTGTCCTTCACACCTCGTTTTAAATTTACATAGCACTGACGAAGATTTTTCGTGCTGCTAGTAGTGACATGCATTTTCCCGCCTCGGTAGGTAGTGAATCTACCTCACGTTCAAGAGGTCCCGAGTTCGAATCTCGGTCAGGATGAGCTACCTGGATTAGGCTTTTTCCGAGGTTTTCCCTTATCCTGAAAGATGAATGTCGGATAACTCTAAGCCCTATGGACCCTGGGTTCATTTTAGCATCTTTTCACCCATTTCATTTATCGTCCTATATCACTTAACGTTGCTGACGTAAATTACAAAAAAAAATTGCATTTGAATTAAATTCGCTTCCAATCTTTTCCCACATGACATCTTTTTCTTTTACATTCACTGCATCCGTTCTCTTATTTCCCTAAATATCCTTATACTTCGTCATCAATTCAATTAACAATTCTGTCTCCATTGATGAATTCTTTCTCGCGGCTTCTCTTACCATTTTGTTTACCCACCATTTTTCAGCTGTGTGCAGACGAAAATGAAAACAAAAGCGCATCGCAGTACGTTAATAAAATAATATGACTCATTCATAGCCTTCTATAGCTGTAATATTTACAAGTCCCTTGGTGTTAACATTTTCAGAAAACAGGTTAGTGAAATGCAAGAAATTTAACAGAAGTGTTAGCGCTGTGACAATTGTTACGCTACATTTGTTAACGTCGATTTTAACATCTGTTGGTGAAATTGGGCATTAGTGTAGCATGCAAATAGACAAAAGTTGTAGGTATGTTACGTTACCGTCACTGTATTCAAGAAATTGAAACTTTCCACCATGGCAATATAAACAGGAGGTGGTTTAAAACACTATCTCGAAATAACATTTAAAGTGTGTCCTTTATTTAAGGTAGGTTTCTTTAGAGGTGCTTGAGAATGTTAAAGAGTAATAACTGGTAAACTGTTGCGAGTTTTACTTGGAAAATAACACAAAAGGAGAAATATTCGAGGTGACAAAGCACTCGAGCGTGAACTTGCTGTAGTTAAAAGCGAATGGATGAATAGAGCATTTCTAGCAATACACATTCGAGATGAGTATGACCCAAACTTCAGCCAAGTGGAAGATGCGGGCTGGTGTCGTTATAGCAACCTTTAACCCCGTCCTTTCTCTTTCACCCCCTCACACACACAGAGACACACACACACACGCTCCGCTGACTCCTCATCGCTTCCTTGGCTGCAGACCGTCAGTTGAGAGTTGGGCTGGTGGACTCATTAACTTTTGTCGTAGAGTCAGGGAGACGCGGATTTCTCCATCCATCCAACCATCCGTTCTCGGTTCTCTACCGCACCCCTTTTGCCTGCAGAAAAGGAAATGCTTCAACTGCTGCTGCTGCTGCACTGAATATAGACACCATTTGGAATCCCGCATCTCATGCTTTCTCTGCCATGATAGAATAGAACGTCACGTGGACTGAGTAAACCCTAGATAATTTGAATAAAGGAGACCGAGAAGCGGCTTTCCACTGGCATGAACACATCGACCACGGAATGGTAACATACTGACGACTTATTCGTTTTCTGTTACTGCTTTTTCCAGAGAATCACTGAATCCAGTGTTCCGGTATGTTAGCCGCGTGGTCTACCCAAATCTCCTTTCATAGTGGATAGTTCACCATCTAGTACACTGTTTTGCATTTCCAAACTTACTTTTGTTTTCTTTTTTAATCTGAAAGGTGTTTCTAAACGGATTTTTTGTACTGAATTCGAATATAATCTCATTTTTCTCCCATCACGTAAGCTTTTCAAACTATTCATAAATAACAAAATGAAATTAAGACTTGTGAAGCAATACAAATGAACCTTCAACAAGAATTTTGTGCAATAAACTAGGCGATAATTGCAATTTGTTATTTGCCAGTAATTAATCATTAATTAATAATAAGTATATGCACATTCATAACCTTAATTCAATATTGCACTTCACATTGACATTCGTTGACCTTCTCGCATATTTTTCAGACATCCCGCATCATGAGAGTACTTCACTTCCATTGATACCTTATTTGCATATTTTTAATATCTTGGTAAAATATTTCACCCTGTTCCTCACTAAAATCTCCTAAATTATCAGGCAAACAATTGAGATGGAAATGAAAATAATGTACTGTGACTTCGTGGGTTGGTACAATCAAAAGTCTTGTTTGCAGAAATTTAAAACACTCTTTATTACAGTAAACAGAAGCTTTGTACAACCCATGCAGCAGCAAAACGCCGTGACATTGACAAACAGCAGTCTTCAAGGTCGCCTCGTTCGCCCGCCACATGCTAAACAAACAAAACAATCACAGTTAAAATGTCTACTGTCGCAATAACCATTACACAACTCAACTCAGCTGCAACTGACTGACTCTTTCTCACACTTTGCCGCTGTTATACCTCCCAGTCATTGTTCCAGAATGGAGTAGACTTTTCGAGAACAATCGCGGCGGCAAGAGAAAAGACGGAACAATTCCAGATCCTCTTTCTCTCTCTCTTTCTCTCTCGGCAAGCGTTCGGCTCTCCTACCCACGCGCCACTCTGTCTCTTTCTTTCCTGTCCACCTTCCACAGGCTAGTCGCAGCGTCAACACAACAATGCGATTGGTGACAGTACTTTGACACTCGTGTTGCAACCAATTTGTTTGAAGCTTTGTAACGTCATGTTTACTATGTTAACATAACTTGGGGCAATTTTATTTACAAGAAAATTAAAAACAACATTTCTGAAAGTATTCCAGGCATTCTTAACTTCTCGATTCATAGTATTCTCGAACTGACTGTCCATAGTCAGTTTTCAAATTTGTGGGCCAACGAATACACTAGCTTTAATTTTTTCATAGAATAATGAAGGAAATGTAACTCAAAGCTATTTAAAGCACTCACTGTGCTTATCTAGAGTTTTCACAAATTGTTTCAGTAAACCTAATTTTACACGGAGATATGGCAACAATACTTTTGAAGGGTCAATAAGAACTTTCACTTTTTATATTCTATTCACCCAGTGATACATTAGTTCTACATGGCCACTGTTACATTTCTAGCTCTGCTATCCTATTGACATAAGAAACAAGAATATTTTTTGAAACCAGCCTGCTGAATCTTGAAATCTCCACACACTAGCCATAGATGGTTTTCGTGGTATACATTTTGTAACAAAACTTAACAGTTTTATATGTCTTCTTTAAAACAAAAGAGTGGGTTACAGGAATGGAAAGTTGAATATTTCCATTATGAAGGAAAACACCTTTAAGACGTTTTCAGGACAATCTATCAAGAACCTGCGCTCTGTGGAATTGTTCATTTTAAGGAGAAGTTACATTTTTGTACATCCACTAGGCTAAATATACATATCAGATATTTAATAAATATATAAAATATAAACACAATAATACGTATATTAATTCACATTTTAAGTAATAAAGTTGAAATTATCAGCTGTTAAGCCTTTCTAACAAACGATAAGCGTGTGGAGATATTACTACTGTATGTATATTACGAAAAATATTCAATCATAAAATTTTGAGTTGCAAAAAATTCTGACGTGATAGGTGAAAACGGATTTCTGTTTTTAAATAAATGTGAAAATGTGATTCAAGAATACTCATTCATTTAAAAAAATCCATGCAGAACGGTGTTATCTGACCGAGAGAGTTTCGCTTTGGCAGCTCCGATGTTCAATTCTCCTTGGGCTTGGGGTTTTTCCTTCTTTCTTATGTTTGCTAGGGAAATGCTGTGTTGTATTCGAATCTAACATGATTTTCTTCTCCTTGTTCACCTTTCATTTTATTTATGTCCAATCTGTGAGTACTTCTAGGTTTCGTAGCGTGAGGTGGCAAGGAATATGACAGCTCCAGTAGTGAGACGACCCTTCAAGCCAGGAAGCTCAAAGATTTAAGATATGTCAAGGATATAACACCAAGGACTTAAGGAAAATCTCTCAAGCACAAACTATTATTCAAGTCGAAAAAATGGACACTTTAATGTTCGTTTTTTTTTCGATTTTTTTTTCAAAAGTGACTAACTATTTTGATTTAAATAACACATATTTATTAAATTTTTTTATTTTGTTGTTCTGGAAAGTGTATTGGGTTTCATTGATTTTGCAACGCTACTTACAGGATGTTATAGCTACAGTTGCGCACATTGTGAGCATGTATCAGTCTTCAGTTGTTAATAAACAATCACAAAATGGAGATAAGAAAGTTTGAACTTGGAGTCCTTCTAAAAACTACTGTAAACAAGATTATAAATTCGCTACTGCAGCTCAAAAAATATGTAAAGTGGAAGGAGAAGGTATCGTTAGTGAGCCTGTAGCACAAAGATGGTTGCAACGTTTCAACAATAGAGACAAAAACACTAAGAATTTACACGTTCTGGAAGACCTAAGGTATGGAATATTGACAATGTACGACAAGTTTTGCGAGAAAATCAGCAAAAAGTACCCTTAGGTTGTCAGAAGAACTTGCTAAATTACAAGAAACCATACATCGCCACATTAAGATACTTGGAAAATTATGCAGAAGCTGTAGATCCGTACCTCATGAACTGACGCCTCAACCGGCTGAACGTAGGATGAATATCTGTCGTCAGCTTATCAGTAATTTAATAGATTCGATGTCTGGAGAATGGTCACTTGTGATGACAAACGGGTATATTAACGAAACCCTGATGCTTCTATACAGTGACTTGATCCCCGCCAAGCTTCCAAAGTCTTCGTTAAAAATGAATCAGTTCAGTCCCAAAGTAATGGTATGTGTCTGATGGAATTTTGAAGGCGTGATTCACTGAGAGTTTGTTCTAAACGGGCGGATGATTGATGTGGATCTTTGTACTCAAGTGGAACGAGTTCAAGACATTTTGAGACGGAGATACCTAGCATTAATTTACTGAAATATAGTTCTATTGGAACAGGACAATGTAACACCCCATACTGCACGAACCATGGGAAAACTTCAGAATGAAGGGGGAATGGAACTGCTACCACACCACAGCCCTGATCTCGCATCATCAGATTGTCATCTTTTTCAATCCATGGCCCATTTTCTACATGGAAGAAATTTTGACATTGAAGCAATGTAAGTGGGTGTCACCGAATTCTTCGCATGAAAAGCCAGAGACTGATACCATCGTGGAATAATAAACATCGCTGAACGATGGCTCAAGACCATAGAATTTAATGGTGTATAATTTGTAAGTGAGTTAATTGCTTATCATAATACATTTCAGATAATTTTTTTTTCTTAAAATGCGGCGTCACTTATAAGACAGTGTCCATAAAATGCTTGCATTACAAATGAACTGCCTCTGAATTTCCTTTGAAATACTTTTCATTCTGAATGAATACGTTCTGATATGTCAAATTAATTAGGCCCAACATATTGATACCAAAATTAAAGGATTGAAATAAGTAAAGAATCATGATGAATTTCAAAGAAATGTTGGTTCTTTGTTACAACACGTCCAGGGGAAGTTGGGGTGAATAGTTGTTTTAACAAAAGAAACGTAAGAAACAGTGTCCTCAGCAGAGTTCTAAAGGGTAGCACTTGACTCCGTTTGAAAAGGTATTCTTCGGACCCTTAATAATCGCAATGGACAAATATAGTTACAAAGGGAATCTTTGTGTGAAAAGGAGGCTGCCAGAAAGTGAAAGCTACACACCCACGTGCAGCTGTGGACATTCAGTTCGTGGCTGGCAAGCCATTAAGAAGGTCATTACTTCTGTCTTGGTCGAGAGCAGACCAGAAGAGATGTGAGAAGATATTTGTCGGTTGATACATAAGTGAATAACGAAGTAAGTTTTATCGAGTAATAAGCATTTCACATATAGTAACTCTAAACAGTGATATTGGTAACCCTTGGTCGGCAACTTCAAATTTGATGTTCTGATAAAAAGTAGTCATTAAACCAGTTTGAAACGGGCATTCCAGTGTCATTAAAACTATGCTTCTCATTCATGCTCACGCATACCCTGTGAGAAACCTGATTGCTTTGCTCTGAGCTAAACACTGTTTGCTTCAAACTGTCGCCCCAACGTGGAATTGTGCGCCATCCATTAAAAATTGTATCAATATTATGATTTGAACACGTGAGACTAACACTATGAAATGTCCTACCAGTGATTTTATTTTATACCATAAACCCAAGAGCCTCTCTCGGCAGCGTAGGTGGCAGCGTAGTTGTCTGCCTAACGTTGAAGAGGTCCGTAGTTCGAATCTCGGCGAGGTGAGTTATCTGGCTAAGGCTTTCCTGGGGTTTCCCTTATCCTGACAACTATTGTTCGTAAGTTTAAAATATAGTACATATGTATTACCCTACTATTATTTACACTTCACTCTGTATTACTTCTTCACTGTAAAACCGTACGACTATAGGTTCCGTAATTTCGTATTCAAACACAACAAGAAGGAAAGCTGTGTAAATGGAAACTAAATGCCGGAACGATCACCTTCCGTTTTAGAGAGATTTTACTGTACAATTCCTGTTGTACATGGCTTATATGTGTTATTCTGTGATGTCCTTTAGAATTAATTTTCATTAATATGTGCTAATATGTCTATTATGTGTAGCACTTTAATTCCGTACTTTGACCATAGTCCATGACCTTATATAAGAGGAAAAAATTAATGGCATCATATTCCACCCTGATTAGGTTATATTACGACGAAATGTACATAAAGCAGTGTGCTAGACTAAATTATACAATGAGTAGACAGGGAAAAAGGTTTAGAATAGTAGAGCACGAGGTACTGTTAACCCTTCATAATTAGATGATTAAAGTAATTTAAAGCTGGAGTTCGTCACACCATAACATGAAGCGAGTGCTCTAAGAATACTTTACAAAGAACGTGGATACAGGTGGCGGTGGTAATGATGGGGAACTGAGGCTTTGTTTATGGGAGCTGGAAGCTCGCTCTCAATGATTCAGTTGGTTGCGTGATTGTGATGTCATGTTAAGGCGACACGACGCTCTCGTTTTGATCGAGGTTCTGATTTCATCCATCAAGTGACCTGTCATCGTTCCATGTACCTCATCACCAAACTGCGATATTAACGTACACACACTACCTCTACAAAACATACCTTTATGTTCAAAGTTCTACTTGGATCCCCGGTAAATAAAGTGATATATGCAAGTAATACTTAAAGATTGTCTATTCATTTAATTTTATGAAAGTCGGGTGTAAATAATGTTTAATCCTAAAATATTTTGTAGATCATGTAGCATCATTTTTAATATGTTCTCTACCAACTATCCAAAAATTCCATGTCGAGCTTTCGTCATACATTTTGACGTCTCTGAACCCAAAAATAACAGCTTGTGTACTTCGTTGCCACCAAAAATATATTTTGTAAAGAAAAATTAATAATGCAGTTAAAAATGAGCAGGATTGCTCGGGCGGTTTCGTCTGAGGCCCGCATTGGCAGGCCCTGGTTTGATTCCCGTGGATTCCCTACCTTACCAATGTTTATTTTAGAGGGGGTTGTTTTCCCGATTCGGTAGGTGAATCCTGGGTAGGTTAATTACTTCCCCGAATTTCCTGTTCCTCCATTTCATCCCCCCGGTAGGACGGTCTCCGGTCTGAGCGCCGACCTGGTGGGCCATTTCCGGATCCCAGTGGGTGGTATGGCGGCTGTACTGGCCTGCCGGGGAGTTTCCAACTGATAAATAGTGGGGACCCTGCCCTCTGCACAGTCGTGATTCCTTGAGTCTCTCCCCTCTGTCTCCACTTGCCTTGTCCTTCCTCCCGGGGGTATACAACAGAGCAAGTTTGGGCCCTGTACCAAATCCCCTTCGTCATGCAATCCAATCCAATTCAATTAATAAGATAACAATGCTGTATTTAAACATTTAATAGGCGAGACTAACAAATAAACTATCATCTTGTCATTTAAAAGTTAATAACATAACAACCGATAATACAATTACTCTATAGTTGCCCGTGTAGGAAGCTCCTTGTCTGCCTCATATTTAAGTCCCGAGTTGGAATCTCGATCAAGTTTTTTCCAGAGTTTTTTTTTCATATCCTACGAATGCCAGGTAGCTCTAAGCTTTATGGACCCTGGACTTATTTGAGCATCATTTGGTGCATTTCATTCATCGTCCGATATGACTTAACGGTGAAGGATGTAAATTTAAAATATATATTACTCTGTAGTCTGATGGTTAAAAAGAGATTCCCAGGCTGGGAATGTTTTATTAGTCATGATTTATGCCCATATTCCCTAGATCTGAATGTGTGAATGTGTGGTAGCTTTAATGTTATAAAAAACCTATTGTAAACAAACAAACCTAAAGATAATCACTGTAGTAGATTAACACCATTCTTGCCCGCCTCGGTAGCGTGGTGGTAGCGAGTCTGCCTCACGTTCAAGAGATCCCGAGTTCGAATCTCGATCAGCGTGAGTTATCTGGGTAAAGTTTTTCCGGGGTTTTCCCTTATCCTGAAAAACGAATGTCGGGTAACTCTAAGCTCTATGGACTCTGGGCTCATTTCATCATCATTTGACCCATTCCATTCATCGTCCGATATGACTTAACGTTGGAGGACGTAAAATTACAAAAAATAAAATAAAAAACACCATTCCTGATGAAAATTAAAAATGTATAATCAACCTACAAACAACGCGCCTCGGTAGCGTAGATAGTAGTGTGCCTACCTCACGTTCAAGGGATCCCGAGTTCGAATCTCGGTCAGCGTGAGTTATCTGGATAAGGTTTTTCGGAATTTTTCCTTATTTTGAAATATGAATGTCGGGTAACATGAAATATTGCCCCCCGAACGTCGGAACTCCCTATAGAACCGGCCGGCAGTAGGGCCAGATGGGAGGCATTCAGCAACGCCTACCCATTTGTCTCGTGTCACTAACTGAAGGGATGATTAGGAGAGCGGCGCGAGCCCTGTACCGTCTCTTTCCCCTCCCACCAGACGTCGCGAAACCTCGGGATAATTGTGCGCGCCGCGAACCTTCCACAAATGGTGATCTTCCCTATATAAGGCCTGTAGTTGGCGAGTCAGTCAGTTCTCGGCGAACAGCGTGAGGAGCGCCGAGTGAGCGAACGGACTGGAGGACTGTGTACGTGTATCAGAGGAGTTGTGCGTAATTGTGAGCGTGCAGTGGACCTGTGACAGACGAACTGACGAATTGTAATTGTGTGCATTACGAATTTCTGTGTAATCGGCAAGTGTTCCAACTGTAATTCGGTGGAAATAAAGAACATTTTGAGTTTGTGCAATTGGACTTTTAATTTCGCGAACCCGCAAAGTCACAATATGAATATGGACCCTGGACTCATTTGAGCATAATTTCACCCATTTTATTCATCGTCCGGCTGAGGACGTAAAATTAGGATGAAAACACCAGAAACAGAATTACAGCTTTGATTTCATTAAATTTACTTCTAACTGTAATAATTTTTATATCAAGGATATAAATTCGTGACAGTAAACGACAGATAATATTGCTGTGGGGGCCGTGGTGTTATTTATTATGCCGCTACAGTGACGTAATTCAAGCAGCTCTTCGGATTGACACTGTTTGGTCTTTCGTTGTTTGTATTATTATTTATCATTTATTATTAATTATTATCATCATCAACACATAGATTGAACTGCTCATAATGTTCATCCCTTATTGTTTTCTTAACCCTAAAGTGCTTTCCTCGTAAACTACAAGACAATTCTGAGGAACGTGTATATGGGAACACAGCGAAACTATTTTAAGATACATGGAATTAAATTTAAAGTTTAAAGAATTTAATTTCACACGAGTCTTTTTATAAAACATGTTGCAGAGGGAAGCACTTGTCTCTTGACGGAGAGGTATGTAGCACTTGAAGACCACTAGAGTCTGGCAGAGAGCTGAAGGACATGTTCAGACATCTGCTTTAACCAGCAGGATGAAGATACCATAGCTACAGATATGCAGCATCATCATCTAGCTACTAACTCCCTTAGTTTAATTAATTTAACTCTCTTTTGGACGTTGTCAGATTGTAATTGATTGTCGATAACAACGCAGCTAGCAACTTTGTACACATCTGCAAAACTGGCACACTCGGAACAACAAGTTATTACTTATTTTCTTCACTATTTAGCTTTCGAGGTAGAGGAAGTATCCGTTGTACCTAAATATTCGATATTCAGATTTAATGGGAAATTTCCCAACTAAAACTAAAATTTACTTGAAGAAATCTCACATTACTTTCTCTATTGTTACAAAAATATTTTTTACTTTCTAAACCTTTCTAAATTTTTGTAGAAATTGTTGTTTTGTACATTCATTGCAGGAACAAAGGTGATATAGGAAAATGAAGCATAAATGTTCAAGTTCTTCTAGGGAAGCAAGCCAGGTGAAAAGACGATTAGATCGACGTTTCAGGAGTGTGCATCTCTCCCCTCATCAGGATATTTATTAAATGTTATAACCACAAATGAATTATTGCATATAACACAAACATAAACAAAGACAAAACACTATCAAAATTCGCATTAGTGAACAAAAGAATGTTTTCAGTAAATTAAATGCCAGGTCAGAAGATGGCGTGAGTATAGAAAATTAATTGGGTCAAACAAACGTAACTACTTAACTTGACTATCAAGCTGTAAAGATCTGTGCTCCTTAAGTCGACGGATTTCAATTTTTAAGGTCGGTTTCCAACAGGAGCTCCAGCTCTCCAGAAGAGAAACAACATTTCTAAAATGAATTATTAATACAAAATAATAAAGTTAATAATGACAAATACCTTGGAAGTGACTTCCGAAAAGAAAAGTTCGTTAAATAAAATATTGAGGCTTTTAAATAGCATTTTTGTGTAATAAGCATCTTAAAGTTTACTTTTATAATTTACATCCTCCATTTTTTGTTCTGTAATTTACGTCCTCCAACGTTAAGTCATATCGGACGATGAATGGAATGGGTGAAATGAAGCTCAAATGAGCCTAGGGTCCATAAAGCTTAGAGTTACTCTACATTCGACTTTCAGGATAAGGGAAAACCCTGGATAAAACCTTATCCGGATAACTCACCCTGAACGAGATTCAAACTCGGGAACTTCTTGAACGTGAGGCATATACGCTACCGTCTACGCTACCGAGGCGGGCACATATTCCAATGTTAGGCCATATTGGACGGTGACTAAACTGAATGAAATGATGCTCAAATGAGCCCAGGGTCCGTAGAGCTTAGAGTTACCTGACATTTATCTCTCAGTCTAAGGGAAAACCCTTGAAGAAACCTTATCTAGATAATTCACCCTGACCGAAATTCAATCTCGTGACTTCCTGAACGGGGTGAGACAAGTTACCATCTACGCTACCGAGGCAAGCATTGAAGTTTACCGCCTTTAAAAAATTAATTAAAATTAATTAGGAAGGAGTAAAATTTCACAAGTTATTAGCTGAAAGATTAAGGTATACATTTCATCAATAATGTAAATGCTTGTATACTGCTGGGTATTTAGAGCGAGAATGTAATATGAATTACCAGAAACATCTACTTTTTTCTCCAGTAACTGGTTTGCTACTTAAAATCTCCGAAACATTCAAGTCTAACAACAGTAAAAGCATATATAAAATTTCCTCAGACACCAACAGTGTCCTAAATTCTCTTCCAAACTCGTAAAAAAAAGTATGCTGTCCAAAGAAATTCAAAATCGCTACAATAAAAGTTTACCTGAAGGTAAACAACAAAATAATCACAATCAATCCGCAATTCGTATTCTATATGAAGATGCTACAGTCTGCAAAGCAGATACATCAATGAGAATTCAGCTGATCTGAAAACATCTGAACAGCAAATTACGTGAGGTGAAGCTTAATCCATGTATTTACAAAAGCTCCCAGTCGGCATTACTAGATGTTACTTTCAGATTAAGAATTGACCACACAAACTTGAAACATGACTGTTTATTAGACAAGAACCCACATTTTGTGAACGCTATACAAAAAAACTGACAACTAAAGCAGTATAATGGAACACAGGATGTAACAAATCTAATGTCTGTGTGTAAACTGCCTTTGTGTTTTGTTAACTCAAGGTATTAACGTTAAATTATTTCATTTATATAGCCTCCTTCAACTTCTATGGCTGATCGCTATTTGATGGATTTGAAATCCATTTTCTTTATTAGTCAAGAGATAAATAAAAGAATACTACTTTCTGTTTTAGAAATGTATTAAGTATTAGAAAGTTAACAAGAATAAATGGGAATATCTCGGAAATTTCCACACAAAATATATTTGACATACATTGCTTGCAGCAGCTGTAATAATTATTTCAATGCCAACTTTAGCAGACTTTTAAACAATTCAGTAAAATTTCAGGATTTATCGTGTACACATTTTAGCATCACATCTTCGTTCACAACAAAAACACTGCTTATATTGAACCAGTCTTTAAATGATTCAAAGTTTCTTGCCCAGATTGATATTTCCTCGGGATATTCAGCCTTATCTTCAGTCACAAGCTTGTTGTTTAGAAATGAATAAGCATTATCATCCACATCCACATCTCGTTTTGTTACGGTCAGCTCTTTCTCACTAAAGGTATGTATCTCAAAATATATGAGATCTCCTAATGCTTCACCAGGAAGAATATGGTTAAGAGCAACCGGACGGAGACCTGAAGACCCGTGGTTCAAATCCCGGTATTGGCATTGAATTTTTCAATCAGACTCTGCCTTTCCAAAGTATTATCCTTTTTACAGAATTGCTATATTAGAGTTATTTATATTATTCAATATAATTTAGAGATCTATTAGAGAAAAGTATTTTATGCACCACGTAAGCAAAAGCTTTTGCAGAGTCATTCATTATTTCGATCATGCAACTTTGGGAGAATATAATACACAATTGGGATATTACATTACACTATTTACATCTCAGAGAAAATGTTGGAAGTGTCCTCCACCAGCATCTATACATGTATGCACTCGTCTCACCATATTCTCTGAAGTTTTATGGAGCGTGTCCTCGCCAATGTTACTTATTTCGGTTCGAATGGATTCCTTGAGAACATCAATTACCCGTGACCTATTCTTGTACACTCTATTTTTAGATACCCTCACAAGAAAATATCCGGTTGAAGTTAGGTCAGAGGATCCGGGAGGGGGGCACAGAAATTTTGAGATTATACGATTATCAAAGAAACTGGTTACAAGTACCATGGTATCATTAGATGTATGGCACGTTGCTCCATCTTGCTGGAAATGACCTCTCAATTGGATATCATCTCCGTAAAACTCCAGAGAGTATGGATAGAGTCAACATGAAAAATTCAATGCCATGGCCGGTATTTGAACCACGGATTTCCTGGTTTCCGTCCAGTCGCTCTAACCCATTGAGCTACCATGGCCAACGTGCCGTCCTGACATTAAATTCTCCATTTGACTCGTATATTTCCCCGGTAGACCACTAGGGGCTCTCGCATCCGAGATACACCGTTTGTGGCGACTTACTATCGTAAGTACTTGAGTCCCAGGCTTCATCATTTAACTCTTATTATTTTAGTTAATTGATGGAAATTAATCATTTCTTCACACTAGCCGTATGTAGGCTAAGGTTTTTGATGGATAGAGTCAACATGAAAAATTTAATGCCATGGCCGGGATTTGAACCACGGATCTCCTGGTTTCCTTCCAGTCGCTCTAACCCATTGAGCTACCACGGCCAACGTGTCGTCCTGACATTACATTCTCCATTTGACTCCTATATTTCCCCGGTAGACCACTAGGGGCTCTCGCATCCGAGATACACCGTTTGTGGCGACTTACTATCGTAAGTACTTGAGTCCCAGGCTTCATCATTTAACTCTTATTATTTTAGTTAATTGATGGAAATTAATCATTTCTTCACACTAGCCGTATATAGGCTAAGGTTTTCGATGGATAGAGTCAACATGAAAAATTCAATGCCATGGCCGGGATTTGAACCACGGTTTCCGTGCCCCTAGTGGTCTACTGTGGAAATATACGAGTCAAATAGAGAATTTAATGTCAGGACGGCACGTTGGCCATGGTAGCTCAATGGGTTCAAGCGACTGGACGGAAACCAAGAGATCCGTGGTTCAAATCCCGGCCATGGCATTGAATTTTTCATGTTGATTCTATCCATCAAAAACCTTAGCCTATATACGGCTAGTGTGGAGAAATTATTAATTTCCATCAATTAACTAAAATCCAGAGAATATGTTGAGAGACGACTGCAAACATGCTGGTTGAGGACACTTCCAACATTTTCTCTGAGATGTAAATAGTGTAATGTCATCTCCCAATTGTGTATTATATTCTCCCAAAGTTGCACGTGTGTCTTGTTGTTGGTTCAAAAGTTATGACCTATTGAAATGGTTCAGGTTTATTTGGATCGCACTGTACATAGATATGTATTTTCTCTATATTTTAGGATTATTTCCTGATCTACTCAATTTTTTACTTTTTATACAGTATACAGCTAGTAGATAATTTACATATTGCATTCCCTCAAAAATTAGAGAAGGAAAAAGATGAATGAAAAGGTTTCCAGCAATATTTTCAATCACTCTAATCGCATTAGCAGAAACATGTCACTTCAGAAGGGAACTTTTTAGAGGTCAACCTTATATATAAAGAGCACTTCATGTTTCACTAACAAATTCCAGTTGTCCTTGTGACCTAGAGGTAACATGCTTGCCTCTGGTTTCCAACTTTGTGGATTCAAATCCGGAGCAGAGCGATTTAATTTTTGGGCGTAAAATTCCTCAGCATGACTTCCTTCGGAAGGGAAGTAAAGCCGAAGCTCTCTTGTAAGTTTACGGAACATGAAAGTGATTCGGATTGGCGGGCCACTCGGAGTAGTTTTCAAAATCTACTCCTTAGAGGACGATAATGTACTGTTGTGATGGAACGACCTTTGTGGACGAACTGAGACAGTTTACTGTGTAATACGATTGTGTTTCCTTTGTGTAAGTAAGAAATCGAGCTTCTTTTCCGGAAAGGAGGTATGTAATTGCTCCATTTCTGGCTTTTTATTATTTTTTAGATTCGTTTACGATAGATTTATAGCGAATATGCATTAAAATTGCTCCAGAAACTTGTACAATAAGAAAATACATATTTTCTTATTCCATATTCCTCCTTGTTATCATAGTTACTTAATCAGTGCTACCAACGGGCAAAAATAAATACCGCTACCATAGCAGGTGAAACGGGTTAAGGTAAGGCAGAGGATTTAATTTTTTTATTTATTTTTATTACTATTTAAGTCCTCCAGCGTTAAGTCATATCGAACGATGAATGAAAGGGTGAAGTGATGCCCAAATAAGCCCAGAAAGATAGAGAATGATACCACGAAATCTGTGGACGCTGTAAGAAAGAAGCAATTCATATGTGGAAAATGTGATAAGCATAAGGATATAGATATACAAGTGTAGAAATGTGTTATTTTGTCCTCACGATTACATTATGTACTGAAAGTGAATGTTCTACCGTTTTTATTTCCAATCTGACTCGTCCGCTATGTCAATCCTACGAGGGCTGTTCAATAAAGAATGACCACAATTTTGTTTAGACTCATCCTCATAATTTTGATGGTCCTTCTCAAAATATTCCCCCCTGAATTCGGTGCACTTGCCCCAGCGTTTCTGTCAGTTTACAAACACATGCTAGAAACCATTTTTTAGATATCCTTCAAAATCGCCTCCGCAGCCTTCACCACTGCGTCTGATGATGCATAAAGCCTCCCACGAAGGCGTTTCTTCAAGTTAGGGAATAGAAAAATGTCACATGGGGCTAAATCCGGACTATGGGGAGGGTGAGGGATGCACTTCACGTTGAATTTTGCAAGATATTCAGCAACAACATTGGCAATATGCGGCCGAGCATCCAGCCTGCTTCACGGAAATGTGGTCCTTTGCGTCTAATATGCACTTACAATGTTTTCAGTACATCCCTGTAGTATTGTCCAGTTACTGATATGTGTGCAGGTACAGCATGCTGATAAACCATTCCATGAATATCAAAGAATGAGATGACCATAACTTTCCCAGCGGAAGCAACCACTTTTGCTTATTTTGGGGGTTGGTGATGAAGGAGATTTCCACACTGAGCTTTGCTGTTTGCTCTCAGGATCAAAATGATGTAGCCAAGTTTTATCAGCAGTGATTACGTTTGAAAGAAACTCCGGATCCTCCTCTAACATCAACTTTAACTGCATGTTATCTCCATGGCAGCGGTAGGCGATACTGAACATGTATGAACTTTCCTGGTTCTCACAGGCAGGAACCAGGAGTACCAACAATGAAACTACCACGGCGTGTTTGTTTCACATTAAGCTAACAGAATATAATAAGATTGAATTTTAGTGCGAAAAATTATGACCGTAAAAATTATGATAATTATTTATTGAACAGCCCTCGTATTCATCCTCCAATTGCGGGCGATTAGGATTAGTTTTCGCTAGGAATAGAAATGAAAACGGAAGTACACAGAACATTCTTCATCGTTAAACTTAGTATTTAACATAATCTAGAATTTCCAGGTTTCAGTGTAAGTTAAGCGCTTTCATATTTACGTGAGAAGTAGGGTTTTTGTGAATGATTTTCAAAATGTTGAATCATTTTACCCGCGCTTACTTTACTTCAAGTTAACTTTAGAAATGGGTCTATTAAATATTTCTCTGTGTACACAAAAAAGAATAACCACTTCTTATTTAAGTAAAGTAAAAGTATTTTAAATGCTGACCAATATAGAAATATTTCGAAATGCTTATCTCCACAAAGAAATAGACTTAAAGCATGTGCTATGACGATATGAACATTTTTGTGTAATTAAAATTTGTCTACCTCTTACTGTTTATCAAATAAGCATAAGTCATCCAGAATGAACAGCCTACTCCCAGGAAGTTCAATATATAGTAAAACTTCGTTAACTCGGATCTCTTTAACGTGGACCAGTTTTCGAAAACAAAATTGTTGTTTGCCCGCCTTGGTAGCGTAGATGGTAGCATGTCTGCCTCACGTTCAAGAGATCCCGAGTTCGAATCTTGGTCAGGGTGAGTTACCTGGATAAGGTTTTTCCGGAGTTTTCCCTTATCCTGTAAGACGAATGTCGGGCAACTCTAAGCTCAAGGGACCCTGGACGCATTTGAGCACCATTTCACCCGTTCCATTCATCGTCCGATATGACTTAAAAAGTTAAAGGGCGTAAATGATAAAACAAAATGCTGTTTAGCTTAGTAAACAAAATTTATTTTACAGACGACTAGTTTCTTTCTTTTTATTTGAATTCTCTTGCCAGCGGGCGAATTCATTGCACTCATCTCACCTGCTTGGGACCAGGTTGGAAGAGAAACTTTGATAAAGTCATGGAAACAGTTGTGACTAGTGTGTGTGACTTGTTAGGGAACAAAATTGAGGAAGTTGAAAACATAAGTGTAGAAGAAGATTTTATAGACATTTTTTGAAAATATCGATGGATATTGCGAAGTTGATCAAGAACACATTGACAATGGCAGAAGTTAATAAACCGATTACAAAGGAAGGCCTTATTACATCATGCAGTGTTACCTAAAATGAAAATGAAGAGTATTCAAATTCAGACAGTGTTGATCAATCAGCTGTAGTTATTACCTACACACAAGCAGTAGCAAATGTAGAGAAATTGATGCTTTATTTCGAGAGTCAAGCCGAAACATTGACAAATGAACTTCTAATGTTAGCGGAAGTGTGATCGCGTTGCTCATAAGCGATACACTAAACTGAAATAGCAGAAGCTCACTGCGTTCTTTACTACAGACTAGTTTTTAGTTATATTGTATACAGTGAAAGTACATAGGCTGTTAAAGTACATACAGTGTATGTATTTTTAGGTGAAAGTGTACAGATAGTAATTTCTGAACTCCATTAATAATATTTCGGTGATGTTTTAAGCTGACCTTTTATCGTTTTTCCGTCACTCTCCGGATAACCCGGATTTTCGTTAACTCGGTTCCGCCCTATTCCCAGCTAATCCACGTAACCGAGGTTCTACTGTATATACGTATTTTTTTTTATTTTACGTCCTCCAACGTTTAGTCATATCGGACGGTGAATGAGATGGGTGAAATGATGCTCAAATGTTTTCAGGGTCCATGGAGCTTAGAGCTACTCGACATTCGTCTTTAAGGATAAGGGAAAACCCAGGAAAAACCTTATCCAGGTAGCTCACCCTGACCGAGATTCTAACTCGGGACCTCTTGGTAATTTTTCTTAAAAATGTTTTTAAACATGTGGTGCTTTAATGAAAACGGTAAGAATATTTTTATAAAAAATCAAAATGATTTAAAAGAGTTTCATGTAGATGGTAGTTTGGGTTGGGAAAATGCTGTTTGACATCTAACCGACCTTCTCTGCGTAGAGTGTCCATTTGAAGACGAGCCGGGCAGTACAGGCGGCGTGACACCGGTACCTGCAGCCCGACTTGCCCGTCATTCCGCCTGTCTGCCCCGGATATGGCGATATCTCTGTCCGACTCATCGCCCCATCGCACACGATGATATACCGACCATAGATACCATCAACTACAACATCCTTCCAATCACTGACCCAAACCCCGTATCACTCCCCCTCGCTACTGAAACCCTACCCTGGTTAGTAGCCCTAAGTGAGAACCCACTTCACCAGAAAACAATATAGTAGTCACATGAATTTTTCTACTCGTTCTTCAAGCAACCCTGTTAAAAAAACTTCATCCCTTCTACTGTTTAACCGACAAGACAATTGTGAAAGGATGTTATTAGAATTTTACTTATAGTTTGCAATGGTAATAGTAAATTATAACAGTCTTATGCCATAGTGAGTAAAGCCTCATTTACATAGAAAAGTTATCGCAAAACAACACTAACACTAAAGCTTGCTGGTTAATAAAAATTGTCAGTGTAGTTTGGAAATTACTGTTTTATATGAATCTTTATAAGTACTAAATTATTCTGAAGGTTTCGAAAAAAAAATACATAGTTTCTTGAAATGTTAACAGTGTAGTACAAGTTTAATTCTAAAACATCCCACTACTAGTATTTTTAAAATATTTAATAAGACTGATTAAAGTGTTTTTTATTTCAATGTTGACGTTATAATAAATGGCAAAGCAAATTTCTTGTTCATATCCTCACGTTACTGTGAATGGGCTCAAATGATGGCTTTGATGTTCCATTGTCCTTGCATGACTAGGACATTAATAAACGTCTGATTTCCTGAGAAAAGCATAACTATTTTAATATTCAAACCAACAAAAAGAAATATCTCCGAAAAATTTATCTAAAAAGCTCTAATATAGCATATACGTTTATACAGTAAGCTTTTGTCTAGTTCTTACGATTTACCAATTATCTAAATATAAATCAGAGTGCATTTCCTGAAAACTGAATACATATTTTACTGGTCATGAAAATATCTTAAACATATGGCAAAGTAACTAAAATATGTGCATCTATTTTTGTAAACATTACAATTTTTGAAAAAATAATTCCAAGTAGAGCGTATTTTGAGATGGGGGAGTTTTGTTTCTAAATATTTTTTGCGCCCTGACCCCCAGTTTAAGTGCCAGGTTTTCATTTCACCAATTTTTCGTTGTTCTTAATTAGATATAATAAAATAAAATAAATAAACCCTGGTGAGACAGCCCTAAGAGGGCCAAGGCCTACCAACCCGACTGCCGGCCTCACGCAGTTGCCGGCCTCCAAGGTAGAGGTGGACGATCAACCGATACGGGGAGAAGATATGGTCAGCTTCTCGGCATCCCCTAACCGGAAAGTTGGTTTTCTTGGCCAGGACCGCTTACCTAGCGTAAGCACTTTCCTCACGATACTGAGTGGGCACCGGTCCTATACGCGGGGCTTAAAATCCGCACCCCATGTGTAGGGGGCAGGGACCAAGGCACGCTGCCTTAGCCCACTACGCCACGGCGCAGGACCTTAATTAGATATACTAATTAATGTTCTAATAAAGATAAATCACTACCATCAATTTTTACTTATAGTTTAGGGTTGTATTTTAACCCTCCAACGTTAAGTCATATTACAGGATGAATGAAATTGGTGAAATTATGCTCAAATGAGCCCTTGGTCCATAGAGCTTAGAGTTACCAGGCATTCATCTTTCAGGATAAGGATACCCCCGGAAAAGGCCTTAACCATATAACTCGCTGACCGAGTTTCGAAGTCGGAAACTTTTGAACGTTAGGTAGATACTGCCACCACGCTACAGAAGGGGACTTAGTTATCCCTTTGAAGGAAAAAAATACATAAATTTCATCTTCTGGATTAGTATGAAAGAGTACAAATAAAAGGCAAGACAGAAAGTAAAGAAAAAAGGCTTGAAATTTTGGAGGACTGTCTGAGTCAATGTGCAGAAATATTTAAGAACTCAAGCAAAATCATTTATAGTGATCAACAATAGACACCAGATACAGACTCTGAGACTAGATGATTCTGTCTTAATAACATACATATGAACTAAAAATGAGCATCCTTCAATTTACATCTATGTGTACCCTTTGGAAAACGGTAGCTCTGGGAGTAACATATGTACATTCATAATGTTGTGGGTTCGACTCGCGCAGCCGACCTTCCTGACCTATGACTTGTATGGGGGATTTCCCGGATCATTAAGGTGAATACTGGAATGATATTTACCTTGCATCCCCCGTTTCACTTCATTTCATTCTCAAGATCCGATCCTTCCAGTTACAAGAGTTAGCAAGGTTACTGGTGGGCTACTCTACGGTGGTGCCTGCGCACTGGAGATGCGATGCTAGACCGAGGGAAGACGCGGTAGCCGGCCACCCTTCCAGGCTCTCTATGACAACTTGGAACTCCCGTTAGGCTGAAGACCTACTACACCTTTTACGGACTCATCATGTCTGTGGAGCCGCCTGTAGGGTACTTTCATCTCATCCTTCCTCCCAGAGTTTTACACATAATACGCCACGGAAATCCTCTCAGTGATAGACATAGCGTATTACTTTCTCTACACTTAGGTATTACACTCCATCCAAACACTCAATACAAGAGTTCCGCAGGAAAATGTGCTTTCTGGCCTCTGAATAAAAAAAGAAAAAAAAAGAAAGCATTTTCCTTTCTCTATCACTTACTAAGGTGTAAGTAGAGGAAGCATTGCATTGTATATTAATTGCAAATCCTGAAAATAATCTACAGAAATCAAACCAACTTTTAAACTTAATTGGAGAGAATTATAATTTTAAAACAGCATTGCATAAAGCTAAGTCAAAGCCATTCCAGATCAAATACTCAATAGAAAGCAAAATTGTCACTGAAAATCACATTTCGGAGCAAGTTCAGCACTCAGATACTTTGGGAGATGCACTTCTTTTAATGAGGATAAGGAAATATATATTGAATTACAGAAATATTGGAGTATATGTGGCAATATAAACAGAAGATTAAAAAAGGTCATAAAGGGATACAAAAATAAAGTTCTATAAAATAATAGCTGCGTGGCAAAGAATCCTGGGTTATGAGGCAAAAATACTTTAGCCACATTCAGGCAGCGTAAATGACGTTTTTACGACCAGTTAAAGGTTACACTAAATTGGACGGCATTCCTAATGAAATAATAAGACAAGATCTGAACATTTTTACAGTAGAGAACAGAAGACAAACAAAAATCGAAGGAAAATTTGGAACGAAGAAATAAAGGTTCCAAAGATGGCCTAAGGCAAAGAGGAGCAGTGGAGGACCAGTTAAAAGATGGCACTGAGGGCAGAATAGGTCCACAGGTTGAAGAAGAAGAATAACTGAGAATAAAACTAGGTAAAGTAGGAGAACTCCATCCCTTGGACCTCCAAGTTAGGCTACGAAAGAGATTTTCAGAAATAGTGATCATAAATGCTAGGGTGAAATTTCCTTTCCTTTAGAGAAATGAAACCAAATGTATTCACTTTATTTTCATTCTCCAGAATATAAATGTTATCCAGCACAACTTTTTTGTCACAATCACAACAAAACAAGTTTAAAACCACAGGCAGAACTACATAGAGCAGTTGAAAGTTTCGCTATGTATTTCGCACTGGCGGCAAACATTAACAATGGTTTGTATAAAAGCAACCCACGCCAGCGCGTGCTTGCTGTTGCCAATGGACCGAGGAACACTGTTGTATGAAAAACTTAAACAGGAAATTCCACTCATGCACACTTCCACCATTCTCTCTACATATGAGCGAGTTTTAGATCAATAAGTCAGCAAGTGTGCCACAATAACGTCGGAATCCTATAAATGTATTGCAGAGATAGTTCAAAACTAGAAAATTAAAGCTGAAAAGTAATGTTACTAACAGATTTACATAATAGCTATTGGATTATTCTAAAATGTATAAGAAAATTTTAAAACAACTATCCAAAATGGGAATATAATAGGCAGTTAATTTTAAGAACTGGTTACTATGCAATGACTTCGAAATTCCTTACTATTTGTACAACCAGGAGAGAGAGAAAAATAACAACTTCCCATTTATCAAAAGTATAAGCACTGAATAATTGAAATAAATAAACAAGGAATGCCTCAGAAATAGTTTACTCTACAAAAAAAGTATTTTAAATAAACTGTGTCCTTTAACGAAATTGTGTGTGGTAAATTTTTGTTTATTTCTTTTGGTTTACCAGTTATGCAAAAATCATCAAGAAAGAATATATTGGAGGTTACTCCCAGAACATTCAAGATATAATACATTCATTCCCTTTATCATAAAAATACCTCAAACCTATGGCATTTTAATATAATTCTTCAGAGATATTTTTGAGAAAATAAAAAATCTCTAAATATATTCCATGAAAACCATAGCTTGGGGGGAATTTCCTACAAAATCGCCATCTCGTAAGACCATGTTTAGCATGTAACCTTCCTCATTTTTAGGTTATGGTGTTCACACAGACATGCACACACATGCTTTGCAGTTATTTAAATTAAATAAAAGATGTTTTTTTTTATATAAAACATATGGAACAACATTCAGATCTTGATAAAGTGTAAAAATATAACACTTTGAAAACGGCTAACGTTAGGAAATATTTATGATACGAGTTGAAAGTAAGAATTTATTTTGTGAGTAGATGTGGTTACAAGGTCGAAGGCCGAGATCTACGAGCAAAATAAAAGCCTTCTAGCCCATGCATTATACACTATATTATACAGTCCTCATTATTTATAGATATATTATAGATTATATATAAATATATGGTATTGTTTTGCGTTTCTCATGGTCATGAAATACATCGGATTGCGATGTTCATTTGTCTTGCATAGCATCAGTGCTGACAACAAGGCCTTTAGAAAACCACAACATTTTACATAAGGGAGGCAGTGAATATATAAAAAATGATATAGATTACGTAAGAAATATTATATGATTAATAGATTACAACTTTTTTACAAACTTATTCGTCTTTTAAGAAAACTTAAATGTTTATTGTACTATTATTACAATTTGAAATAGTCATTCCAGCCGTTCAGATTTACGGTTTTCTTGAATGAAGCGATTGTCACATTCCACAAGAAATCAAAGTTGTTATTACTGGAGTGTAGAAAGCTTTTGAGCACTGACCGAAAGAATTGTCTATTTTTAACTAGTAAAAGGTCCACTTTTACTATCAGCTGTCCAAAAATAATTAAGTTCTTGTAGGTAGAATGTGTTTTGCCATTTCTTATGATTTTTCAGTTACAAGAATTATGTAATATTGTGACTTTGTGGGTTCCTAGAATTAAAAGTCCAGTTTGCACAAATTCAAAACGTTCTTTATTTCCGTAGAAATACACTTTGTACACCTTTGGCAGCAAGGTGTAACATAAACCAACATAATCTCTCGTCACTTCTGCACACATAAATAAGAGTTCACTTTCAAAACACAGTTGCAGGCACACGATATCAGTTCGGATTACCATTCGCTCAACTAACCACGGCTTTCTTTTATACGTTCATTCATGGTTCCAGGCGTTTGTGGAATGTTCTCTTTCAATCAAGACGGCACTAGAAAGACAAACCTTCCAGTTATCTACCTTTATCTGTTTCGGCAAGCTTTTATCTCCGCGCTACACTGTCTCTTTGTGCGCGCCAGCAACAATGGGTTCGCGATTACCCATAATGAATCCGAGTCTATTCCAGATCGATGTAGTAACCATCTAAGATCTGCTTTTAAGACATGAACTATACTCCAAATGTTCTTGGGTTTCAAGACAGCTGAATTGCTACTGAACCGTCGGCGTTTTGAGAGTATGCATCTAGGGACGCTCAACATATATGAGACATGTTGATAATTGAATCGGAATATAAGAAACCCCACATGTCCAATAAAGCTAAATTTTTCAGGAGATACAAAAACATTCAAGTTCTTAAAGTTATGCTTAAAGTCAGATTTTGTCCTCAGTCTTCGTTGAAATGAATTTAGAGGGAAGCATGTCATTGCACTATAGACATTCTTGATCCATTTTCTTTAAATTATGCTAACACTTATTTAGTGAACATGTGAGCTTTCTAAATATTTTGTAATAAACATGCATAAATTATTACTTAACCCACACTATATAGCTGACAAGGATAAAAATGAAACAAATTGTGCCAAAGAGAACTCCTTGGTATTAATATTCTACACAAGGCTCATTCTTTGACACACGTTGGCCAATTGTATATGTCATCGTAGAAGCTCTGAATGATTTCATATTTTGTTAAGAATGGTGCAAATCGTCTTAGGTCTTGTATTTGCTTCTCATTTATAGGCATATTATCTTGATAAGCCTGACTCATAGGGTTTGGTGGCATTACAAGTGGTTCAGCCAGTTGGAGTGTGTGCTCTTCCTCACATTCTGCACTAACTTCACCACTGTCTGACATTTTATCAGCAATAGCAATCGATTAAATCAAAGAGCAGGAGGTCGATTATTATTCTCTCTGTTTGAAACACTGTTGGTAAATTAAAATTCTGAGAAAGCCCATATCATTTGTACATGTGGGGTTTCTCTTCAATTTCGGTGATACAATAGCTGCATAACAGAGCAGAAAATTTCAAAATATCATGGGTTTCTCTTCATTATAATCGGCCTATATATTCAAAGTAAAATGTCATACATAACTCAATTTTGTAAACAAAGAAATGGACATGTGGGGTTTGTCAATACTCCCATTCAATTATAACCCGATGCAATAGACACTTAAAATAAAAAATTGACAGCAAATTAGGAATTAAAGGTTTAAATTGGCACTAATAAAGGCATAATCAGTAACAATAATCATTTAAAATAGTTACAATTATTTATTTCTTAATAATTTAAGATACATTGATATAAACTGTAAACATTGTTTCTTTAAGTTTGCACTCTTCATTTACTGTGTATCTTTTACTGCGATTCCAATCATTACTTTTCAATAACTTTTCACTTCCATATTGGTTTGTAATTATTATTAAGTATTGTGTGTAGTCTTTTTAAACAGGCATTGTTAGATTTTCAATTTAAAAGTCTAGGCTTTTTAAATCATTTGTGTTCTCGTTATCTTGAAAACTGAAAACCACTAAAGCCACCATATTAATGAATAATGGGATTGGTTAATGTGTACTAATTTTTTGTACACCAATACTTTCCTTTAATTCATTACTTTATGATAGGTATGAACTTGATAAACGTTCTCTTACAAACAAGACCCACAATTAGCCTTTAAGCTAAGAAAATAAACACATTATGAAAATAGGCGCTATAATATTAGTATACTTCAGTAAGCAAGAATTTTAGTTATATATACAAAGCCTGCAAAGAGTGATAAACAACAGAACGTTTATTACTTATTTTTGTTCTCATAAGAAAGAAATTATGTTTACATAGTTTTTAATGTATAATTAATAAGTATATTATTAAACTCTGTTCGTAAATCAAGTTTTGTGCTCCTCATTGTGAAGCCAAAATTTTGTTCTTCGATGGGTTTGAGTCTTTTAGATTCAAAATTTTATTTACACGAGTAGCAGCTCTGTCGATATATTTCAAAATATTTTGAAGCAGGTATATGCCTAGTTCCGATATAAGTTACACATAAGGATATACACAATAAGTTGTAGATTTTCCAGTCAATAAATGTAAATAAATAGAGTTGCAACATAAACAAGGAGAGAAGTAAAGAGATGTTATAACATTTTGATAACACCAGTGTTTTTATACGTTTTATATGTTTTAGGTCCTGACTGAGAATGAAATGAAACAGAATCAAAGAAGTAACATTTTTAAAGGTAAAAGGTCCCACAATTAGCTAGATGGCACTGGAAATCAGCATATTAGAAATGAACAAAAAATGTACACTTGAACGATAACATAGAATAAAGTGCAAATAATATATTGCTGGAGTTGAAGACCTGAAGTCAGCAAAGAGGAAAAATATGACTGCGGTATTCCAGTAAAAGATAATAGAATTGAAGAAGAATGTTCTGAGGTCAGAAGAAAATTAAGAAAGAGTATATTTCTGTAAAACTTCCAAAAATGAATGCCTTTCAGGATCATTTGCTTACAATTGCATATAAGAAATACGTTATAGTTGCTATATAACTTCTTCAATGTAATAAAGGCAACTAAGCTTAGTTTCTTTTTCCATTTGTACATCCTCTATAACTTCTATGATTTTATATATAATTTGAGTTGTGGAAACGTAGAGTCAGATGAAAAATTCAATGCCATAGCCGGGATTTGAACCACGGATCTTCTGGTTTCCGTCCAGCCGCACTACCATTGTGCTACTGTGGCCAACGTGCCGATATGACATTAAATTCTCCAACTGACTCGTATTTTCCCGGTAAACCACTTAGGAGTTCTCATAAACACATGAGACAACTACCTTAATGGCGACTTACTACATGTAAGTACTTTAAGGCCCGGGCTTTATAGTTAACCACTATTAGGTTAATTAATGGAAATTAATTATTCTTTCACACTGGCCGTGTGTAGGCTAAATTGTGGAAACGTAGAGTCAGATGAAAAATTCAATGCCATAGCCGGGATTTGAACCACGGATCTTCTGGTTTCCGTCCAGCCGCACTACCATTGTGCTACTGTGGCCAACGTGCCGATATGACATTAAATTCTCCAACTGACTCGTATTTTCCCGGTAAACCACTTAGGAGTTCTCATAAACACATGAGACAACTACCTTAATGGCGACTTACTACATGTAAGTACTTTAAGGCCCGGGCTTTATAGTTAACCACTATTAGGTTAATTAATGGAAATTAATTATTCTTTCACACTGGCCGTGTGTAGGCTAAATTGTGGAAACGTAGAGTCAGATGAAAAATTCAATGCCATAGCCGGGATTTGAACCACGGATCTTCTGGTTTCCGTCCAGCCGCACTACCATTGTGCTACTGTGGCCAACGTGCCGATATGACATTAAATTCTCCAACTGACTCGTATTTTCCCGGTAAACCACTTAGGAGTTCTCATAAACACATGAGACAACTACCTTAATGGCGACTTACTACATGTAAGTACTTTAAGGCCCGGGCTTTATAGTTAACCACTATTAGGTTAATTAATGGAAATTAATTATTCTTTCACACTGGCCGTGTGTAGGCTAAATTGTGGAAACGTAGAGTCAGATGAAAAATTCAATGCCATAGCCGGGATTTGAACCACGGATCTTCTGGTTTCCGTCCAGCCGCACTACCATTGTGCTACTGTGGCCAACGTGCCGATATGACATTAAATTCTCCAACTGACTCGTATTTTCCCGGTAAACCACTTAGGAGTTCTCATAAACACATGAGACAACTACCTTAATGGCGACTTACTACATGTAAGTACTTTAAGGCCCGGGCTTTATAGTTAACCACTATTAGGTTAATTAATGGAAATTAATTATTCTTTCACACTGGCCGTGTGTAGGCTAAATTGTGGAAACGTAGAGTCAGATGAAAAATTCAATGCCATAGCCGGGATTTGAACCACGGATCTTCTGGTTTCCGTCCAGCCGCACTACCATTGTGCTACTGTGGCCAACGTGCCGATATGGCATTAAATTCTCCAACTGACTCGTATTTTCCCGGTAAACCACTTAGGAGTTCTCATAAACACATGAGACAACTACCTTAATGGCGACTTACTACATGTAAGTACTTTAAGGCCCGGGCTTTATAGTTAACCACTATTAGGTTAATTAATGGAAATTAATTATTCTTTCACACTGGCCGTGTGTAGGCTAAATTGTGGAAACGTAGAGTCAGATGAAAAATTCAATGCCATAGCCGGGATTTGAACCACGGATCTTCTGGTTTCCGTCCAGCCGCACTACCATTGTGCTACTGTGGCCAACGTGCCCGGGCCTTAAAGTACTTACATGTAGTAAGTCGCCATTAAGGTAGTTGTCTCATGTGTTTATGAGAACTCCTAAGTGGTTTACCGGGAAAATACGAGTCAGTTGGAGAATTTAATGTCATATCGGCACGTTGGCCACAGTAGCACAATGGTAGTGCGGCTGGACGGAAACCAGAAGATCCGTGGTTCAAATCCCGGCTATGGCATTGAATTTTTCATCTGACTCTACGTTTCCACAATTTAGCCTACACACGGCCAGTGTGAAAGAATAATTAATTTCCATTAATTAACCTAATAGTGGTTAACTATAAAGCCCGGGCCTTAAAGTACTTACATGTAGTAAGTCGCCATTAAGGTAGTTGTCTCATGTGTTTATGAGAACTCCTAAGTGGTTTACCGGGAAAATACGAGTCAGTTGGAGAATTTAATGTCATATCGGCACGTTGGCCACAGTAGCACAATGGTAGTGCGGCTGGACGGAAACCAGAAGATCCGTGGTTCAAATCCCGGCTATGGCATTGAATTTTTCATCTGACTCTACGTTTCCACAATTTAGCCTACACACGGCCAGTGTGAAAGAATAATTAATTTCCATTAATTAACCTAATAGTGGTTAACTATAAAGCCCGGGCCTTAAAGTACTTACATGTAGTAAGTCGCCATTAAGGTAGTTGTCTCATGTGTTTATGAGAACTCCTAAGTGGTTTACCGGGAAAATACGAGTCAGTTGGAGAATTTAATGTCATATCGGCACGTTGGCCACAGTAGCACAATGGTAGTGCGGCTGGACGGAAACCAGAAGATCCGTGGTTCAAATCCCGGCTATGGCATTGAATTTTTCATCTGACTCTACGTTTCCACAATTTAGCCTACACACGGCCAGTGTGAAAGAATAATTAATTTCCATTAATTAACCTAATAGTGGTTAACTATAAAGCCCGGGCCTTAAAGTACTTACATGTAGTAAGTCGCCATTAAGGTAGTTGTCTCATGTGTTTATGAGAACTCCTAAGTGGTTTACCGGGAAAATACGAGTCAGTTGGAGAATTTAATGTCATATCGGCACGTTGGCCACAGTAGCACAATGGTAGTGCGGCTGGACGGAAACCAGAAGATCCGTGGTTCAAATCCCGGCTATGGCATTGAATTTTTCATCTGACTCTACGTTTCCACAATTTAGCCTACACACGGCCAGTGTGAAAGAATAATTAATTTCCATTAATTAACCTAATAGTGGTTAACTATAAAGCCCGGGCCTTAAAGTACTTACATGTAGTAAGTCGCCATTAAGGTAGTTGTCTCATGTGTTTATGAGAACTCCTAAGTGGTTTACCGGGAAAATACGAGTCAGTTGGAGAATTTAATGTCATATCGGCACGTTGGCCACAGTAGCACAATGGTAGTGCGGCTGGACGGAAACCAGAAGATCCGTGGTTCAAATCCCGGCTATGGCATTGAATTTTTCATCTGACTCTACGTTTCCACAATTTAGCCTACACACGGCCAGTGTGAAAGAATAATTAATTTCCATTAATTAACCTAATAGTGGTTAACTATAAAGCCCGGGCCTTAAAGTACTTACATGTAGTAAGTCGCCATTAAGGTAGTTGTCTCATGTGTTTATGAGAACTCCTAAGTGGTTTACCGGGAAAATACGAGTCAGTTGGAGAATTTAATGTCATATCGGCACGTTGGCCACAGTAGCACAATGGTAGTGCGGCTGGACGGAAACCAGAAGATCCGTGGTTCAAATCCCGGCTATGGCATTGAATTTTTCATCTGACTCTACGTTTCCACAATTTAGCCTACACACGGCCAGTGTGAAAGAATAATTAATTTCCATTAATTAACCTAATAGTGGTTAACTATAAAGCCCGGGCCTTAAAGTACTTACATGTAGTAAGTCGCCATTAAGGTAGTTGTCTCATGTGTTTATGAGAACTCCTAAGTGGTTTACCGGGAAAATACGAGTCAGTTGGAGAATTTAATGTCATATCGGCACGTTGGCCACAGTAGCACAATGGTAGTGCGGCTGGACGGAAACCAGAAGATCCGTGGTTCAAATCCCGGCTATGGCATTGAATTTTTCATCTGACTCTACGTTTCCACAATTTAGCCTACACACGGCCAGTGTGAAAGAATAATTAATTTCCATTAATTAACCTAATAGTGGTTAACTATAAAGCCCGGGCCTTAAAGTACTTACATGTAGTAAGTCGCCATTAAGGTAGTTGTCTCATGTGTTTATGAGAACTCCTAAGTGGTTTACCGGGAAAATACGAGTCAGTTGGAGAATTTAATGTCATATCGGCACGTTGGCCACAGTAGCACAATGGTAGTGCGGCTGGACGGAAACCAGAAGATCCGTGGTTCAAATCCCGGCTATGGCATTGAATTTTTCATCTGACTCTACGTTTCCACAATTTAGCCTACACACGGCCAGTGTGAAAGAATAATTAATTTCCATTAATTAACCTAATAGTGGTTAACTATAAAGCCCGGGCCTTAAAGTACTTACATGTAGTAAGTCGCCATTAAGGTAGTTGTCTCATGTGTTTATGAGAACTCCTAAGTGGTTTACCGGGAAAATACGAGTCAGTTGGAGAATTTAATGTCATATCGGCACGTTGGCCACAGTAGCACAATGGTAGTGCGGCTGGACGGAAACCAGAAGATCCGTGGTTCAAATCCCGGCTATGGCATTGAATTTTTCATCTGACTCTACGTTTCCACAATTTAGCCTACACACGGCCAGTGTGAAAGAATAATTAATTTCCATTAATTAACCTAATAGTGGTTAACTATAAAGCCCGGGCCTTAAAGTACTTACATGTAGTAAGTCGCCATTAAGGTAGTTGTCTCATGTGTTTATGAGAACTCCTAAGTGGTTTACCGGGAAAATACGAGTCAGTTGGAGAATTTAATGTCATATCGGCACGTTGGCCACAGTAGCACAATGGTAGTGCGGCTGGACGGAAACCAGAAGATCCGTGGTTCAAATCCCGGCTATGGCATTGAATTTTTCATCTGACTCTACGTTTCCACAATTTAGCCTACACACGGCCAGTGTGAAAGAATAATTAATTTCCAATAATTTGAGTTATGTCAAACAGTAATTTTACATGGCTGAACTGCATAATTCCTTTTTTTAGTATATATAATTGGAGTTATGTCAAATACCTAGGTGTTAGTAATTTTATAAGGCTAAGCTACATATTTCCTTTTTTTTGTACATATAATTGGAGTCATATCAAATAGCTAGGTGTTAATAATTTTACAAGGCTGAACTGCATTTTTTTCCGTTTTTAAGTTTTTAGTTTTTACACTTAAACATACTTGTATTCATTCCCACACTTGTGCTTCCGTAGTCTGTGGAGCATAGAGAATTGTAGAGAATTATTCTGGTTGAAGAAAAATTTAATTGCGTGTATCGAACATAGAACATCTGGTTTGAAAAACGTGAACGCTGACCACGAGCACAGAGGAGTACTCCCCCTTGACACTAGAGGGCTGCCTGGTTGACGGGTCATTCTGGGCTCTCTCTAGACAGCTCCAGTAGTAGGACGGGTCTTCGAGCTACGAATTATTAGGAACATGTGTATTTTCTCTTTCTGTCTGTCTGTCTTCAGTACCGCTTTGCACTGTATTCTACCCTACCCTAACCTAGCCCTGCCTATCGGGTCATGATAAAGGCCATCTTTACCAATCTATAACTGCATTTACAGAAATATTACAATTATCAACGTCTTCAAGGTTGGCAGCCCTAGTAATAGCAATTAAAGATCTTAAAACCCCATGGCTGTGTTACAAAAGTGGTCCGTTGGTATGGTCGACAGGGTAGCAGACAGAAAGAAAATATTGGAGTGGCACCACTGGCATTTGGGTGAAAGAAGTCGTTCTCTCGCACAGTCACCCTTTCAGACTCAACCAAAATTTAATAGGATAATGGAATTACAGTTGTTCTCAAAAAGATAAATACATTTTTATGTAAAAAATGTTCGAATGTGCTGATTTTCAAAAGAAAAAAGATAGCTCTAACGAATTTAATTCAATTATTTCAAGATTAACATATTTTTATAACGGATGAAATGAACGCATATCTTGAATTTTCTGGGAATAATTGTGAAGTACTCTTTCACCACTCACATCAATATTACTGTTAAACGAATAAGTGCAAATAAATACATTTACTACTAAATATAATCTTAACTCCAGTATTTAAAACAGGAAACTATAATGACGAATTATAGAGGCATTAGTCTTTTAAATTGCGGATATAAACTATATACTAAGATAATAGCCAAAAAATTAGGACTAATATCAAAAATATTTATTGCACAAGAACAGGATATCTTTAGTCCAGGCAGATCCTGCATAGATAACATCTCTCTATTGAGCCAGATTATTGAAGAAACATAATGTATACAATTATGGCTTTTAAAGACTGCGAAACGGCGTTTGACAGAGTTATTCGATCAAAATTATGGGATGTTATGAAGATAACGCGTGCCTTTGCTTTTAATAAGAGCAGTGCAAGGTTTGTATACTAACAATATTATAAAATAAGGTGTAATGCAGTAACTGGCTTAAAAGTAAGCTATACTTCACAAGGAGTAAGACTAGGGTGTCCATCACCTGCGTGATAAAGGACATAGCTAAATTTTGGCAATAACAGCTTATTTATAATTTTAGACTTAACAAAGTTGTTTTAAATACACTCCTTTTTTCAGACGATCAGATTATGTTTGCAGAAACAGAGGAGAACTTACAAAGTGCTGTCGGCATGTTGCATGAAGAGGCAAAATCCTATAATTTAAAGATCTCTGTAAAGAAAACTTGAAGTCATGACGTTTTGTGGACAAAGACATCTTAGAGCTAAAATCAAGTCCCTCCTTTTAATTTTATTGGTTATTTCATTTCTATGGGCCCCGAGAAAAAATTATATAAGTTCCAACAAATTGTGGGTACAACAAAAAGAATGTTGTTTAAAAAAGTAAGGCAAGAAACGGTCCTTGAATTTTACAAAGTATTGGCCCTGCTTATGTTATTTTACGACTCAGAAACCTCATATTAACTACTAGTTTTGCAAAACGGATGGAAGTAGCAGTTCCAGGTTTCCGACTGCAACATCACTAAAGGAACCAGGAAATCCGAGAACAGTCACGTGTTGAGGGAATTCTACAGAAGACGTCAGGATCAGGACAGACCTGATACTAGTTGATAGAAATTCGCAATAAATGAGAGTAATAATCAAAGAAACAGTTTAGGAGTTGTATTTATTATTATTATTATTATTATTATTATTATTATTATTATTATTATTATTATTATTATTATTATTATTATTATTATTATTATTATTATTATTATTATTATTATTATTATTATTATTATTATTATTATTATTATTATTATTATTATTATTATTATTATTATTATTATTATTATTATTATTATTATTATTATTATTATTATTATTATTATTATTATTATTATTATTATTATTATTATTATTATTATTATTATTATTATTATTATTATTATTATTATTATTATTATTATTATTATTATTATTATTATTATTATTATTATTATTATTATTATTATTATTATTATTATTATTATTATTATTATTATTATTATTATTATTATTATTATTATTATTATTATTATTATTATTATTATTATTATTATTATTATTATTATTATTATTATTATTATTATTATTATTATTATTATTATTATTATTATTATTATTATTATTATTATTATTATTATTATTATTATTATTATTATTATTATTATTATTATTATTATTATTATTATTATTATTATTATTATTATTATTATTATTATTATTATTATTATTATTACTATTATTATTATTATCATTATTATCATTATTATTATCATTATCATTATTATTATCATTACTATCATCAACACTGTGTTGCCCGCCTCGGTAGCGTAGATGGTGGTGTCTGCCTCACGTTCAAGAGGTCCCAAGTTGGAATTTCGGTCAGGGTGAGTTACCTGGATAAGATTTTTTTCCGAGATTTTCCCTTATCCTCAAAGACGAATGTCGGATAACTCTAAGTTCTATGGACCCTGGGCTCATTTGAGCATCATTTCAACCATTTCACTCACCGTCCGATATGATTTGACGTTAGGGGACGTAAATTACACCAAAAGAAATCATCACTGTAGCAGTGGTTAACAAAGAAGTCAGGGATTTAGGTACTTACGATATTGCAAGTCGCTATTTGGATATTATATCTTCACAAAATGAATTCAAAAAGGTCTTATTGTTTACGAAAAAGCTCTGAACAGGTTGGAGAATTTAACGTGATGCCGATATATCGCCGCGGTAACTCAATTCCCTAGAGCAGCGTTACGGTAAGCCGAAGGTCCGTGCTGCAAATCCCCATTGTGGTATCGCATTTTTCAGTGATTGTGTCTTACTAACTACTATTATTGTTAATATAAACAAATTAATGTTTTATTCGCTAAAAAGTAGCTTGAGGATATTTTAAACTGTTTTATCCTGCCGCTTTGAGTTACTTTGTTCTTCCTCACATGAAAGTTCGATCCTAATTTGGGGCCGTGCACAGTGGTTAAAAGTCATCGCTATCTATAGTAATAACTGAAAACGTCAGGCACCATTGTGACCCCCTTCTGTCTACGTTAGTAAAGTTAAACGCCGCTCTTACTTCTTTGGGCACCACAGGCGTAGACATCATACACAACATTTGGCAGTTCTGAGGACTGATTAAGCCCTATAAAAATGTAGGGATGGGTCTTTGATGCTCGCAATACCTCGATACGATACTTGCATGGTATCGACATCAGAAAATATGCTGGGTAATTTTTCGATCCCTGGTGATTCTGAAATGTTCATTTTGTTTTAAAATCATAAAATGTTATTTCCGCAAATATAACATTGCAAAGCTCGAGAAACTGCCAGAAATGTGGTACCTGCACAGTAACATTGTACAAGAAAATAATCGTGTGTCAGATTCAGTGCCAGTATCCAGTTCTCAAGAAGAAATCACTGCATATCTCAACGACGATTTGTCACCTCTCTTTCCAGTGTACTGAATTACTAGAAAAGGAATTCAAAATCTCCACAACTAAACAAATTGTGTCTTTCAACTGCAACAGTTTTCTCTGAAAGAGTATTTAGCACAGCAGGACTCATATGTGATAGAAAAAGAAAGAGACTTGAACTTGACAGAGTGAAAATGCTAGTATGTTCGAACAAAAACTTATAAAAGTGGACTATTTTGCTTTAAAATGTCTAATGTAGACTTTAAAAATAAGTGCACTGATGGTTTTAAGTTTTGTCTCATTAAATATATGCACTTGTTTAATTTTATTTGCATTACATAGTTCTCCCAACATTCTACATAAAAAAAAAAAAAAAAAAAAAAAAAAATACGTCCTCCAAAGTTAAGTCATATCGGACGGTGGATAAATTGGGTGAAATGATGCTAAAATGAGTCCAGGGTCCAGGAAGCTTACAGTTACCCGAAATTTGTCTTGAAGAATAAGGGAAAATCCCGGAAAAAGAGAGGTCCCAAGAGGTCACAATCAAGAGGTCCCAAGTTCGAATTTCGGTCAGAGTGAGTTACCTGGATAATGTTTTTTCCAGGGTTTTCCCTTATCCTCAAAGACGAATGTAGGGTAACTCTAAGTTCTATGGACCCTGGGCTCATTTGAGCATCATTTCAACCATTTCACTCACCGACCGATATGAGTTAATATTAGGGGACGTAAATTACACCAAAAGAAATCATCACTGTAGCAGTGGTTAACAAAGAAGTCAGGGACTTAGGTACATACGATATTGTAAGTCGCTATTGGGATATTATATCATCACAAAATGAATTCAAAAAGTCCAGGGTCCATGGAGCTTAGAGTTACCCGACATTTGTCTTGAAGGATAAGGGGAAACACCGGAAAACCTCTTATTAAGGTAACTCTCCCTGACCGAGATTTGAACTCGGGACCTCTTGAACGTAAGGAAGACACGCTAACATCTACGCTACCGAGGTGGGCTATCAACATTCTAATTTTTATTGAAACTAGAAGAAACAACGGTATCGAGTATCGAGATAAACTGGTATGGTATCGACCCATCCCTAATAGAAACTTATACCAAATTTACCTAGTAAAACGCCTCAGCCAGGGAGAACATTCTGACAGGATATGAATCGCAGAGGAGCTCGCGACTTAGCCACCTCGGCTACGCCCTCTGTTAATATAAACATTACTCTTTGTTTTTGTTCGCCTATCTTGGGTTAGAGTAGTCTCAACATTTCTGAATCCTTAAGTTCCTCTACGAAACTCTTGAACTTCTCTCTCAGCCATTACATTTTGAGAAGAATCAAAAACGTACATATCCCTTGTTAGTGATATTATAAAATAACGGGGCACATGTACCTACCTAGCAAATAACCTTGAGGCTCGTTCCATGCATCATTCGACGTCGTCATTCGCCGCTATGGCGCTGTTGTCCAAACATGGCGCCACTGCACTAAACAGCACAATGCACACACTCACGGCAGCAAAATCGTTGCTGAACTGATCCTTGCTACACTAGTTGCTCCTGTTCAGTTAGAGTAGGTCCAGTTATGGCTCTGGTGACCGGTTAACGAGGCTAATTAGCGACCAAATCGAAAACGAGTTTTCCCTATCCTTTTTTCCTCCTCCTTCTCTTTTCTGGCTTTTCTTCCTTTTACTCCTTTTTCCCGGATTAAAATAGTAAAGAGAAAAGACAAAAAAATAAAAGATAGCGAAAGAAGCAAAGAGAGAAACCTATAAGAGGGATGGATTTGGTGTAAAAAATATATACTCCATGTTTGTGAGTAATCTCTGTCTGAGATAATTGGATTCCAGCCGACTACTACCTACCGTATGTGGCAGGGTAGCAACTCAACGCAGTTGTCGTAGCGTTCTTCACGCTACGTAATTAAACCTAATAACATCGCCCGCGACCACCTTGTCTCTACCACCCACTTGTTCACGAGTGCAAAACAATACAGCGCGGGAGGCAAAAATCGTCATTGTCGGTGTCTTTGTCTGCTGCCTCCTCTCCAAGGACATCCTCCAATCTGGAATTTTGATTGGAAGAATAGAATCTCTTCTCAAAAGGTGGAAAGAACTCAAGTTACTTTGTAGTCTTAACAGGAGATAACTTTGACTTTTGTAATCAAACAAGTTGTCTCACAGACACTTCAAGTAACGACAGCTTGGCACTTGAGGTAATACAAATTTTGTAAATATGAGCAAGAATTCGTATTCTCTTAAGTTTTCCAACTCTAATACCTCTGGCACACAAACTTGTGCCATAATGTCTAACCAATATTGATTATTTATTACATTACCGGGAATAACACTTTACCACCTTCATCCAAATTTCTTTAAAAATAATTCTCCCTGTATGATTTTTTTTTTTCCACACTTTCCGTGTGTAGGACAAGATTTGGATAGGCACAGTCAGACTAAAATATTCAATACTATAGCTGGGATCATGGTGGTAAAAAAAGGTTTCAAACTAAAAAAAGATGAAAAATGGTGGTGGGAAGGTTCAGAAATTGAAGAGATTAAAAATATTGATTACCTAGGAGTAAGATTATCTAGTAATGGTGAATGGAGTGACCAAAAAAGGAAAGCACTGGCAGATGGAAAAATGGCTATGAGTGTTATTAGATCATGTATTAATAAAATCCAAAATATGCAAGTAAAATGGTTAGAAAGAGTGTTTGGTTCAATTGTAGAAAGCAGAATGCTATGTGGAATAGAAATATGGGGGCCAGATGAAGGATGGAAAGCGATAAATGTTGTAAACGGACTATTTTGTAGACTTGTTTTAAATTTACCTAGATTCTCACCAAATGAGGTGACTTTAATGGAATTAGAAAGATTAGGTTACAAAAGCAAGGTGATGGAAAGAACACTGAAATATTGTTTCAGAATATGGAATTTAGATGAGGAAAATATTGTTAAACAGTGTTTGGTAGCACAAACAAGAATAAAGGGGAGAGAGACTTGGATATATAAAATTCAAAAGATTTTACAGGAAATAGATATGGGTTCATTATGGTTAGATAGTGGAAGAATAAAAAAGGGATTCTGGAAAGAAGTAAAAACAAGAATTGAAGATATTGAAAAATAAGAATTATGGGCTAATCTTAATAACAAAATATCTCTGAAATTATATAAAATACTGAAAAATGTTTGGAGCCGCGAAAAATATATTGACATCTGTGATAAAGTAGGAAGAGAAGGGTTGGCATGGTTAAGAACTGGAGTAATATACTTAAGTGGAATAAGGAATGGATATATTAAGGGAAGATGTCCAAAATGTTAAAAAGAAGATAGTACTTGGCATTATATTTTTGACTGTCAAAAAACAAATTATTGGAGAGACGAATTTCTTTTGCATAAGTGGGAAAACATATCAAATGAAATAAGAGGCAAAAGAATCTTGAATCTAAGATCAGAAGAAAACATAATAAAACTGGGAACACGTATTGGTAAGGTAAGACAAAAATGGCTTTGGAAAACAGGGAAGATTAATGAGAACAACTAGGGAAATTAGATAAGGTATAAAGGGAAACAAAAATATAGATACCAAGTTTTAAAATGCTCCATTATATACACAACCTGGGTTAATTATAATGGGGCGTGGGAATATGCAACTACAAAATAAGCAGTATGTAAGTTATTGTATTTATGGTATATTAATTACGTTATATATGTATGAAGTTGTATATGCTAGATATTGTAAGAAGAAATTGGAAACTAACTATAGCTGGGATTTGAACCACGGATCACCCCGTCTCCGTGCGGTTTCTCTTAAACATTGAACTACCATGGCAACGTACCAGCATGGCATACCCTTATTTTTTTCTGGTAAATCAATAAGAGCTCTCACATACGCATGTGACTACGTAAACGTGACTTATTGTGTTGTAAGTGCAGTAAAACCTCGTAAACCGGACCTCTTTAACATGGTCCAGTTTTGAAAACAAAGTATAGTGTAGTAAATGAAGACTTCTTTTACAGACGCTAAATTGCTATTCTTGGTAGGTATATTACTCAAATTCTCTTACCAACGGGCGGATTCATTGCAGTGGCCTTACTGTTTGTATTACTGTGAATTACAATGAATTTTATTTATATGGATTGTTATTTAAATATAATTTGAAGGTGGATTTAATTGTAGTTTTAACCAGGTTGGAAGAGAAACTGTGATAAAGTCATGGAAAAAGTTGCGGCCTGTTGTGTGTGACTTGCCAGAAAACAAGATTGAAGAAGAAGAAAAATTAACTGTGGTGGAAGATTTTATACACATTTTTAAAAATATCGATGCCTGTTCCGATGTTGATGAAGAAGGTATTGACAAGGACGGAGGTTATAAACCGATTACAGAGGAGGGCATTTTTGCATCATGCAGTGTTACTGAAAATGAAGAGTATTCAAATTCAGACAGTGTTGATGAACCAGCTGTGGTTATGACCCACGCACAAGCAGTAACAAACATAGAGAAATTGATGCTTTATTTCGAGAGTCAAGCCCAAACATTACTAAATGAACTTCTAATGTTAAAGTGGATGTGAGATCATGCTGCTTGTAAGCAATACACTAAACGGAGACAGTAGAAGGTCATTGTCTTTTTTACTACCGACTGGTTTGTAGTATATTGTGTACAGTAAAAATGCATAGGCTAGTACAATATATACAGTGTGTGTGTTTGTGTGTGTGTGTGTGTGTGTGTGTGTGTGTGTGTGTGTGTGTGTGTGTGTGTGTGTGTGTGTGTGTTTAGATGAAAATGTGGCGACAGTAATTTATAAACTCCATTTAAATTATTTCGGCGTTGTTATATATGTATTTATCATTTTTCCATCATTCTCTGGATAACCCCCTGGTCACAGTTGATCAGGATTAACGAGATTCTACTGTACTTCAAAACCTAAGCTTTATAGTTTAGACCTCTATTAGGTCAATTAATGGTAGCTGAGTGGCTAAAAGCACCCTGATAGAGACCGGAAGATTCAAATCCCGGCTATGGCACTGAAGTTTTCAGTCTGACTATACCTATCCAAGTCTACGTGTATATATTTTAGCATATCTCAGAAACAAAAACTTCAGTCATGAAACAAACTGGGTATTGATGAGTTTCACGAATGCAAGATGAGGGTTTTAAACGAACAAATAAATGCCTAAAACTAACTTTCGTATGGAAACATTTTCAAACTTTTTGTTAAGGGTTCTGTTTGCACGAGAAGTAAAGTATGACTCAAGTATTCTAAAAATAACTTTTGAGGTATTTTTCATTAACAATGACGTATGTAAAGATATAAATTAGATGTTGATTATGTAACAATGCATATCTGGTTAATACACACTATTTATGTCAAATAAGAACTGATAACTTTCGAACTATACTTTGTTATTGGGTTGAATTAAATTAATATGTATATCCTTTCATATGACTTTCGCTGCAAATTCTTTAAACTATTCTTACAAAAGGTTGTTCTTCTGTCCTGTTAATGTTTATCGAAATACACACCTGTACAAATTCCTTGTATTTAACTGCAATGGGGATAGGAGAATATATATAAATGGTAGTTCGGCTGGTGGAATTTTCTTTAACGTTCCGTGACAGATCCTAGGAACCTGCTAAACTATCACACCAAATTTGGTATTTAACCAACTTCTGATTTTTGAGTTATACTGTTCACAATCACACAAATACACAGTGAAATTTCAGTACAGATATTTTTGTACGAAGAGGGTGTTTTGTTAGTGTTTGTACACATAAAAGTTATGGTACACCTTCTTGGTATTCCATTCCCATATTACAAATCACTCGGTGCCGTAGTCTTTACCTTATGTGGACACCGCAAGTTACTAACGCATTGGACCGCTGAGATCTGCTTCTTTGATTGCCGAATGACCCAGTTTTCTTTCCCAGGTTTATTAAGATTCCTGAGGTAACACGTAACCTTCTTCATATTTTCTTCTTACAGTGTAGTTTACGTGATTCTATGTTTACATGTTCCTTCAGGTGTTCTTGTTAAAGGATGTTCAAGTTTTACCTCCCCGAGGAGAAAGAGTAAATTCCAACCAGAACTTCTACATCAAGATTTTACCGAAAATATGTTTTCAGGTACTGAATCTAAGCAAAGAAAAACAACTTTATAAAAAGTTCCATTTTGAACAGCATAACTTAAAATGTCTTATATGTTGCAATAACGTGCCTTCCTCTACTCATATAAAAACGCTTATTTCTCATCTTCATATTAATCGAGATAATTAAGCTTCAAAAATTATTTTATTGCTAATTTTCTTGTAGGTGCAAGACAAATATATTAATACAGTACACTTTAGAAATATTCAATTATTTTAACAATACAGCCGGTCGAAATCTGATGCCCTTGAAATTCTATTCTCTTTGCATGGCCTAGATGTAAAAAATGAATGACTTCGCATTTGAGAAAAGTGATGGAAAATTTAAACTAATAATAAGGAATGTCTTAGAAATGAAATTATGTATATTTTAAATTCATTGTGTGTTTAAATGATATGTATAGCATTTATTTAGTAAGATTTTGTCTATCTCTTATTGTTTATCAGTTATGCAAACGTCATTCAGGATGAAGAGGACTTCTGAAGGTATTTATAGAAAATTCAGGATATACATTTAATTTCTCATGAAAAATTTTAAACATATTAAGTTTTAATCCACATAATTAGGACCATTTTGAGAAAAACAAAATATTGGAGAAACATTCCATGAAAAGCAAACTTTGGATTTGGGGTTTTCTTGAAAATCTTCGTATCACATACAAAGGAAATACCGATATTCAAATGTTTCATGAACTAAATGCTATATACTTGCCTCAGTTTCTTTTTAATTTATGTCCTCCAACATTTAGTCATATCGGACGATAAATGAAATGGATGAAACTATGTTCAAATGAGCCTAGGTTCTATAGAGCTAAGAGCTACCCGACAATCATCTTTCAGGATAAGGAAAACCCCGTATCCAGGTAATTCCCCCGGACCGAGATTGTACGCTACCATCTATGCTACCGAGGCCGGCACACCTGCATCCAAATTCATAAAGTTAAGTGAATTACATATTTTAAAGAATTCTATATTTTGCAGTGTACTGCATTTTTGTGATCGCGTAATTTTTAACTATTACACAAGATTACACAAAATTCCTTCTGTGAGGACAGGTTATCAAAAAATATATATTTATTTTATTAATTGCCTCATAAATATGTTCCATAGAGATATTTAAATCAAAATTATTCGACACTTATACCCTAGATTCCAGCTTTTTACTGTTTTGGACTAAATATTGGATGTTTATGAATAAATAAATTCTATCGAAAGTCCGGTATGGGAGCATTAAAATAAGTATTGTAGTACCCTGTTTAGTATAAAAGATGTAATAATTACTTATTGTAGTTGTCAATCAAGATGCATTTTATCGACTAGTGGTAGGTTTGTTAATTTCCGCCAGTGTATAATTAAATCTTGACTACCATACAATGTTTTATCAAACACTTACCCTAATCATTCAAAAGGCTTACTACTTTTTAAATTAAACTGTAATAAAACCGGAACATTATTTGTAATTGTATTTTCTGGAATATAAGAGTATTTAGACCAAGGCCGGCTGGATGTATGTCATAAACATCATTGGCTAATATCTAATATGAGAAAATCGATGTTGGCTAGGCATTTTAACTTGTTCTAGTAGATCTAGTAGAGCGATTAATATTAAAGTTAATAATTATGGAGAAACAATTATGTTGATTTTCATTTCAGAAACCCACATTGACGAATGTGTTGTCAGTTGATACCGAAATTAAGGTTTGCCATAAGTAAAGAATCATGATGGATGTCAAAGGAATGTTGGTTCTTTGTTACGAAACGTGCAAGGCCAAATAAGACGCATAGCAGTTTGGGGGAAAGTTGTTATAACAAAAGCAATGTAAGAAACTGTCCTTAGCAGTTTTCTAAAGGGGCTCACTTGACTTGTCGAATAGGGTATTCTTTGAACATGACAAACAGCCACAAAGGGATTTTGGTTGAATGAAGAGGGCTTTCCTGAAAGTGAAAGTTACATATACACCCACGCGCATCTGTGGTCATTCAAACAGTCCTCGGCGTGAGGCCGATTAGAGTGGTCCGAGGCGTGAAGCCTATTAGGGCAGTCCTCTTTTTCTGTCTTGGATATTTGTCGGTTCATATATACGTGAGGAACGAATAAAGTTTATCGAGTAATAAACCTTTTGCCGTCAGTAACTCTAAACAGGGATATTGGTAACCCTTGGTCGGCAACTCCAATTTCGATGTTCTAGAAAAAAGAAGCAGTGCATAAATAAGTTGGAAACGGGCATTCCAGTGTTATCAAATATCTTTCTCACACACATCCACGCATACCCTGGGAGAAACATCATTGTTTTACCCTGAGCTAAACAAAAGTGCTTCAAATTGTATTGTCAAGTGGAACATTGTTCCCCATAAACATTATTGTATAAAATTGGCGCCTCAACGTAGAACTCTTTGTTCGCCAACTTATTTGCTCGCCATTAAAATATTTGCTTCACAGTAGAATGTGCACATATAGGAAAATATTTGTTAATTACTGAATGAATAGAAATTGTAGCTATAGTGATTTTTGTGTTAAGTGGTGGTATAGTGGTTAAAGTGTAATTTTATGCATCCTTGGACTGGACTGGACTATGCTATCCCTTATCCTACGGAGAGAACTTGCTACAGAGTTCAAGCTTGGTCTATTGTTCCTATGTCTCCAAGTGGGGCAGTTCCTGGAGGAAAGACGAGGCGAGAGGAGACAGAGGGCAGCGACACAGGAAGCCATGACAGTGCAGAGGGCATGGTCCCTGCAACTGATTTGTTGGAAACTCCCCGGCAGTCCAGTACAACCGGTAGGCCACCAGTTCCTCCTGGAGGCTGGAGGCTGCCTCACCAGTGGAGGAAATGTTTATCACCCGCAGACACTTCTACCCTGAAAGAGACCACCAGATGAGAGATGATGTGAAATAATAATGGAGATGAAATGGAGGGACAGGAAATTCGAGTGATGTGATTAACGTACCCAGCATTCGCCTGGTGACCCAGGAAAACCGCCGAAAAATCCCATTGTGTAGGTTGGTCGGCCACAGGAATCGAACTCGGGCCTCCCGATTGCGGGCCACAAAGAAACCACCTGAGCGGTTTATCCATCCTTAATATTAAAGTGTTGCTTTAGTAGTTTATTTCTATTACTAAAGTGCAACTTTAAAGTAAATGTTGGACAAAATAAATAAAACTTATTTTACACTGCAATACTATTATTAATTGCTTGGTCATCATTACTATCTTCGATTCAGATGATAGGACCAAAGATGTTGCATAAGCCGGAAGCAGCAAGGCGACACGGAAGTCATAACATTTCGGAGCCCAACATTTCAAATCGTTCACGTCCTACTCATAACTGACGTCCATATTTCAATTCCCTTTTGTGCTGGCCGGTGAATGATGAATGCTGTCAGATTCCCGCTGATCCAGTGCACGTTTGATCGATTCTCATCGCACTGACTGATTAATTAGATCCATTGCACATTACCTGTGTCGATGACGGGCCCCTCTCACAATACCAAGTAAAACTAAACCATCACTCATTTTTTTTCTGACTGCCAGTATATCCCAAATATTTCTACCAAAGAGTACTTCATTTGGAATCGTTGATGTGAGGCAGGTCCATTACCAACTTGTCTGGAATTTGTTTACAGTGACAATATGTCCCCATGCATTTTGTTTCAGCCGTATTTAAAAAAAATACTTCTGACATTTCGCTCATATTATTTTCTCTTCTCACAGGGAAAACAGAGTAGGTTCAAGTGGTAGTCTAACCTTGTAAGACCTAATTGCTATGCATTGGCTTTAAAGTCTGATCTCTATGCATGACCTCAAAAAAAAAAAAAAAAAACAATAATTATTTGCCATTTGAGAAAAGTATAAGTATTTGAAAATTGAAGCTAAAAAAGATTATCTTAGAAATTCTTAACTCCACAAAACATGTTTTAAGGAGTTCTACATTTTATTTATCTCTTTAAGTTTATCAGTTGTGAAGTGAGTGAGAGTGAGTGAGTGAATGAGTGAGTGAGCGAATGAGTGAGTGAGTGAGTGAGTGAGTGAGTGAGCGAGTGAGTGAGTGAGTGAGTGAGTGAGTGAGTGAGTGAGTGAGTGAGTGAGTGAGTGAGTGAGTGAGTGAGTGAGTGAGTGAGTGAGTGAGTGAGTGAGTGAGTGAGTGAGTGAGTGAGTGAGTGAGTGAGTGAGCGAGTTTTAAAGGCTCGTTGACAGCTAGATCATTTGGGCCTATATTGGTTATGGAAAAGTCATTCAGAATAAAGAGCACTTCAGAGATTACCTATTCAAGATAAACATTTACATATTTGTCATAAAATACCTTATACGAGGTTTGTCCGTAAAATAAGGTCTCCAATTTTATTTAGTATAGAAAACATGTTTATTGTCAATGAATGTTACATTGATGGAAAGGCGGAACTTACAGCTATTTTTAAACGTAATCACCATTGTCATCGAAGCACTTTAGCATGTGTTGTGGCAGTGTTTGTGTGCCCTTGTCATAGCACTCTCCCGCCAAGTTGCGCAGGTAGCGCTCAACCTCGTTTTTCAAATCATCGTCCGTCTGGAAATGTGTTCCACCCAGTTGTGACTTCAACTCAGGAAACAGATGATAATCACTAGGTGCTAAGTCTGGACTGTAAGGGGGATGGGTGAGGATGTTCCATCCGAACTGGGCCAGGAAATCAGCCGTTGCATGTGCAGTATGGGGACGAGCTTTGTCGTGATCAATACTGGATTTAAATATCAAATTTAGCATTTAAATGACTTTTATTTTTGGAATGTGCTGTTTACATGGAAACCCACATGAATCTTTTTCCAAAAAATGATTTTCTGGATTCAGGTGGCTTCTAAATATTTTTGATACAATTTTTACTTGAAATACACAATCGTCTGTGCCTAATATGTACCAGGTAGAAAAAGTACTAACATTTTCTAGAAGTTAATAGATAGCGCCTAGAGAAACTCGTGTGAAAGTGAACACGTTATATATTTTCTATGGACATCATAATTTGATTTTTGCCTATATTTCAACCCCTTTTATATCCTTAAAAGGGCCCTAACTACTCGGAATAAAATTTACCAATACCCAACTGTAACTGCTTATATTTGGTGACATTCCCTCTATTCAGTTGGCATTAATACCAGGAATTCTTTCTAAAATTCTCTCCTTGCAAAATATACGGCCAAGTTGGTGATAAGTTTAGCTGTAAGATTGAAACATAGGCTTAACCTTGTAGGCAAGTAAACCATTGAATTTAAGACAAACTATTGCTGGTAGCTTGCACAGCATTAACTTCGCATGGTGGTTTATTTGGAATTATGTTAGTGATTACATAAGTGATCCATATTTTGTAATTATTGTTTATACAACACAATTTCGCAGTAAATATGAAGCTCTCGAAAAGTATTTAATCTATAATGTTACTTCAAAACAATACTCTCCTGCGAAATATTTTGTTCTTGGGCAGTTCCAGAATATAAACATATCAGAAGTGAATCAAGCTCTTCTGAATTAAATTACTTCCCAGTGCTAAATAACTAATTTACTGACTCCCATCCTAACGTTGGCAATACTTCAGTTTAATGTAATGTCGTCCAGTTTTAACCAACTATGGCCCAATGTGACTCTGAAGTAACAACCAATTTTAGCGTTCTTTTATTATCCTATGATGAAAGTTTTCCACTGTGCACATGTGTAACCTGAAAGTCGCAATATGGACGCCTTGTATGTAGCTTGTTTGGCTATTTAGTCCATGAGGTACTCAACAGGTTGCAGCTAAAGCAACACAAAGAGCCACTTTGCAATATGATCTTACTATTGGCACTTTGAAGATGTTTATTTTATATACCTCTGCAATATAAGTTGAAAGAAAAATGTAAATTAATTGTTCTTTCACACTGCCGTGTGTAGGCTAAAGCATGGAAAGATAGAGTCAGACTGAAAAGTTCAATATCGTAGCCGGGATTAGAACCACGGTTCTTCTGGTTGCCATCCAGCTGCTCTAACCATTGAACTACTATGGCCAACGTGCCGATATGACATTAAGTTCTCCAAGTGACTCGTATTTTTCCGGTAAACCACTTAGGAGTTCTTATAAACACTAGAGACAGATACCTTAATGGCGACTTATCACATGTAAGTACTTTAAGCCCCGGGCTATATAGTTAACCACTATTAGGACAATTAATGGAAATTAATTGTTCTTTCACACTGGCCGTGTGTAGTTTAAAGTATGGAAACGTAGAGTCAGACTGAAAAATTCAATGCCATAGCCGGGATTTGAACTACGGATCTTCTGGTCTCCGTCCAGCTGCTGTAACCATTAAGCAACTATGGCCAACGTGCCGATATGACTTGTATTTTTCCCGGTAAACCACTTAGGATTCCTCATAAACACATGAGACAACTCCCTTAATGGTTACTTACAACGTGTAAGTACTTTAAGGTCCGGGCTTTATAGTTAACCACTATTAGGTACAATTAATGGAAATTAATTGTTCTTTCACACTGGCCGTGTGTAGGCTAAATCGTGAAAACGTAGAGTCAGACTGAAAAATTCAATGCCATAGCCGGGATTTGAACCACGGATCTTCTGGTTGCCGTCCAGCCGCTCTAACCTTTGAGCTACTATGGCCAAAGTGCCGACATGACATTAAATTCTCCAACTGACTCGTCAACCACTTAGGAGTTCTCATAAACACTAGAGACAGCTACTTTAATGGCGACTTACAACACGTAAGTACTTTAAGGGTTTTATAGTTAACCACTATTAGGTTAAGAAAGATATCAGCCACCACAAGTAAGAGTAAACTTATAATTTAAAGAACTAAGCAGCATATAGTAGTGTATACCTTTTATTATTTCAAGCAAAATAGTGCCCACCTCGGTAGTGTGGTAGTAGCATGTCTGCTTCGCGTTCAAGAGGTCCCGAGTTCGAATCTCGGTCAGGGTGAGTTACTTGGATAAGGTTTTCCCGGGATTTTCCTTTATCCTGAAAGACAAATGTCGGGTAACTCTAAGCTCTAAGGACCCTGGACTCATTCGAGCATCATTTCACCAATTCCATTCATCGTCCGATATGACTTAACGTTGGAGGACGTAAATTACCAAAAAGAAAAAAAGATAAATAGTTATATTACCTGAAAGTTACAGTGGACCACATTAGACATCATAATAAGTTAGATTATTAGAGTAGAAAGAACACTATTTGTCCAAAATTCCATACTAACATTCACTATAGTTATACTCTCTTTTGTATATAAAGCATAAATGTTGGAATTATATTTCTGTTATACACAATATATTTGATACCTACACTTCATGAACATAATGAAGTTTACAAAATCAATTTACAAAAGGAAATATTATGGATCCTCATATGTTTTATGGTATGAAGAATAAAAATAATAAAATTGCTTGTTCAATAAATGGATATGAGTCAGTTGACGTAGTTCTTACATCCGACAGCGATGAAGAAAAAGAAATTCAAGCTACTAGTGCCAACACAATTATACCAGAAAGTGAGATGAGTAAGTTGATGAGGCAGGTATGTATAAATGAAGCAGCAGTCTCTGCCACTCCTGTTCCAGATGTAGAAGAAAGAGATGAAGATATTTCTGAAACAAACTATAGTAATGTGATGTGGAGAACATCAAGAAACAGATTGGCTCAACCAATACTTCCAAGATTTCAAAGTGCGAGGTCTGTTCAATAAAGAATTATCGCAATTTTTTTACAGCCATAATTTTTCGCACTAAAATCAATCTTATTGTATTCTGTTAGCTTAATGTGAAACAAATACGCCGTAGTAGTTTGTTAGTACTCCTGGTTCCCGCCTGTGAGAACCAAGCAAGTTCAGACATGTTCAGTATCACCTACCGCTGCAATGGAGGTAACATGCAGTTAAAGTTGATAGAGTAAGTTCCGGAGATTCTTTCAAACTTGGCTGCATCATTTTGATCCTGAGAGCAAACCGCAAAGCTCAGTGTGGAAATCTCCTTCATCACCAACCCCCAAAAAAGCAAAAGTGGCTACTTCTGCAGGGAAAGTTATGGTCATCGCATTCTTTGATATTCATGGAATGGTTTATCAGCATGTTGTAACTGCACACACATCAGTAACTGGACAATACTACAGGTATGTCCTGAAAACATTGCAAGTTCATATCAGGCGCAAAAGACCAGGTTTCCATGAAGCAGGCTGGATGCTGCACCACGATAAGGCGCGGCCGCATATTGCCAATGTTGTTGCTGAATGTCTTGCAAAAATCAACGTAAAGTGCATCGCTCACCCTCTCTATAGTCTGGATTTAGCCCCATGTGACTTTTTTCTTTTCCATAACTTGAAGAAGAGCTTCGTGTGAGGCAGAAACAGTGGTGAAGGCTGCGGAGACGATTTTGAAGGATCTCAAAAAGTGGTTTCCAGCATGTCTTTGAAGATTGGCAGAAACGCTGTGACAAGTGCATCGCATTCAGGGGAGACTATTTTGAGAAGGACCATCAAAATTATGAGGATGAGTAAAGGTACGTTGTCAAAAAGATATTGTGATCATTCTTTATTGAACATCCCTCGTAATAAAATTGTATTTTTAATTAAAATTATTCTTTTAACTTGACAAATGCTTGTTAAGTTTTACAATGGAAATTTAAACAATAATACTGGTAAAAAAAATTTTTTCGATCTTAGTAAACAAATTTGGACTGTAATGGGTTAATTTTTTTTTATTAAATCGTTCCCCTGTAAACGTGTATAAAAAACATTTCTATAGGCGATTATCCAACAATCGGTAAGTAGATAACAGAATAAGGTTTTATTAAGGTAGGTAACAGTTTGCAAAAAAAATGAATGAAGAAAGAACATGAATTTAATACATATAAGTTTTTATTACTAATAAACTCATAGGGAAAAAATAAAATTCTTGTAATGTAGGGACGTTGTAATAAGGATGAATTGAAAATAATGCAATAGTTACATTTAAGGGTTTCCTTAATGTAACGTTACTGAAGTAATGAAGTTGTTAGTAACTACCTACTCATTAGCAATTACCCAATAACGCTCTCAAGATGGTTAGCAAATCTGGGTGAAATGATTCGCTGCATGTGCAGTGTTATCGCGTCGTTGGGCTTTAATGTTTCTGTTCTCCAGCAATATAACCTTTCAAAATGTAATTACCGCGTTATATATTATGCCCTATGCGAATATTTAAGTTATTATACATTTAACTTCAATCATATTTATGTTGGTGGTAGTGATGTGTTTTCCTTTTGTGTATCTGCATCGCCTGATGTTACATTTAGACTCAGATATATCTCAGTTCATCTGTACAAACTGTGTTTAAGTGCAGGAATGTAAAAATAAGTATAATTATAAACCATCACTGTAATCAAAGCTTTGACACAGCTACAGAAATGTATTTTATAGTGTTATTACATCAAATAACAAACTGTTATGTATTTCAAATGGGAAGGTGTTTGACCTTGAGCGCTACTAGTTGAGCAACCAATCGGAGTCCTGCGGTGTTGTCGTATTGCTTTCCCGCTAAGTGGTGTGTGAGGAGCGTCAACCTAAACAGTCTGTATGAAATACTATTCGCGCTAAGACAAAAATTCAGATTTTGACGAAACTGGTCCAATTGGAAGGTAGAGAGTAATGTATCTAACATAACCATGCAAGCCCCATATTTTTAGCTGAAATAGTTTTTCTAATACAAATAAATAAACCACTATTACCTGTATTATAACAATAAATCGCGACGTAAGCACTGTATGAATATCATTATTGGTTGGCATGTATGCGTGTACCTATATTTGTAATTACTTAGAATTGAAACGTAAATGTTGACATGACGTGATAAAAGAATTACTTTGTTAATCCAATTCGAGCGAGAGGAAACAAATTTGCTGCTACCCTGGCAAAACGTGTCTGGTGACATTATATCTTTATTTATGAATGGTACGTAATCTCAATTTACTTTAGAGAGTTCAAAGTGGTTGTTGTGTATGTAAGTAAATATACTTTTAATTACTCAGAACTGATATTTAAACTACTGATATGACGGATAAAAGAATTACTGTGAATAAGTCAAGCTGTTATATTCGAGAAAGAGCAAACATTTCATTTCCTGTTAGCCTGTGGAATGCTGTATGCTTATGTTTATGAATGAATGCTGGATAAGAAGTGTTTATTTACTCAGGAGAGTTTAGATCAATATCATTCAGTTGTTCTTTACACAACAGTAGAGTAAGAGTTAAATAGTGCAATGGCTTCTTGCGGTGAATTTAGTGGCGAGTCAAAAATGCTGGTATTGCGAAGTCAGGCTCGAAGCCCTATTTTTAAGGTGCACAGTTCTTCAAAAATTTTTCGGAAACAAAAATTAAAAATGAGTTATTGCAAAGAGTACTTCCGTTTAAAAACACGGAAAAAATGTATCAGCTGAATTAACTTGCAATTGAAACGGGACATGAGGTAATACGCCTCCCACCTTACCACTGTCAATATAATCGAATTGAGTTGGTATGAGCTCAAATAAAAAGGGGGATTGCAAAAATAAATAATACTTTTAAACTGACGGACGTTAAACGACTTGTTTACGAAGAAATTGACAAGGTAACAAAACAGGACTGGGAAAACTGCGTGAGGCATGCAGAAAACGTTCAAGAAGACGATTTTATGAAACAAATAGCACGTGACGAGATCTTGGAACCTATAATCATAAATTTGCAAGACTCAGACGATGAAGACAGTGATAATGACGAATTGTCTCTTAACGGAAGTGACATTGACAGCGATTTGGATGAGCCACTGGCAGTTCCATTGGATTAGAAAAATAGGTAATTCATAAACTATAATTATAGTTATAGTATTTAAAAATATACATAATTTGCGAAAATTCTTTTTCCAATTTTGATTTGGCAACTGCATAATTGTAAAAGTTTGTAAAATATAATTTGCTTGCCCTTACGTCTGCGCCAAGCAGACATACATGTTCTATGAGTATGGGAGAGAGAGGGAAATAAAGCAATGGGGTAACAAGCTGGCAAAGCTGAGCGTGTTAGGGCATCTGATTAGCTGGACTCCAGAACCCTTCCCATTTGAAACACATAATAAGACTGTATCGACATTCTTTCATATTTATTAAGTACAATACCTAATTGTTATTGGTACCAGTGACGCAATGTAACTCGAACGTGAAAACAACTACGACAGTTATAACCGTTACCCAAAATAACTGTGACATCGTAGTTTGTTACGTCGCTAAGCTTGGCCGTGTGGTGGAGGACTGTACGATGGGAGTGTCAGTGACTAGGTCAGTGTACGAGGGTCACGTGACGACACCACCCGCGGGGCCTAGTCCGATGAACGACGTGGCCTCCTACGCGAGTCACCACCCCCCATGGCCCGCTACAACGCATTAGGGTGGGAAACAATGCGCTTGATTGATCTTCAGCACTCCACCTTAGGACACAAACTTATCCACGCCAGATCGATTCGTGTTCGCTTTGCCATCGCCGTCGTGCCTGTCTTCCGGGAACGTTTGGCTACATCATCTAATGGAATTAAGTTTTATCTCTTCAGCAGTTTTACATACAGCAGGTTGCCAACTTTGCTGTGTGTTCTAGTGTTTAATGTGCGAGTTGAAACCTGATTTTAAAATATGAACCGCAATGTAATGTCTTCTATTAACACTGTTTATTGCAGAGATATCTACAGCATAAGAAATGAATGGACTCTGAAATTTGAAACCGAAATTCCTCCGATAAAGAGAACTTTTGGGAAATATTTGCATTCAAAACACAATTTATAAAATGTCTCATAATAATAATAATAATAATAATAATAATAATAATAATAATAATAATAATAATAATAATAATAATAATAATAATAATAATAATAATAATAATAATAATAATAATAATAATAATAATAATAATAATAATAATAATAATAATAATAATAATAATAATAATAATAATAATAATAATAATAATAATAATAATAATAATAATAATAATAATAATAATAATAATAATAATAATAATAATAATAATAATAATAATAATAATAATAATAATAATAATAATAATAATAATAATAATAATAATAATAATAACAATAATAATAACAATAATAATAATAATAACAATAACAATAACAATAACAATAACAATAACAATAACAATAACAATAACAATAACAATAACAATAACAATAACAATAACAATAACAATAACAATAACAATAACAATAACAATAACAATAACAATAACAATAACAATAACAATAACAATAACAATAACAATAACAATAACAATAACAATAATAATAATAATAATAATAATAATAATAATAATAATAATAATAATAATAATAATAATAATAATAATAATAATAATAATAATAATAATAATAATAATAATAATAATAATAATAATAATAATAATAATAATAATAATAATAATAATAATAATAATAATAATAATAATAATAATAATAATAATAATAATAATAATAATAATAATAATAATAATAATAATAATAATAATAATAATAATAATAATAATAATAATAATAATAATAATAATAATAATAATAATAATAATAATAATAATAATAATAATAATAATAATAATAATAATAATAATAATAATAATAATAATAATAATAATAATAATAATCTATCTCCCTGATATTTCGCGGAATGATTAACAATTAGGGATGAGTCGATATCAGTTTTGTCGATTCTCGATACCGATACACGATATTTTCCACGATACTTCGATACTCGATACCGCCATTTCTACTTTAGTTTCAATACAAAATAGAATGTTGGGAGAACTGTGTAATGCCAATGAAATTAATTAGGTGCACATATTTAATGATATTAAAATTTAAGACTTATTTTGCTTATTTTAAACTCTACGTTAGATAAAAGCAAATGCGTTTTTTAAACACTCCAATTTTATAAGTTTTTGTTCAAAACTACTAGATTTTCACTTTTTCGGGATTAAGTCTACTTCTTTTCCTGTCACATATGAGTCCTGCTATGCTAAATAGTCTTTCAGAGAAAACTGTTGCAGGTGGAACACACAAACGTTTAGTGGCTAATTTGTTTTAGTTTTGGAAATGTTGAATTTGTTTTCTGGTAATGCAGTGCACTAAAAAGAGAAGGTGACAAATCGTCGTTGAGATATGCAGCGATTTCTTCTTGGGAACTAGTAACTGACACTGCATCTGACACACGATTATTTTCTTGTATAATGGTACCACATATACCACATTCCTGGCAATTTTTCGGGCTTTGCAGTGTTCTTATTACGGCAATAATATTTAGTGACTTTAAAATAAAATTTGCAAAATCACTACCGAAGTATCGAAAAAGAATCGAGCGAATTTTCTGACGTATCGTTTGATATCGACACCGTGCAAGTATCGTGAGTATCGAAGACCCACCCCTATTAAGAATATAAATGAACCTGTGTCTGTAATTTAATCTTTAGAAGGAAATATAAAGAAAGAAACAAACAAAACATCCAAAGATATCACAGAATGAAAATAAGTGAATAAATTAGCTTTGGGCAATTGTTTAAAAGTCAAATTCCGTTAGATGTTAAAGGAAGTATATAACTGGGAAGTGAAGAATGAAATACAGAAGTCAGACAGCATAAAGAGCGCAAGAGAAGATAATCACTCCATTCCAAATTTACATCCACGATGAAACATTCTTGTTACCTCCCAGTTCATCAAGAATTTCTCATACAAGATTAATATCACTATCATATTAATGAATGAATGAACGATTGAATGAATGAACTATTGAGTGAGTGAATGAGTGAGTGAATGAATGAATGAATGAATGAGTGGGTGAGTGAATGAATGAGTGGGTGAGTGGGTGAATGAACGAACGAACAAACGAATGAATAATGAATGAATGAATCCTATACTTCCTTAAGTGGAACATAGGGCCTGCTGAACCGTGCAACCTCGAGGCCCACAAATCTCTCCATCTGCCGGCCAGCTTGGCAGAGATTCTGGCGGACGACGAACATGCGGTAGTCAAAGTTTTTAAGTTGCTTTTAACTGTTGATTTTAGAATTTAATTCTTAAACTTTACCTTTTTAAACATTTTTATCGGTTCCTGGTTTTATGTCTGTTTTAGTTTTTACTAACGTGCGTGTCTTTTACCTTATTTTATTTAGGGTGGATTTATTTTAGCTATTTTACCTCCTGTTTTAGTAGGTTTTTGCTTTTTAGGGCGCTGATGATGTGCCGTTGAGCGCCCATAAACATAATTCATTCATTCATTTCGAGGCCTACAGGCAACGGGTTGAGGATGAGAGGTTTCCTGATCAGAGAGATTCCGGGATGAGTGATCAGCCCACCGTCGGAAAAGAAACAATCATATACTTTTAAAAAATTACAATTCCTAAGAATTAATATCTTAACTTTATCTTGAGTTTTATACAGCTGCAAATCCTTAAAGAGGTATAAAACTCACTGTAGAAAAATATCTGACGCAACACTCTCACAAGGTGTTCTTTGGGCTTTATAAATCACCCACGCACACACAGATATGCATATACACGTATTACATTTCTCTTCGCGTATCTCTTTTGAATTTAAAGAATTACAAATAGCAAAATGTCAGAAATTGCGACAAATGACAACACAAACCTGGAAATATTCAAACATACTTAATGAAATATTTCAAAAACAGTACTACGAAAACAAGTATGTCATAATGTTTTAATATCCTCTACACCTTTCCTGTTTTAATTGTTATTGTCTATTTCTTACATATTTCTATATTTTGTAAATAAACTCAGTCTAAATGAAGAGGACTTCATGGACTATTTGTCGAAAGTTCAGGATGTTAGTTATGTGGTACTTAAAAATCGTTAACCTACATATTTTCATTCAAAGGGTGGTTTTGTGTGTGTGTGGCAACCTTGAGAGATACTGTAATTTGAAAACGAGATTTGGAATTCTTTCAGTGTTTTCGTTTATAAGTTATGTTGTTTACGTACACGCGTACGCAAATACCTCATGTCTTCACCGGGTCTCAAAACAGTACCTCCAGTGACAGCGTGCATTGAAATGTTGGATAAAGTGTACTTGACTTATCTACCATAGACAAATTATAGGTCTGGCCACCTACTCAAAGAAACCGAGCAAGGTGACGCCACAGAAACGTATTTGGGAGATCTCGCGTTCGATCCCTGCCCTCTGCAGGGATCTGACCTATCGTTTCATTCGAGGTTTTCCAGGTTTGGTAGGAGAATGCTGCCATTTTTTTTTTTTTTTTTTTCAATTTAAGACCTCCAATGTTAAGTTATATCGGAGGATGAATGAAAATGATGAAATGATGCTCAAATGAGCCCAATGTCCATAGAGCTTAGAGTTACCCGACATTCATCCTTCAGGATAAGGGAAAATCCACGAAACATATCTTTTCAGTCAACTGATCCTGACCGAGATTCGAACGTGGCCTCTTGAACGTGAGGCAGGCGCGCTACACCTACGCTACCGAGGCGGGAATCTCACACCTTTTCTGTTCCTTACTCCCTGCACCCACCATCTCTTATCGTCATCTGTTTCAGGACCAATGTTCGGCGAGTTGGCGACTGTGCGGTGGATATACCTACTGTATGCCCACGACAAGAAGGCTAGAGGGAAATGAAGGGGAGCTTGAACCATTTATCTGCTCCGGCAGCAGTTCTGTTTACTACGAAATGAGTGTGTGAGAGTGCATATGACTCACCCATGCTATTAGTTCTAATGTTGGTTGCAGTAAATGCAGCGATGGGTATTATGTATGGGTGAGTTATGTGACAACACTTGTGTATTTTAAACGAGCCTTCCATCCTTGTCATACTGGGAAGACGAACACCGAGGGGACAGCAAAAGTGATTACGTTATACATTCCTCTAGCTTGCCTTTTTGTCCTGGATAAACAGTACGCTACAGAGGTTTCCTCTGACGTTAGTATGGACTCGTTGGGACCGGATTTCATGGTGCGATGAGACGTTGAAGATGCTATGATGATGTACCACATTGTGGCGATATTTTCTTATTCTCCTACACCATTTGAAGAAGTATTTCTTATTATTACTCGCTGCAACTCAGGAACGTCCATCTTCTGCGATGATCAAACATATTCTCGCACAATTCCGATTATTACATTCCTAATACAATTATTTTCTTAGAGTTTTCTTGTCTTTACACACACCCGATTTTTTCGCTTTTCAGACATCTAACTTGCACTATATCCAAGCTTCTACTCAATTTGATGAATTATTGAAACTGTTCGAATTCTCTGATTTGCAACCCTTTTACTCTTTCGTAAAATATTCTGGCTCATTCTTTATGTGAGCGCCAGAGCCATGAGCCACTTCTTCAATTTTCAGAAAATAAGGTTCCAATTTAACTTTTATTTTGATCCGTTCGCTTCGTCATATTCCGCAAATTAAAACACGTCTGTTCTCTTTGACGTTACACAAACGAAAGACGCTTTCTTTCCTCCCTGTTTTTCCAAGATTATTGATTTTTCATCATCTCGTTGCCATCACTACCAATCAAACTTAATTTTTAGTGGTCCACGTCACACATTACATAATCTCACTTTTAAAACTACCAATGGTAAAACATTCACATTATTTCATTTACATGTTGCGTCATCTCGTGACCTACTTAATTTTAACCATTTTTCTTGCTTATTCTAACATGTCCATATTGATTCTTAAACCACATATTTAAACATATTTAAATATTTTTCAACTCTCGGGGCCCAAACCAAAACAACCGTTACATCGCTTCCGAGAGGGCCCCATCCGAGGGGGCATTGCGGGTTTGAGGAATGTGGATGGGCTAACCAGTGCCGAAAGCCTTCGAAACGGAAACGTTAGAGACCCCATCCACGCTTTCACCCAGCTCTTGTCGCCCTTGGGTCTCTACCCTCCCTCACAAGGGTAACAGAAGCAAAAGCGCCTGCTTGTAGTGCTCTACTTCTGGAGAACCTTCCGTTTGTCCAAACTTGAACTTAACACTTCCTAAATATATCAAAAATATTTTGAAAAACCATGCTTTTAAGTTTAAATTATTATAAACATACCTACAAAAGACACAATGTACGAACTACATTTACATTTATATTAAAGAAATAATAAATAAGATAATATTTCCAAATAAACTCTGTAAAAACACAAAAGTCTGGCATATCGCACTCTGTTCTCTTTATACAAACTACTCTTAGAAAGCTTATATCTACAACATGTTAATTGAGAATAGCATTTGCAGAAACTGTTTTAATACATATTTCCTAATAATAAGTAGACAAAGTATAGTATCTAGTATACTAAGCTACTTGTGCGATATTACTCCAGGCAATTCATTCTTGACACATAGAGTATTAAACAATCTGCTATATTTTGAATTATCGTCTTTCCCTTTTCCTTGCAACAAAATACCAATAACAATGAAAAGTGTTATAACATCTTAAATGTTCATCCAGGAAAGGTGGTGAATATCAACAAACATGTGGTGAAATTATACTGAAACGTCAGTTTGTTTCACTTATTTTTTACTATTTATTTATTTTCATCCAGTTTATCATACGTATGATTTTGGACATGTCAGAAATAGAATTACATATTTACAAATTAGTTTCTCAGATTTCCTTCAAGTCGTATAAACTTTTGTTAATCAGATACATCCTCAACTTCCTTTCAAATTGCTGTTTGGAAACAGCTGCAGATTTAATGTCTTGTGGTAGTTTGTTATAGAGCGTGATTCTGGAAATATATACATCTTTTAGAGATACACTTTTATTCACTCTATCCTAAAATAGTCCACGTTTCATCTTATATAGTGTTCATGAATTTGGTTGTTTTTGATTGGTTTGAACTTATCTATTACATACATTATTGCTCTGAATGCATAGAGAGAGTAGATGGTAAGTAGTTGTTTTTTTATTAATGATGGTTTCCTTACATGATTCCCTTGCTTTTAGATTAAACTTGATTCTACTACATTTATTTTGATATATACAGTCCGGCCGCTCTATCTCCGGCTCTGACAGTTCTCGAGAGGGGGAAGCGCGTTGTTGCCAGTTCTTTAGCGGGAATTTCAAGTAGAGGAACATGTGTATTTTAAATATCTCACGCATTTGCAGATCGTAACTTCGTAAATGTACGTGGACAATGTGTATATACATCATCCCAGAATAATTGCATATGGAGACAATATACCATTTACTGGAAAAGAAATAACAAAAAGCTACTTCGCAGGAGTGGGAAATTCCTTTCTCACATAATATTGATATACATGTCACCTTATAGCATCCTTTTGGAAAGCATTAAGTGAAGCTTTAAGGCTGCCTCGTTGCCTTTGCTTTCCCGTTGTACGCAGAACTGCAGACGGCGAACTTAAATCAGCTGGCACTTTTCCTTGGTCACATTCTTCCCACCTTCAAGGCGTCACAAACTCTGTCCAGCACCTTGGTAACAGGGGGTAGAGGTCCACCATTGCCCCGCTCCTTCTCGAAGTACTCACGTAGCCTGAATATAAATTCACGGCTTAGGATCTTATGAGAGCCGATTTTTTCTTGAATTCTGACGAACCAGTAGCCATATTACTATAAAAGCGATGATAATAATAAGACTTACAGACGCTACAAATCGGAATTCACGCACACACAGAAAAAATTAAACAAACCACCAGCGCGGGATCCAAAAGCAACTAAAAGCCACTTGGTCTACACAAAATTGCAGCGGCTACACGGTGCTGGGTTTGCAAGCCACGCTTAGTAGCGACAGCGCTGATTGGCGCTAGCAGACAGTTTTAACTTCCTAACCACGACACCGGATACACAGACTCTCAGTACCACCAACAGAAGCAGTTGGTGTGCGTGAAAGGTGGGAACGAAATATTCGAATAGAGTGATGTTGTAAAGAATATCTTGCATGATAATGAAATTACAAGTTGGATTTCAATGTTTTGAGGCTAATATAGTCCTATACTCTCATTATAAAGATAATTCTGACGATATGTTTTCAATTACTCGTTATTATATATTGGTACTATTAACCTTCCCCCTCCACCTCCTGCAGCCACTAAATGTCAGAGCCGGAGATAGAGCGGCCGGACTTAAAGTAATTTGCCCATATACGTTTTTGCAGCAGCATCCCAGATTTCAATTCCACAAAGTATTTTTTAGTTCCGTAGCCCGGATTCCTGGGAAACATCGGACGTCATATCCTTTGTCCCTACAAATTTCATCAGCGAATTTTAATAAAGAGTTGCGTTAAACGAAGGATATTTCCATATTTATTTTGTTGTAACATTACGTAAATTTCATAAAAAGAGATGCAACCGACTAGAATAAAGGGACAGGCATTTACCTAACCTTGGAAGTACAGAAGATGAATTCTACTACAGTTGCTACCTTGGTAAATATCCTTCACCATATTCCCCAACTAGATGCTAAGCATGGAGGATTATCCCTGAGTTACATCTCTTTCTTTTATTCTTCTCTCTTGACTTTCCTGCTGTTCGTAAAGAGCACTCTCTACTTCCTATACACACCAAATACCTTTCCCTCTATACCCTATCAAATACAAATCGATAGCTGTCATATTTGTTGTTCATCTTTTTCACTATGTCCAAATGTCTTTATTTAGCTCCTGTGGGAGTTTTATCAAAGTCAATGCACATTTTTTCTATCGATAAAATTGCCTAAAAGCCCTTCAGATGCGTAACCTCCAGTTGTTAATTGCCCGGAGTACTTGAGGCACATGCCCCCTCCCGTGGGAGAGTTTTCAGTGGAGTACCGAGATCACGTCTCTCGATAGCCCACCCCTTCTGATATCTCTGTGTAAAGAGAGCAATACATGACGGTGTGCATTACTGCAGTAACTCGATATTCACTTTTCTCTCAGAAAAGAAAACAAAAGAACACTTAAAAGGAGAATATTCCCACAGTGCATCACGAAGAAATTTTATTATGGACGAGGTGACTCAAGCTATGTCTTATAACTGAGTGTTCACTAATTTCTCTATTGTTTACCTGAAAGATAAAAAGGATTTTTAGACAGCTGATAGTACGAGGGCTATCCAGAAAGTAGATTACGTTTTCGTCTGTTTCCGCTAGGGGCGGGGCTAGCGCGGCCATTTTGGGGTCAGAGCTTTGCGCAGCTCAGTCGTCATCTAGCCGTGCTAGTGAGAGGTTTGTGCTGTGCTCCGTTCAGATACTGTGACGGTTTGAAATGTCTGCGTTAATTGAAAATCCCGCGAGCTGCGAGGTGCGTGCAGTAATAAGGTTTCTGACTGCAAAAAACTGTAAACCGATAGAAATCTATCGGCAGCTTTGTGAAGTGTATGGGGACAACATTATCACTGAAGGTGGAGTGCGTCAGTGGGTCATCAGATTTAAAAATGGCCGAACCAATGTTCACGACGAAGATCGAAGTGGGAGACCCAGCATAGTGACTGCCGAACTTGTCGAAAAAGTCGATGCTAAAGTCCGTGAAAATCGAAGGTTCACAATAACGGAACTTTCTTTGAGTTTTCCACAAATTTCGCGAAGTTTGTTGCACGAAATCATCAGCGAAAAGCTTGGTTACCACAAGTTTTGTGCAAGATGGATTCCAAAAATCTTGACAGAGGACCACAAAAATCAGCGAATGGCTGCAGCGTTGAACTTTTTGGACGTTTACCATAAGGATGGTGACTCTTTACTCGATCACATCGTTACTGGTGACGAAACATGGGTGAAACACGTGAACTGTGAAACGAAATTGCAATCAATGCAGTGGGGGCACACAAGTTCTCCCCAAAAACACAAGAAATGCATGCAAACAATGTCGGCAAGGAAGATGATGGCGACTGTTTTTTGGGACAGAAAAGGTGTGATTTTGGTGGACTTCCTGGAAAGAGGCACTACAATAAACTCTCAAAGGTATTGCCAAACTCTCCAAAAACTCAGAAGAGTCATTCAAAACAAGCGCAGAGGAATGTTGAGCTCTAAGATCTTGTTGATTCACGATAACGCCCGGCCCCACACGGCAAATGTCACTCGTGAAGTTCTTGAATCTTTTAAGTGGGAGTTGTTTCCTCATCCGCCGTACAGTCCCGACCTGGCACCGAGCGACTTCCACCTATTCCCAGCAATGAAGAAGTGGCTGGCTATGCAGCGTTTTGATGACGACGCACAGCTGCAAGAAGAGGTAACGAAGTGGTTGAAGGCGCAGGCGGCCGAATTTTTCGACGAAGGAATTTCCAAGCTCGTACATCGCTACGATAAATGCCTTAATTTGAATGGTGACTATGTCGAAAAGTAGTATTTGAGTGTGGCTTTCATCTGTATATAATAAAATTTGTTTCCTATACTTTGTTTACTTTTTATTCCAAAACGTAATCTACTTTCTGGATAGCCCTCGTAAATAGGGCCTTCTAGTAGTTCACGACTATGTTAAAATTAGAAAATTCCTCCGAGCAGTGCTCAAAATCTTTTAACACGTCGGTAATGCCAAATTTGATTTCTTGCGGAATGTGAGAATCGTTTCATTCAAGAAGGCGGTGAATCTGAATTTAAAATGGTGGGTCATTTGATTGTGAACATGGGCTATAATGAATCTGTGGCGGTAGCGTGTCTGTCTCACGTTCAAGACAGGCTGACCCTCGGTCAGGCTGAGTTAAATAGATCAGTTTTTCCAGGGTTTTCCCTTATCCTGAAAGATGAATATCGGGTAACACTAAGCTCTGTGGACTTTGGTTCATTTGAGCATCATTTTACCCATTTCATCCATCGTTGGATATGACAACGTTGGAGGACGTAAATTACAACAACAAAAATGTTCACCTTAAAAGAGTGAAATTAGAACTGTTACCCAAAAAACTCAAGAAATCGTTATATAATTTCCACTACCTCCCTTATACAGAAAGTTTTGGTTTTCTAAAGGTAATGTTGTCAACACTGATACTAAGCAAGCCAAATAAACATCGCAGTCCCATAAACATCGTGGCCACGAGGAAGTTAAAACAATATTATATAGGTGTGTACATATATTAGGGCTGAATCGATACCAGTTTTTCTCGATACTCAATTCTCGATACCGGTACACGATATTTTCCATGATGCTCGATACTTTGATACTCGATACTGTCATTTCTACTTCTAGTCTCAATACAAAATAGAATGTTGGGAGAACCGTGTAATGCCAATAAAATTAATTAGGTGCATATATTTAAAGAGACAATAGTTAAAACCAACGGATTCTTATATTTTAAACTCTATTTTAGACATTTAAAAGCAAAACGGTCCACTTTTATAACTTTTTGTTAAAAAATACTAGTATTTTCATTCCTTCTGGGTCAAGTCTACTTCTCTTTCTGTCATATGAGTCCTGCTGCGCTAAATAGTCTTTCAGAGAAAATTGTTGCAGGTGAAATACAGAAATATTTTGCACCCCCTTTTTTAGTTCTGCAAATTTTGAATTTTTTCCAGTAATCCAGTACACTAGAAAGAGGATGTAACAAATCGTCGTTGAGATGGCAGTGTTAACATTGATTAACTTACAAATCAAGAATTGCAAAAACAAAATTTACTACAAACTATTATCTCTCGATGGTTGTAGTGTAAGTGTTTTCTAAAGGGGGCTAGTATATTAGTATTGATGAACTCGAAACACATGTATCCAGTGAAGTCTCAATTTGAAATTTTTGTGCAGAATGTAGTAAGTTTTCTACTATTCTGTAATGATAGAGAAGGTAGCAAACATGTGGTATTATGCAGAGGTGGCCGGTGAGGCATTGTATTGATGATGCCATAAATAATAAATAATAAATAAATAAGGATTGTTAAAAAAATATATATACATGTGTGTACCAATTTCAAACGATTTAAATAATCTTATCAATAATCCATCCTATTTAACAACATATTGTAACAAACAGAACGTACAGGAAAACGGAAATAGATATTTATTATATCCGTACTCTTGTTACGCACAGGTGTAACGAGTACAGTAAAAGTTTGATAATACAGTTCATGGAGAATGTGATACGAAGCGTTCGTGTACAATTTCCCGACAGAGAGACAGTTATCTTAAGTCTCGTGCTTTACTGCACTCTAACGGATAAAGCGTAAGTTATGCGTCAGAGAAACCTCGGCACCACCTTCTCCCTTAAGAAGCCGTGTATAAGCAGACATCCTAGCCGTTAATACAGGCGCCTATGAACATAGATAGTGCCGTTCTGGAATCGGCGCCAAGCCACGGTAAACAACCAGGACAGAGCACTTGCGTTTAACGCGCCTATTCACACGAGGGAGAAGATACTTAGAAACAATCCTTTTTGTGCAATTCCTATACACTTCTCTTTCTTTCGTTTTCATACAGATAGTGCCATGGCACAGCGGCACTACCTCAGAAATCGCCGCTGATATTATGATTACATACTTATTCTTTAATATTGAAATACAGGGCGCCGGGGTAGCGCGGTGGTTTCGTTCGCGGCTCCCGTTCTAAGGGTCCCGAGTTCGATTCCCGGCTCTGGGGTTGGCGATTTTAAGTCGGCCCTATCCACGCCTTCACCTCTGTCTAGCACACGTGAAGTATCCCCTATGCCCAACGTGGTTCGGAGTCCACGGTAAAAACTGTAGGTCCTCTCACCTCACCGCCATCTTCACTATCACCCTATCATCGGAGGTAATGGACACCGCCCTCTGGGTGCCTCCACCTGAGAAATGGGTCCGGTCATCACTTGGTGGGGTGAGATTACCCCGAAGGCAAAGGTTGCCATGTGGGGAGTGTTAGTAACTAACTAACTAATATTGAAATACATTTTTGAAAGTACTGATCTTTCTTGCAATCTAGCGATATTTTCTTCCTGGTCTACCGATATGTGGCTCTAACAAGTTGGCAGCACTGTGAAATTCCGTCGCAGGTCTATGCCAGTAATTAACCGCTGACATATTCTGACACTTTGTGCCGGTTCGTGTACACAGCAAACAAAACGATTTCCCATGAATATGGGGGTAAGGCGTGACGATAAGCTTGCTCTTATAACAGTCACGTTGACGTTTGTTTTGAGATCTCGCAAGATACCTACCGGGTCAAGGGTTGCAAAGGAGAGGGTGACTCCACAACCCGGACGTGCCCAAGAGGGCAGAAGCACATCGCGCGCGTATAATAATGCACACAGAGCGGGTTTCTAACAAGCAAGCAGACTCCCGACATTCAGTAGCAGTACCCGGTGTTTCAAAACTTGCCTTACCTCTACACAAATACAGCACAACAAATTAAGAAATGCTTTTATCTAATGCAACGAAAGGTGCACCCAAATATTGTATGTATATTTCTTTATTATTATTATTATTATTTATTATTATTATTATTATTATTATTATTATTATTATTATTATTATTATTATTATTATTATTATTATTATTATTATTATTATTATTATTATTATTATTATTATTATTATTATTATTATTATTATTATTATTATTATTATTATTATTATTATTATTATTATTATTATTATTATTATTATTATTATTATTATTATTATTATTATTATTATTATTATTATTATTATTATTATTATTATTATTATTATTATTATTATTATTATTATTATTATTATTATTATTATTATTATTATTATTATTATTATTATTATTATTATTATTATTATTATTATTATTATTATTATTATTATTATTATTATTATTATTATTATTATTATTATTATTATTATTATTATTATTATTATTATTATTATTATTATTATTATTATTATTATTATTATTATTATTATTATTATTATTATTATTATTATTATTATTATTATTATTATTATTATTATTATTATTATTATTATTATTATTATTATTATTATTATTATTATTATTATTATTATTATTATTATTACTATTATTATTATTATTATTATTATTATTATTATTATTATTATTATTATTATTATTATTATTATTATTATTATTATTATTATTATTAAAGTGCTATGACTGCCAATATTCCTTTGTACACAGGGTATGAAACACCCCCTAATAGAGGTTTATTTTACGAGTGGTAAATCTATGACATAGGATCATCGGTTTTACATTCCTTCTGTAATAAGTAATGATAAGCAATTTAAACTCGAAAAAAGCCATCGTCCTCTGCCGATTTGATCCCTGGCCTCGGGAACTAGAGGCCAGTATGTTGCCATGGAATAAATGTGTATCTTGAGGTCAACTGATTTTAAAATTAAATTCCTGCTCCTAGAGTCTGTCTAGTGAACGCGAGTGCAGTTGCTGCTCAAAGGAAACTACCCTCCCGCCCACGAATGACCGTCATAAATCTATCTCCACACTTCAGAAATGGAACACTGTGGTTGGGGACCAATAAAAACCCTTATTTTCTCGAAGTGACAGTCGCATGTCTACTCCACGTGGAGTCTCAGTTGCCAAAGTTCCAACTTCCAGTTGATCTGTTTCATTACGTGCAGAAATTCGTGGTGTGTCACGATGTGGAGACCGTGGGAGGGAAGTGCAGTGGTAAATGCAAATTAATTCGTAGATAACTTTCAGTCAAGTGAAAATAATCAAAGTGACCACAATAGTGTGAATAACTGGGCCGAGTTATATTACTGGAAAAGCTTCAAAAAACAAAGTTATAACGGGAACTTTTTCTAAGCAAATTCAAGCGCTTGTTTTGAACACATATAAATATGTGCTGACAAATAATCTTTATAAGGGGTCGTGCAGTAAACCTGATGATAAATTCTGGGTGTTCACAGAAATACAGTGAAATATTGTGACGAAAGGAATACCAAAGACGCCGATCAAGTGTGAAAACAAAAAGAAACGTTTCTCTAAAGTAGATAATTTCACATGCGATTTAAATCGTCGATAAATTTATAGATGCAAAAGAAAGGGCGCCCACCTTAGACGAATTGGTTGCCATTTGCAAGAAATTTGTGATTCTCCTTATCGGCACTGCATTTTGCGCGGTCTCCTAAAGGAGCTGGGTTTCAAATACCGTACTTTGAATAAGATAAGAGTTATTATGAAATCTAGGAGAATTCTAGCTTGGCGACACACTCACACACACACACACACACACACACACACACACACACACACACACACACACACACACACACACACACACTCACTCACTCACTCACTCACACACACATATGGAAGTTTTGCAGTAATGGACATAAGATAATTTATTTAGACGAAACCTCGTACGATACCCATGACGTATCGAGAAAGATGGCAACCTTGCAGAAAGGTCTGGGAGAAGGAGGGTCTGCGTTGTAAAACGATTATAAGGGTTCGTCAAAGGCAGCGGCCGACGTGCACACGAGTTAACTAAACAGACTTTACATTTACATGATTTTCTTCAAACACTTTCGTTATTACTAGGGTTGAGTATAGACACTTGCGATATCTCGATACTCACGATACCTGCATGGAATCGACATCCAATGATACTTCAGAAAATTCGCTCGGCTCTTTTCCGATACTTCAGTGCTGATTCTGCAATTTTTATTTTATTTTAAAACCATAGAACATTGTCGCAAGTAGAACATTGCAAAGCCCGAGAAATTGCAAGGCATGTAGTACCTGTACAGTAACATTATACAATAAAATAATTGTGTGTCAGATTCAGTGCCAGTTAACAGTTTCCAAGAATAAATCACTGCATATCTCAACGATTTATTCCTTCCTCTTTCAATGGATTACTGGAAAACAAATTCGAAATTTCCAGAACTAAAAAAAAAATAGTCTCTAAATATTTGTGTATTCTAGCTACAAGAGTTTTCTCTGAAAGATTATTTAGTACAGCAGGACTGATATGTGACAAAGAAAAGAAGTAAACTTGACCCAAAATAGTGAAAACGGTTACTTTATGTTTAAATTTTAGAATTGATTTAGGATTATCACTGAAAGGAGAGGAGATTAAAATGTGACGTAAAGATAGTGGAAAAGAGCGGTATATCGTAGTAATTATTCAAATTATTCAAAACTAATGTTAATTCTAATGAAAAATTATTTAAATTCAAATAATATTCAATTTTGTTTAAAATTAAATAATGTAAAAGAAATTAAGGTAAAAGTTAGTTAGTTAGTTACTAACACTCCCCACATGGCAACCTTGGCCTTCGGGGTAACCTCACCCCACCAAGTGATGACCGGACCCATTTCTCAGGTGGAGGCACCCAGAGGGCGGTGTCCATTACCTCCGATGATAGGGTGATAGTGAAGATGGCGGTGAGGTGAGAGGACCTACAGTTTTTACCGTGGACTCCGAACCACGTTGGGCATAGGGGATACTTCACATGTGCTAGACAGAGGTGAAGGCGTGGATAGGGCCGACTTAAAATCGCCAACCCCCAGAGCCGGGAATCGAACTCGGGACCCTTAGAACGGGAGCCGCGAACGAAACCACCGCGCTACCCCGGCGCCCTAAATTAAGGTAAAATAATTCAACAAATTTTAAATCACCATAGCAACGTGAACGAGCGAGAAGGGTACTAGCTAATTACGCGTCCTTCTGCATGTGACCACCGACGAGTACAGACGTATGCTATGTCTATCTGAAATCTTGCAGAGATTATTTTTTATTATGCAGTTAGCATGAATGATTTGTGCGTGTGCGTAAGTTAACACTAAATAACTAATGCATCAAGCATTCTTTGTGAAGTATTAGTGAGAAGTGCTTCAATAATTTTAAATTTAAAACTGAATTGTATCGACGAACAAAAGAAATTATTTTATAAAGTGTTCGTGGTAATTACAGAATGTTTTGTTGTAATTAAAACTTCAGTTTGCCCAGAAATTCAATGTGGATTAATCATTTTATCATCCTAAAGAAATCATATAATTTCTTCTTCTCCATCGAGATGAGGCCCGGTGGTAAGGTCTTATGCAATTTTGAGAGCAGCCGAGGAACATCTGGAACCCGACTTAAAGATCATCAGAAAGGTGAGCATCAAATCAGCACATTATCATCAGTCACCGAAACTGTTACAAAATGCTAGTATTTTTGACAAAAATCTTATAAAAGTGTACTGCTTTGCCTTTAAATACCTAATGTAGAGTTTAAAAATAAGAACAATGATGATTTTAAGTTTTGTTTCATTAAATATATGCACACATTTAATTTTATTAACATCGTTCTTCCAACATTCTATTTTGTATTGAAACTAGAAGTGGAAGTGACAGCATTAAGTATCGAAGTATCGGGTATCGTGTAAAATATCATGTATCGAGTATCGAGAAAAACTGTTATCGACCCATCCCTAGTTATTACACTCTGTACTCTTAAACAAAAAATTAAACATTGGTGTTCCTCATAAAATATATGTGCGTTTTCAGAGACAAGGATGCGAGAAAAAATATTTCAAGAAAATCCGTATTTTAAATGGATTCTTTTATTTCTAATAAAATATATATCATATTTACTGCAAATACAGTGCGATCCATATAAACCTGAACCATTCCAATAGGTCATAACTTTTCAACTAATAATAGGACACACGTGCAACTTTGGGAGAATATAATACAGTATTGGGAGATAACATTACACTATTTACATCTCAGAGAAGATGTTGGAAGTGTCCTCCACCAGCATCTATACATGTTTGCACTCGTCTCACTTTATTCTCTGAAGTTTTACGTAGAGTATCCTCGCCAATGTTACTTATTTCGGTTCGAATGGGCTCCTTGAGAACATCAATTGTCCATGGCCTGTTCTTGTAAACTACAAGATATCCCCCACAAGAAACAATCCGACGAGGTTAGGCCAATGGATCTGGGGGGCCACAGACCTTTTGAGATTATTCGATTATCAAAGAAACTGGTTACACGTTCCATGGTGTCATTAGATGTATGACATGTTGCTCCATCTTGCTTGAAATAACCTTATCTCAATTCGATATCATCTCCGTAAAATTTCAAAGAATATGGTAAGACGAGTGCAAACATGTCTAGATGCTGGTGGAGGATAGGTCCAACATTTTCTTTGAGATGTAAAAAGTGTAATGTAATATCCCAATTGTGTATTATATTCTCCCAATGTTGCACTGTGTAGTATTATTGGTTCGAAAGTTATATCCTATTGAAATGGTTCAGGTTTAAATGGATCGCACTGTAGAATTAAGTCCTCTTAAATCCGAATGATTCTTGTACACTTAATAAATACTTTAAATTTTTCCAGTAGAAAGTCGGTATTCGTTTTGTGTCGTGGTTATTTAAAAACACCATTTTCAAAACCATTACTTAGCACTCTACCTTTTTGAAAATAACAGTATCGCTGTAGTCTCCTACATCTGTTCTTATTCAAAAAGGAAAACACATAATGAAGGTTTATCCCAGTTTTCAATAAGTGAACATAAAAAAAGTTTTATTTGAGTAGCTTGTAGACGAGTGATAGTAAAAAGACATTTGAATACAACAGATTTGTTGCATATCTCTTTTACAAATAATCTCTAAAGAAGTTATTTTCCAATCTGCTTCCCCTTAATCTGTTATTTTCCTATCCGCTTCTGCATAATGTAGTTGGAATTTGCAGAAATAGTTTATTATGTGTTTATAACAGGATGCTGAGGCAGTTCTCTTTGAAGCGTACTTTCACATTAATCGAGAAGCACATTTGTAGAAATTATTTTATGATATTGATACGACAAAAGAGTCAGTCGCTTTAAGCTACGGTTGCTATGTGATGATTTGAAATACGTTTTCTTTATATGACCAGGGAGACACAAACGAATAATAACTGTCCATTTGAGAAAAGTATTTTAAAAATCAAACCAACAAGGAATACCTCGGAAATGATTAACTCCACAAAAATCATTCAGTATTTAATTTCCTTTGTCACGAAAATGTGTTAAATATAGGATTTTTTAATTAAGGTCGTTAAAAATGCGGAAGAAATGGAGAGCTATTGATACACTTCGTGCAAATCTTTGGAAGAAACTGAAATATCAACTTTGGTAACTATTCGTTTAGACTTGAAGTTTAATACTTCATATCACGTACTTGCTACCTATTACTTTCCTTCAAAAGCGGCTCTACCTTTATTAAAATAACATATATTCCAGGTGTTAATTATTATTTCATACACTTTGGTATATCCACTATTTTTATATCCTCATATTGTAAACAATTCATTCTACATGTATTCTAGAAAAAGTTAACCTGAAGTCGGCCCGGAGTTCCAGTTTTGGTCTATTGTACCTTCGTCCCTAGTGGGACACCCAAGGGAGCAAGAATAACGAAAGGGGAGACAGAAGGCGGCCGTCACAAGGTGTTACGACAGCGGAGAGGGCAGGGTCCCTGAAATTGCCCCATTGGAAACTCCCCGGCAGGCCAGCGCAACCGCTATCCCACCCACCCTGGTCCCGAATGGCCCTCTAGGATGGTCTGGAGAACAAAGACTGTCCTACAGAAGAATGAAGTGTTTACCAGGAACATCCCCGTAGGGGAGGGGATCTGTCCCCTTCAGCTGCCGTGGTGCGGGCGCTACTGACCCCTAGCACTCGTGGTACCTCTGACGTTACTAGAGGAACCTCGGGCCAAACATTCGAGCCCCTCTCTGATTGGGAGTTGTTCGGATTGGGTTGGACTCGAGGGGGCAGTGGTTCCCGATACTCGTGGGTGAGGGAAGCCATCAATATTCCCGCGTACCAGTCAGCATAGCTAGTAGAAGGTGTGCTAGATCACCAGGTGGCCCCACCGAGGTCATATCGGTAGCTTTCGCATTTTGGAGTTGGCGCGCGTAAGTGGCGTATCCACTTCCATCCCGTCTTGAGTCCACAGGACCAGATGGGGAGGGGGCTTGTTAGTCTCTAGGTCTTGCCCTATGGAAAGCTCCACGGAGGAGCCGGGCGCCCTTTTGAGACACCTCGGTGACTCCCTGGTCGAAGGAGGCCCGGGTTCTTGGTCCTACGGGTCCAGGACTAATGGGACTAATCTGACATTAACGTGTTTACCAGAAACATACCTTCCTGCCATGCAGCTCCGAGACAACCGCCGTCACTTCTACCCTGAAAGAGACCACCAGATGAGAGAGCCCGCCTCGGTAGCGTAGACGGTAGCATGTCTGCCTCACGTTCAAGAGGTCCCGAGTTCGAATCTCGGTCAGGGTGAGTTACCTGGATAAGGCTTTTTCAGGAGTTTTCCCTTATCCTTACAGACGAATGTCGGGTAGCTCTAAGCTCTATGGGCTCTGGACACATTTGAGCATCATTTCACCCATTTCATTCACCGTCCGATATGACTATACGTTGGAGGACGTAAAATTACAAAAAAAAAGATGAGAAATAATGTGAAATAATAATGGAGAGAAGAGGAGGGAGAGGAAATTCGATGGGTGTAATTCACCTACCGCCTGGCGACCCGGGAAACCCCCGAAAAACCCATTGTCAGGTAGGTGGGGCCACAGACGAAATCACCTGAGCCACCCCACTTGATATAAACGATGTTAACAAATCTACCTCTCAAAATAGCTAGAGTTCTTTACAACACTTAATTAAAACAACTTCAACCACTTCCTAGATACCCATCATTATTAGTTTGATTTTGTCATTTTTTAAAGTGCTGTCGCCGTTTAATGGTTTTTCGCAACTAGGGAAGAGAATAGAATTCTAAGCTTAGTATAGCTACCCTCTTTAAATATTTGAATATCGCTTTGATTTACTGTATCTTTTGCACCTAAGGTGGAATGCATAATTAAACTATTTCTGTATACCTTTATTCGATTAAGATGAAGTAAATATTCAAATAAACCTTTGTAGGGATAGTTTTAGAAGTTGTATAAACAATACTGAGTAGAAAAATTCATGTGAACGTAAAACATCAAAACTGTTTCTTTAAGTTTGGTTGATTTAGCAAGCAAGTTGAATGTATCACATGGGAAAGTTCCAAACGGAATCAACAAAACTTTTTGTCACACTGACTCATCAAAATATGTGTCTGGAATTTACACGAATCACCTTTATTAACGACTGACTTTCCTGGTTATGTTAGTACATTCTTTTTTCTGTTTTCATTCTCACGGCGCCTGCGAGTCAAAGACTTTTGTGAAGGGCAGGTACGTCATTACTTCTAACACATGCAATATCGCCTTTGAAGTAATTTGCTAATCCTTGAGGAGTGCACGCCACGCACTGGAACTTACAAAGATATTGGCAACCAGCCTCCAAGGGGGTGGGATTAGGAACCACAGCAACCCTCAGTCTGACAAATCTGCAGAAACAGTTCAAGGCTAGAGAGCACGGGCTGTGTAGGGAGGATGACGAACGACCCTCGATCAAGCAGCCCTCTAGCGTCCTCAGGGAACAACCTTCCGTTGGTTTGCGCATATACGGTTGACCCAATTTTCAATGATAGAAGAACGTAAATTAGCTCATACTTCTTTAATAACACGCGTTATGTTATTCATAAGATCAATTACTGTTCCTGGCTTGTTCGCATAAGCTTGAGATTTAACATGACCCCACAAAAATGAATCCAACGGCGTTAAATCACATCATCTTGGGGGCCAGTTAACATCACCACCACAAAAAATGGTGAAACTTTCGAGTGTCTCCTTCAGAGGATCGACTGTTTCGAGAGCAGAATGACAAGTGGCACCATCTTGCTGGAACCAGATGTTTCTGATTCATACCATACAATTAAAACCAAAAATATTCCCTTATAAGAGCCCGGTATATTTCTCCATTGACAGTTGGAGCTTCTCAATTTTCGTCTTAGACCAATAATTCCACCATACCAAAATACACACCATACAGTAACCTTTATCTGGATGAAGTGGTAGTTCTTGAGCATTGGATTGTGGTTCCTCCAATGGCGGTAATTTTGTTTGTTAACAAAACCGTCCATCTAAAAGTGGGCTTCGTCGTTGAAGATGATTTTTCGACAAAACTCCGGGTGAGCTTCCAATTGCTCCATAGCCCAATCAGGGAATACCCAGCTCAGCCTATGGTCGTTGGGCTTTAGTTCTTGAGTTAACACCATGTTTTAAGTGTAGATGCAGAATTCGCCAAGTTGTAGTCGGTGAAAGCCCCAATCCTTGCTCTGGAGCAATTGGTTTGTTTCTGTTCTTACGTACACTCTCAGGAACGGCGCCTATATTTTCATTGGACCACTTACGTCACTTACCACTTACGTCACTTACCACTTACTTCCTTGATCACTGACAGAATCACTTCTTTCAAATTCAACAATCAAACTCCGAATCGTTCTCTCTCAGAGACGATTATGCACACCGTAAACTTCACGTAATACACGGAAGGTTTGGCGAATATATGATCCATTTTGATAATACATTTTCACAATTTCTACATATTCCTGAATGCTATAACGTTCCAGGGCTATTTGTCAATAACATCTATAAACACACGAGACAAAGTGACTCCTGTAACTCAATAATAACGCCAGCTATCACATGTTAATAAGTATTTACTTTGATTTAATTTATTTAACAAATAAAATCTTGAATTTTCTTGGATTATCCTTAGAAATCCTCTCCATTGTGAATGACTTTTGTGTCACTGGTAGATCCTAAGATAGACGAAAATCTTACTGCACAAGAAACGTGCACCTTGTACTAACAATTTCTGTCAAATAAAACTTTGTTTGAGGCTATTTCTCAGATTTGAAACAGTTGTTACTTATTTCAAATCCCAAAACATTATTATTACCTTTTATTTTTGTTATTCTAAATTTATTTTTAAAAACATTTAAGAAGAAATAATTATAACCTATTGCAGTGTTTGTTATGTGAACAAGATTAATAAATGTGTGAAAGAAAGATGTGTAATATAGGGTGAAGTGTGTCGCTTGTCGTTAAGGCAACGCGAATCAATCAATAACCTTGGTTCTTCCTAAAAAGAGATGCGAGATGTTCAGACGTGTTCTTACACGCTAGTAAAAGTATTCAGTTATTAATTCTCCTTAAAAAGAGACGCGGAGTGTTAAGGCGTGTTTTATAAACGTGCAAATAGAAGTTATTCTGTAATTTTATTATATCTTCTGTAAAATGACGGTAGAAAGATAAGAATTTCTTCTACGAAAAGACGCCAAGGAACTGATATGTATTTTAACTGATTTTAAAGGGTATTCAATAAATTTGTGCTGCTCAGTAAGGGATGAAAACAGTTTTTATTTAAAAATGTGAATACTGTATTTTATATGTACTTAATAAATATAAAGCTATGGAAAGAAGAATAGAAATAAGTTATTTCTTAAAAAATGCCAACTTTCTTCATCTTGATTCGAGACCAGTAAAGCCTGTCTTGTGAACGCGTGTGCAGTTTGCCCCTTAAAGGAAACTACCCTCCCACCCACTAATGACCGTCATAAATCTATCTCCACACTTCAGAAATGGAACACTGTCGTTGAGGACCAATAGCAACTCTGACTTTCTCGAAGTGACAGTCGCATGTTTACTCCACGTGGAGTCTCAGTTGCCAAAGTTCCAACTTCCCGTTGATCTGTTTCATTACGTGCAGAAATTCGTTGTGTCACGATGTGGAGACCGTGGGAGGGAAATGCAGTGGTGAATGCAGTAGATAACTTTCAGTCAAGTGAAAATAACCAAAGTGATGACAATAGTGTGAATAACTGTGTCTCAAAAAAACAAAGTTATAACGGGAACTGTTTCTAAGCAAATTCAAGCGCTTGTTTTTAACACATATAAATATGTGCTGACAAATGATCTTGATAAGGGGTCGTGCAATGAACCTGATGATAAAATCTGGGTGTTCACAGAAATACAGTAAGAAATATTGTGACGAAAGGAATACAAAGACGCTGATCAAGTGTGAAAACAAAAGGAAACGTTTCTCTAAATTAGATGATTTCACATGTGATTTAATTCGGCGAGAAATTTATATATTCTATGCAAAAGGGAGAGCGCCCACTTTAGACGAATTGGTTGCTCCTTTGCAAAAAATTTGTGATTTTCCTTATGGGCAGTGCACTTTGCGCGGTCTCCTAAAGGAGCTGGGTTTCAAATTCGGCACTTTGAATAAGTTAAGGGTTATTATGGAATCCAGTAGAATTGTAGATTGGCGATATATATATATATATATATATATATATATATATATATATATATATATATCGTCAAAACTAAGGAAGTTTTGCAGTAATGGACATAAGATAAATTATTTAGACGAAACCTCGTACGATACCCATGACGTTTCGAGAAAGGCGGCAACCTTGCAGAAAGGTCTGGGAGAAGGAGGGTCGGCGTTGTAAAACAATTATAAGAGTTCTTCAAAGGCAGCGGCCGACGTGCACATGAGTTAACTAAACAGACTTTACCTTAAGAAAGGTACAAATTATTTTCGTCCCAAATTAACTTTTTTATTTCAAGCGGGAACTTAATTCTACGAGGGATTATTCAACAAAGGTCCCAGTAACCTATGACTTCATAAAAACAGCATACATATAAACAGAACTTTTTCAAATGTCGTCACAACGTGGAACTCCGTAAAATCACATCATAAGTTAAAATATCATTCCACGAGAAAAAAAAAATATTCTTCAGATTTCTTTGTTATTGTTTTAAATTTTAAATGATTTTACACCTCACTCTCTCTGGTACAGAGTATCTGCAACAGTATGAGATTACGTAAGCTGACTGGAATGATATTCCAGTTGATGTCAGTAGTACAGTATAACATGAAGTCAAGCCTTCCCTTGATAGAAGTGAAATCTATATAAAGACTGTCAGCTGTCCGTGGCATTATCAAGCGTAAGCATAATGTAAACTTAAAAACTAGATGATATGTAAAGTAGTGGAGCTATTCACAGTGAATCACGTAAACATAAAAATAAACATTGTACTTACCATAAAGGTACACATTTTAAGCTTATATCGAAGTCAAACATAAAACATTTGACAATCAAAGCTATTTTCATCGCGTGATGATCGTACCATCTTACATAAGATTTTGTTTATCCTTATATATTGCCTCTCCGTGTTTTATGTAAGATAATGTTCGGGAAAGGACTAGGATATCCGTAAAACCACAGTAAAATAATAGATGATGCTCTCTGGTAAGTTTAATATCGTTTAATCACCCTTCTCCCCTTTAATTAATGTACATAACCTCTTTTTTCGTGTGCATTAACAAAAGACCGCCATATTATGTCAGCTATTTCAGGCTTTCTTGTAATTGGCTGCTGTTTCACTTATCTTTTGTCATTGTGAGTGGCAACAGATGACTTTTCATCTTATATAAGGTTAATTTGCATTGTGAGTGGCCCCTAAAATAAATCACGTGCCGAAAAAGTAAAACTCAATACGTTCAAGCAAATGGACCTGTCTTATGGTGAGATCGCTAAGAAGTGAACCGTTTTAGGTCAGTGATTGATTATTTTGCTGAGTTAGGAGCGCAATACAGAAAGAACTGGAGATACGAACAAATTAAAAAATGATTGGGGGCATCTAAACTGTTACGTTTGCACAAAGAAAAGATCACAAACATTCTTCTTCCCGAATTGCTGCTGGTTTAGAGTTTCTAGTAATTACCAGACGTGCAAGGAACATTTTGCCAAATAACAAACACTTTGCATTAAAGAAACAATAATTACTCGTACATAAACCAGATTCAACACTCACTCGTAAGAAGACACCATTGAAGTTTGCTCATAAGGTACCTTTTCCAAATAACATGAAGCGATCAGTGATGAGAAAAGGTTTAACTTGTAGATGTCCGATGAATTTCAATATTGGTATGATTTATGAAACTGATAGAGTATTAAGATATGCGCACCCTTCTGAGCTAAAGATAAATTATGTACACTGATATGCTGAAGAGAGAATTGATCAAAATATAAGAGGACACTGGGGAGTAAAGTATAATTGTTCAACACAATGCTTCCTTGCATTCTTCAGTTACTACACCCAAAACATGGTTTGAAGCGAAACATATCGATACCTTATCTAAAAACCATGTAGTCCATATTTGAATCCCATGGTTTGAAGATTACTTCCAAAGGTTTTTCATCGTAATCAAAGGCGATTTGAGACCATAACTAAGCTAAAAAGAGCCATTCAAGAAATGTGGACCGAAATTTCAAAGCAAAAATGCAAACCCTCTAAGAACAATATGTACAGGACTTTTGAGGTATCGAAGAATGGTCGAAGAAGTATTTGCAGTGAATTAATATAACATGAACAGAGGGTTCCTCTGTAACAACTTCCATACTGTATAACGGATAAAGTGCTAGATAATATCTTACTATCTCAATGGTAGATTGGATTTGTTGAAAATTTTATTTATTTAAAAATGTATGCTACAGACTTGTGCAAATTAATAGACTCAATGGTGAAATTTTTAACATATACCGTTTATTTTCTATTTAACTAACAGAGATAATATTACAAAATATTTTTTTCAACTCTTAGTATTTTTTATGCATTCCTTTAGCCTTTATTATCATTTTGATGCGTTTAGGCATGCTCTCTACAAGGGTGGAGCACTTTTCCTTTATTTCTTCATCTCTGTGCCAAATGCTTATCAGCTGAACTTTTGTTGTTCTTTTCAATTTTTTCAGTCTCTGTTTAACAATACCCCACAGATTCTCTATTGGATTTAAATAGAGCTATTCCCCGGCCATGGTAGTACTTTTACATTGTTTTCTTTGAGGAACTGGGTTACAGATTTTGCTCTATGGCAGAGAGCACTGTCATGCATGAACACAAAATCAACATTTGGAAACCATTCTTTACTTTGCGGAAATAGTCTTGTTTCTAACATACTTTTATACTGTTTCTGCTCCATAGATCCCACAACTATGTATAATCTTCCAGGTCCATGGACAGACATACAGCTCCAGACCATTTTTGATGTTGGGTGCTTTACTCTTTGATCGACACACTGAGAGGAAAATGCTTCTATATCTGTGCTTCTCACATATTGGCTGCTCTCTTCACATACTTCAAACATGGATTCATCTGAGAAAATTACCTGAAGTAATAAAAACCTCTATTAATATTAAACAGTTTTAAAATTGCCCAAAAATATTATAACAAAACCAGCAATGAGAGAAACAAAGTTTAGGCTGTTTATTTCATTTCCATAAAATTTACATGTACATATTTTAATTTTATGCCATATACAATTTTCATACTGTTTACTTTTCTCCAAAATTCCACTGCATGTTTCTGCATCTCTTTGGCCCATTCTAAACTTTTTTTTGCCATTGCAGGTGTCAGTTTAGCCTTTTTACGAGGCCTGCGTGCTGGTAAGCCTGCTCCACATAATCTTCTGCGAACTACTGAGGCTGGTATTTCTGTACCGTACTGCTTTAGTTGATTACTGAGATCAATGCTGGTTGCTCTTCTATTTTGTTTTGCCACCTGCACAAGTTTTCTTTGTATCCTTGGTGATAGCTTTCTTTTCCTCCCGTATTTTCCATCCCTTTGTGAGGTCAACGTCTCATCGAATGTTAAAGCTTGATTAATGCGAAAAACAGATTTTTGTGAAATACACAATTTCTTAGCTATTTCACGCTGTGAATAAAGTGTTTCCTTCAAAATACTCTCAGTTACAGCTACTTTCCTTGGGGATAAATCAGCAGTTTTACCCATAACCTCATTTTTGAATCAATGTGAATGCTAAGGATAAGATACACGATGTTACCTGGCTTGAGATCAATTAATAATAAATACTGAGGATATATTAGCCATAAAACACAATAAAGGCAAATATTAACAATTTTCAGTTACTACATTCACCAAATGAAAGCAATATCACCAAACAGTTGGATAAACAGATATGAAGAAAATGGCTACTCTTAATTCAGAGCTACCACTATATTACTATAAGTAAAAGAAAAATCCCCCAGCTATAATTAAGAGAGAAATTTCATTGAATATGCTTCATATTATAGCAAGGAAAAGAATTCCAACAAATTGAAGTAGGGTACGGCGGTAAATAACTATTATTTTGAATGCTAAACTGAAACAAAGTAAAGAAACATGAATGAGTCTAATAATTTACACACGTCTGTATTATAGTCACAGGACCTTTTTCAAAAAAATGTTGTTATGCTTTCAGAGGACTGCAAAATATATTTCCGATAAAATATCTACATCAAAATTGTGTTTTCTTTGTTTCCTTCGGGTCTAGGGACAACATACTAGCCTTTGGTTCCGAAAGTCACGAGTTCAGACCGGAGGTGATGGATTTCTTCGGATGTGAATATACTTAGCGTGGAAAGTAAAGCCGGTGATTCCGATGGTACATTTACGACACAATAAAGAACCTCCAGCGTGATAAAGAAGCCCTTGAGCAAAATTAAGCAGTCTTTCGCACCCAATATAGAATGGGACGCTGAAATACATAGCAGTTAAAGAACCTTCATAAATAAAACCAGGGATTGGTCGAGATAAGCTTTTCTCGATACTCAATTTTCGATACCGATACACGATATTTCCCACGATACCTGATGCTTTAATAATCGATACCGTCATTTCTACTTCTAATCTCAATACAAAATAGAACGTTGGGAGAACTGTATAATGCCAATAAAATGAAATAGGTGTACTTATTTAATGAGACAAAACTTAAACTATGAGTGTTTTTATTTTAAACACTACATTAGACATTTAAAAGTAACACAGTTCACGTTTTTGCAAAACAGTTTTTGTTCAAAAATACTAGCATCCTGACTCTTTATGGGTCATATCTACTTCTTCTGTCACATATGAGTTTTCCTATGCTAAATAATCTTTTAGAGAAATCTGTTGCAGGAGGAATATACAAATATTTAGCGGTTACCTTTTTCTTTAAGTTTTGGAAATTTTGAATTTGTTTCCCAGTAACCCAGTGCACTAGAAACAGGAGGTGACAAATCGTCGTTGAGATATGCAGTGATTTCTTCTTGGGAACTGGTAACTGACACTGAATTTGACACACGATTATTTTCTTGTATAATGTTATTGTGTAGGTACCACATTCCTGGAAATTTCTCGGCCTTTGTAAAGTTCTACTTGCGGTAACAATATTTTGTGATTTTAAAATAAAATAAAAATTGCAGTATATCACCACCGAAGTATCCGAAAAGTACCGAGCGAATTTTCTGAAGCATCGTTCTATGTCGATACCATGCAAGTATCGTGAGTATCGAGGTATCGGAATCATCCCTACATAAAACCCAATTTCATCGAATTTTTGGGTGGATTAAAAGTTATTACATATTGATATAGGTAGTGATAATATTGTTAAAACAGTAGTGAAATTCAAGTGAAATCTACAAATCATATTTCGTAAATCAGTTCAGATTATAGTTGCCATATTTTCCAAGTCGTTATAGTAACATCATCAAATATAGCAACCTGTCACAGTATTTTTTGTTCGCCCTGTAGATAACCCTTTCTCCGTCTCATGGTTGCGCGCACCTCGTTCTCGCATGTATGTGCACAGAAGTGTTTGTGATTCATCTTGGAGATCTCTCACGATATGACTGCGTCGTCACGGCACTTTTTATTGCCCCACACGTCGCTCCATCTTCTCAATGGAACAACACACTCGCCAAAATTGTCACGTGTTCTAGAGGTCACGGAGAAGACCCGCGACGTCTGTTAGGAACACCTGGACAAACGCTTCCTTTCCAAGTTTTGCGGTGTATGTGCTTTGAAATATATATATCAGAGCTTTTATCATAACTTGATTTATAGTGAACGTTGATATCTGTACTTATAAGTAGTATTTCACAGTAAAATACAAATATGTGTAACTGTTTTATAAGTAAAACATTCTTAGCAGTCAAAAGTAACCCAATATCGTCCACACGTGCCATCACAACGTTTACTTTTCGTGGGCGCTCCCCATCTTTTACCACAGGCTTGAATCCGTGACGTTGAATGGTTGTTGTTGTTGTTGTTTTCAAATCCTAGGCTTTGGCAATGAAGCCATTAGCTCTCTTGCTCTCCAATATTTCTGTGTAGAGGGTCCGGCAGGTAGGGCTTCACAAGTTAGAAGATGTTCTTCAGTCATTTCCTCTTCTTTGTTGTACAGAGGACAATTTGGAATTGTATAAATTGCTATTCTGTGTAAGTGTTTGGCCAAACAATGTTCCGTAAGTAATCTAAAATTTGCTACTGCAGCTTTACGAGGGATTCCTGGAATAATTTCTGGATTTTTAATTAAAATGTTCCATTTTTATCTTTGGCTTTGTTAGATATTGATTGGTTTTGTTTGTTTTTATATTTTCTTTTGATTAATCTTTTTATGGATGTAAAGGATAAGTTTTTACTTTTGTTCTGAATTAAATTTGCACCTTTTTTTGGCAAGGAATTCCGCTGATTCATTTCCAGCAATTCCACAATGTGCAGGTATCCACTGTAATATAACTCTTTTCTGTAGTTTTTGAAGTTACATTATTTTGTGACATTCTTTAATTTGGATTGACCTCATTTTATTTGAAGTTTATTTTATATAGTAGATATGACCATGTTGGAGGTCGTGAACTTTAAAACAAAACGCTTTCTGGAAGTATTGCTTAACAACTTCTGTATTTGTGTTATTCTGACTCATTGATGTTTTCCTTGCCATTCAGATTACAGCAATTGAATAGACACATATTTAATTCATTTCACAAATAGCATGTATCATTAATACAAGTTTTGTTTGGCAAGGAGTCCAATCCCTGTGTTTAACCTAGTGTATGCACGAACACTTAAGATATACAATTGCCTGCTCTCGACTGAGCATGAAATTTGTAAAGCTTTTCTTTTGTCAAGTGAAGAGGCATCAAATCCACTTATATAAGAGAAACAATCCCAGATTCCGATTTCACTGTACTAATCCAGCCCAGCACCATTATTACACACGTATTACGTCACCCCCTCGTAGGGGTGAGTGTCAGTCATTGAAACTGGCACTAACAACCATTCAGTTTTGTTAGCGAAGGCCACGCGACAAACCAACGAGGTTCGGTCACACTCCATATTATTCCGATTGTTATTTTATAGGGTATTCGATGTTTCCCATGTGCCACCAGACTCTGCAGGAACTCTTTGCCGAATATTACTCCCCTCTCCACTGGTGCTTAACAGCTGTTCTAGGCTCTTGAGAAACAAAAGTTGGTGCTATCGCATTTCAATTGAACATCACTAAAAATAAACCTCTTATTGTAATAGCTAGGGGCAAAATGTCCATGCAAAATGGATAGCCCACTTACTCATTTTGTTACTTTACGGTTCCAAATGCAGGTATAGTCAATTTTATAACTAAGCTGACATCGCAACAGAAGTGTTCACGGCAGTAAAGCAGAACCAGCCTCTATTACGTGATTTAATACAAATAGGGATAACATTCTGAGGACCCTGGCTGGCTAAAGTTAGATATGCATCGATTTCTACTGGGTGGAAGCGGGATAGCAACGAATTCTACTCCAGCCAAAGAAGGATGTGACCGCTGGTCTAACTTGAACAAGTCCTGAACCTTAAGCTAATCCTTAGATGCCAAAGAATTTGTAGCAATAATCTACTGTGTGTGTGCCCGTCTCTGTAGCGTGGTGGTAGAATGTCTGCCTCACGTTCAAGAGGTCCCGAGCTCGAATCTCGGTCAGAGTGGGTTGCCTGGATAAGGGTTTTCCGGGGTTTTCCCTTATTCTGAAAGACGAATGTCGGTAACTCTAAGCTCCATGGACCCCGGGCTCATTCGAACATCATTTCACCCATTTCATTCAACGTCCGATATGACTTAACTTTGGAGGGCGTAAATTACAAACAAAACAAAATAAAATCTACTGTGTACATTCATAGACTTTAAAAAAGCTTATGATTTGGTTGATAGTAAATCGTTATTTGAAATATTCAGAGAGCAAACCGTAAATCCCTTACACTTATTAGACAGACACTAACAGATACAAAGATTAAAATTAAATTTAGAGGACATTACTGATTCTTTCGAAGTTGAAACAGGAGTAAACCAAGGAGATGTTTTTTCTCCATTACTCTTTAATTGTGCTCTTGAAAAAATAATACAAGAATGGCTTAAACAGAAAACAATTCTAAATTAACCAAGCAATCAAATTAGAGAGAGGAAAATTTAAGATAGATTGTTCAACGTATACAGTCAGTGAGTGTATGGTGTTTTAGGACCTATCGATAACGAGGTCATTTGGGCCCGCCAACGTATACAGATGATCAAGCAATCTTAACCCGTGACATCATAACAGCTCAAAAACATATTGAGTTATTAAAAGAAACTGCAGAGAACGTTGACCTTCAGAAATTCTATATATTTCGTGCAATAAATAAGCACCAAAATACATAGAAACCAAATATGGAGAAAACTTAAACCAGTTTCACAATTGTGGAAATAATTCAGGAAAATGGAATCGAAATTGAAGCAAATAAAAGAGATGCCGACAAATAGAAACAGTAATCAGCTTACTCAAAACATATATAATAAAAAATAAATGCCTAAATACACAACATTAAGACATTATAACACTGTAATTAAACAAGAGTACCTGCCTCTATGGAGCAGAAACATTAATCAGATATCGAAAATATAGAAAAATACGAAAACAAAATTATTTGAAAAATTTTAGGTCCACAAGTCTTAAGTGAAGAATACAAACTAGTGATATCAAGAAACGAAGGTTTAAATTTTATGGAGATATTAAACAATTAACTTCAAATAGGCTCAGAAACAAATAATGGAATTTTACGAAAATAGAAGTAAAGCACAAGTAGACACTATGAAATGGATTGGTGAAGTAAAAATTGGCAGGAATCTCTCAAGACGATATCCTAGACAGGGCCGTCTGCATAGCCGAGTTTTCTCATTTATTCTCGAAAAAAGGAAAACTTCGCCAAAAATTCGCGAAATTATCGCTAAAAACAAAAACTCTTGACTCTGAGTATTATACATATTGTTTACTTTCTTGGAATGCAGCGGTCACTTTCAGGAAACACGGGTGGTGCTGAAAATTATACAGCACAACCTGTATTTGCGACATACTTTATCGCAGCTTTCCAAACAAAGAAAGTAAAATAATAAACTACTTTTCGGACCACACTATTTGGGCTTCTACTGCAATGTATTTTAAATACAAGGATTATGTCTAAATTATAAAATATATATCAAATTGAATAGGAAATTAAAAATAACCAGACTGTGTAGAAAACGATACCCATACTCTGTTGGCAAATTTCGTCATTCTGGCTCCCCAAGATGTTGTTTGAAGTTTAAAATACCACTCCGGAACGTGTTTTAAGACACCAGTAATAAAATATGTTGAGCAAAATGTCTTGTTTTCTTAAACTCCGTACTGATTTTTTAAAAACACGTCTCTTGTGATTCTAGAAAGTAATGCAAAGAAAGGGGATATTTTGACAGGCTTTAAAACGAGAGAACTAATTCGCGACGAACAAGAACCCAAAAGGGAGTTTTTAAAGGTGACTTCTGTGTACTTACAGCTATCCCATTTTTTTCCCTTTCCTTTTTCACTTTTGCAGACGCCTTTGATATCTTTATGCGAGGGCCAGTGTATAAACAAGCAAAGACGGAGGGGGAAAGTCTTTTGACGAGTTTGGTTGGGTTTGGATGCACACAATTCAGCACAAGCCATTCTTTTATGTTAAATCCATGCGACCCTTTCACGTGGTCGGTCGTTTCTTTTGCTAAGTGCGCGTGTGCGTACGCATAACGAACAAAACCCTAACGCTGCAGGCTGCAGGAAAAGAGGATTACACGACTGTGGGAGTACAAGGAATACCTCCCCTTTATGTGTTGGGCGCCCAGCAGGGGGCAGCGCGTGTCTATGTACGTACGTCCATTCTGTAGCACTGACCACATTTTGACCTCGCTTCACCTCTCCTCAATGACAGTTAATTCTAATCCGTAATTATTTACTGTTTAGAACATCATAAAATAGACTATGGGGAGGGCTAAAACCCGTTACTCGGCTAGATGTCCAAGACCATGAATGAAATTGCACGAAATTAATGCGTAAATAAGCCTGAAAGGCAAATTAAACCATTTTATCTACGTTTATCAGCCTTGTGTATTTCTATAACGTTGACAATAAGGTACTTCATTTCTCGAAAGCAAAGGAAACACCGCTTCCCTCTATACATTATTATTAATGTATTATTAATTTTGTATTACTTCCATTTTACATGAGACAATTTGCCGTATCCTTACACTTTCTTTTTAATTTACGTCCTCTAACGTTAAGTTATATTGAACTATGAATGGAATGGGTGAAATGGCGCTCTAATGAGCCCAGATTCCATAGAGCTTAGAGTTACCCGACATTCATCTTTCAGGATAAGGGAAAACCCAAAAAAATATTATCCAGGTAACTCACCCTAACCGAGATTCGAACTCGGGACCTCTTGAATGTGAGGCAGACATGCTACCAACACGCTACCGAGGCACGCATCCCTACACAGTCAGCATTTTTAGTTAACATATGTTTACTTTCTCGACTATTACAGTATGTCCAGAATTCATAGGAAAGATTTGTTTAGAAGCCCACGAATAAAAAAAACACACTTTTAGAAAAATATCCATGTTTTTGCTTCTCTGCGTGTCTGTCTCATATTCAAGAGGTCCTGAGCTCTAAGCTCTATGGACCTTGGGCTCAACTGAACAACATTTTTTTTTTTTTTTTTTTTGTCGTCCGATGACTTAACGTTGGAGGTTTTCCCTTAACCTGATAGATGAATGTCTGTCTCTATTTATCTTGGACTCATTTGAGCATCATTTCATTCACCTTCCCATCTCACTTAACGTTGGAGGTTTCCCCTTATCCTGATAGATGAATGTCTGTTACCTCTAAGCTCTATGGATCCTGGACTCATTTGAGCATCATTTCATTCATCTTCCCATATGACTTAACGTTGGAGATTTTCCCTTATCCTGATAGATGAATGCCTGGTAACTCTGAGCTCTATGGACCTTGGGCTTATTTCAGCATCATTTCATTCACTCTCCAATCTGGATTAATGTTGGAGGTTTTCCTTATCCTGAAAGATGAATATCTGGTAACTCTTAGCTCTATGGACCCTGGGCTCATTTGAGCATCGTTTCATTCAAAGTGCGATATGATTTAACGTTGGAGGTTTTCCTTATCATTAAAAATGAATGTCTGGAAACTCTAAGCTCTATCTACCCTGTACTTATTTGAGCATCCTTTCATTAATCATCTGATATGACTTTATGTTTCGGGTTATCTTATCCAGGATAGATGAATGTTTGTTAACTCTAAGCTTTATGGATCCTGGACTCATTTGAGCATCATTTCATTGATCCTTCGATATGACTTAATGTTGGAAGTTTTCCCTCATCCTGACAAATGAAAGTCTATAAGTCTAAGCTCTATGGACCCTAACTCATCTGAGCATCATTTCATTCATCGTCCGATATGAGTTAACGTTGGAGTTTTTGCTTATCCTGAAAGATGAATGTCGGGCAACTAAGCTCTATGAACCCTGTACTTATTTGAACATCATTTCTTTCATCTCCGATATGAAGAGTTCCCGAGTTCGAATCTCGGTCAGGGTGAATTACCTGGTTAAGGATTTTCCGGGGTTTTCCCTTATCCTTAAAGACGAATGTCGGGTAGTTCTAAAGCTCCATGGACCACGGACTCATTTGAGCATCATTTCACTCCTTCCACTCATCGTCCGATATGACTTATCGTTGGGAAAAAAATCTCCGATATGACTTAACGTTGGAAGACGTAATTTACAAAATTACAACAAACAATAAAGTAATTTAAAAACGAAAAGTTGATTGCAAATCATAGCTTTAATTTAAATTCAAAGAAAATATCTCAACCCTTGTAATATATTGAAACAACTTGTTTAAACGTTTTATTATTTTAGAAATGATTCCAACATTTTTGTTAAAATATCATCCATTAAAATATTCAGACAGAAAACAAAAAGTATATCTTGAATAGTCTGTGAAGTCATATTTATTTGTAAGTGTATATACCTAATGTCTCATAACTGCTTAGTGTTAAGCAATACATGAAAACATATTGTACAAAACTGAACATTTCCTTAAAACATACAACGCATTTCAAATGAATTTCTCTGTGTCATCAACCATTCTCATTATATCGTCTTGGCTTCCTGTATGCTTTTATGTAGCTATATAAACATGTGTATTGCAACCGTTTCACAATAATATTTGGCAGGAAACAAGCGGAAGGAACAAACCTTTCATAAACAATAAATATGTAGAATAGTGGGTGTAATTGTAACACTTCAGATGTTTTACTAATTATTCAGAGAACTTCAGAATGTGTGTTATTCCACTGAAAATCCGCTTTCTTTTATTCTAATAATAGAACAAGTTAATTGGTTATTATAGTATTTATTCCAATTAAGAGGCACATAAGAAATTGATCCAAGGCATCAAAAAGAGCACCAAAACGACAATAATGATGAAGATATTTTACGTAAGGGTGTTATTTCTCTAATTAGTACTCACTTATTGGAAAATCCTTATTAGCCTCTTTCTTTTCCTGAAATGTCTTCGCTTCTTAATTTTGTTGCCTGGTTCTTTGTCTTTTTGTTTTAGTACCTTTGCATACGTTACATGATATTTCTATTTATTTCGCTTTACCTAAACTCCACAACAGAACTTCCTGTACAGCTTCCTTGCTTGTTCTTAAAATGTAATTATTGTGTAATTACATGCTTAGGTAATAATACTTTAATAATATCAATAAAAATACTTGATAGTTACACTTTCCAGAGGTTACCAGAAATAGTTTCAAAACAGAATATAGGCAACGCATTTGCATGTTACCCTCCGTCCAGTTTTGGAATAACAAAAGCAAGTCACCAGTGAATTATTAAGCACAAAAAGTAACATATTTACATTTGGAGAAAGCGGAGCTATTAGCTGTCTGACGAATGAATACAATTGTTTGGGAAGGTCGCTAATGTAGCGTGGCTCGGTTTAGATAGGTCAGAGAAGGCGGGAATATAGTATAGTACAGACTGGTCAACAAAACATCAGCACAACGTACGTGATATGTCCTATATTTCTTCTGAAATCGTTATCTCGTACCTTTAAGTATTCTCCAGAATGTGTCCTTCTACCCTCAAAAGAGATCCTTTCTTTAGTAGCATTCATAGGTTTACGTACTGTAGGAATTTCTCTTCTATGTACGTAAAACTCAAGAAAATTTCTGCACACAACAGATTTTTCAAACTGGTCGAGCTCGAACCTTTTTGTATGTAGTCAATGTTTATCAGGTGTTGGAGGTTTTTCTACCATAACTACGTTTGAATTGTGAAACTCTCTCAATATATTACGCACAGTTCGTTCGGTTTTCCCCATTCCTGGTGCTGTCCTTTTTATATAATTTTCTACTTTGAATGACTTCGCGCAACGATGTTCACATTTTGACTTCATTCAAGCCGAATACTAAACTATTACATGGCAAAGCGAGAAAGCGTATCGGAAAAATTCGTATCACAGAGAAGTTTACCTCAGCTTATCGCACATACACTGTGAATCCAGTATACGTATAGTCTTTTCAGATATAATCATGTCTTCTGGTCAGCAATGTGTCATACATCGGTAGACGCGAGAAAACATATCATATAGACACACGCAGCTTCCAATCGCTCTATTTGTGTTTCGTAACTTACTGTACGTCAACCTACTAATATTTCACTCTTCTAATCGACCAAATAAGACCCGATAAGAGACGAGCACAGCGCTGGTTACCTGAAGGTCAATATGCCTCAACGCTCTGTCGAGTAATAAGAGACTGTATTGCCGAACGTACAGAGAATGGTGACGTAATACCGCATATCCGTTTGTGTTTATACAAACCGATAGGGATGACTCAGGCGGTTTCGTCTTGGCCTACCTGCCCCATGGTTTCTTCGGGGTTTTCCCGGGTCACCAGGCGAATGCTGGGTAGGTTAGTTACATCCCATTTCCTGCCCCTCTACTTCACATCATCTCTCATCTGGTGATCTATTTCAGGATAGGAGTGTCAGCGGGAGTCTTGGCCCTACATGGATGATACGTTCCTGATAAATACCTCCTCCTCAAGAAGCGCCGGCTTCGTGGGCTCTTTCAGGACCACGGTGGGTGGGTTTCTGTCTGTACTGGCCTGCAGGGGAGTTTCCAATTGGTAGCCCTGCCCTCTGCACTCTTGTGCCTCCTTAGATCTGCCTCATCCGTCTGCATTCATTCTTGAGACAGGTTGTACATACTTCAAGCATTCCTTTCCTATACGTGTCAGCAAGGTGTACACGTCACGAGGGATGTTTCATTACTCGTATGGGAAACGGGCAAGACAGGGACTGTTTGCAAAAGACTGTAGACGCATCACTTCCGAGTGTGATGATAGGCTATAATTACGTAATATTTTGGTTGGGATGTTTTGTTTCCTCCCACGATGAGGTGGATGAAGCCTACCGTGTGTGAGGAAACATCATGTTGTTGTCAGTCATTCAAGCCTCGTGTGCCGAAGAGGCGGTAACCCGTAGACCTCTGACCCCGCCTCGCCCGACCCTTAATAGTACGTATAACAACCTGAGTCCTGTACTGCATGGAAGAGATATGTCACGTGACTCCCATCTATCGCAGCTACACAAATTATTCTTAGAATGTTTATTTTTTCACATATTTCATGTTAATCTATTTTGTAAAAATATCTTAAGTATTTTATTATGGATACAAAGGGACTAGTTATGGTTAAATATTTTAGAACTGAATGCTGCGTACTGGCAAAACCTTGTTTACTCAGCTTTACTGGGACTACGGTCGATCCGAGATAACAAAAATCCGCATTATGAGAATGGCGGAAAAACGATAAAAAATATGTACAACATACCGAAATATTTTAATGAAATTAAGAAATTACTATGGGTACACTTTCGTCTAAAAACACGTACACTGTATGTACTTCAATAGCCTATGTATTTGCAGTACACAATATAGCTACAAGCTAGTCGGTAGTAAAAAAAGGCAGTTCTGCTGTCTCAGTTTATTGTATCGATTACGAGCAGCACGATCGCCCATCCTCCTTTAACATTAGAAGTTCATTTGGCAATGTTTGGACTTGACTCTCGAAACAAAGCAACAATTTCTCTATGTTTGATACTGCTTGTACGTGGGTCATAACCACAGCTCATACATCAATACTGTCTGAATCTAAATACTCTTCATTTTCATTTTCAATAACACTGCATGATGCAATAATGCTATTCTCTGTAATCGATTGGAACCTCCGTCATTATCAATATCTTCTTCATCAACATCGGAACAGCCGTCGATATTTTTAAAAATGTCTATAAAACGTTTTTCTATACTTATTTTTCTT